>BMAV01009859.1:92655-146661 GCA_019973955.1 Trichonephila inaurata madagascariensis | reverse complement strand
GCGAAATTTTTTCAAACCCCATAGGATTAACATGGAAGCATGATATTTTAGTGCTTAAGCCCTCCCCATGCCTACACAATGCAAGTATATGACTGAAGGGGTCTTGACGAGTGGAACAGTTGGTTCAAATCTGAAGTCCGAGACTCAAACAGGAGCCAAGATATTATGGATTTAAATAAATTTTAAAAGTTTAAAAAAGTTTAAAACATTTAAAAACTTTTTAAGGAATAGACTCATGAGCATGAAATTATAATAACTGGAAGAACAGTTCGAGAGGGATCCAATGAGACAAGTCCGGATGGACTGTGAGGCTCGGATGTCGAGATATTGGCCAAAAAACTGTAGAGGGGGTGGGAATGCACCGGGGGTGGGGTGGGAGATGCGTCCCAGCAGATCCTAACCATAACAAAAGTTATTATGATTCTCCAAATATCAGTCCCCTAGCACCAAAAAAAGTGGCATATTTTTTTTCATTTCATCATTTCACTAAAACAATTCGGGGATTTAACTAATTCACTTACTTACAAAAGGGAAAAGACATCAAAGAGACTTTATTTTAACATCTTGCGTGAATTGATTATCTCCTTTAGGGATTTGACGAAAGCTCTAATTTCATCGTTTCCCTGTGACATATACATCTTTATGAATCACTCTGCCTATTGTCTACATTTACACGTTTCATATCTTGATTCATTTTATCTGCATCGAACTCTGAAGCAGCACGAGGGCTATGAGCACTGGACCTCGTCATTTTAAAGTACAGTCAAGTGATGAGAACGACACCCGATTTTTTTTTTGGCTCCTTCCTCTCCAAATTACCACATCACGCTAACAGAACTTTTAAGCCACACGACAGATTTAACGTTAATTAAAGCCTCTACATGGTGAGTCTTCAGTGGCACTACGGTTCGAAATTATGACACGTCAGCCACGAGATCGGACCTTAACCATTAGGCTACAGTGGTCATACATATATTGATAAAGAATTAAAAATGAGCTAAACATAAGAGCACAAATCTAAACATACTCTAAGATCACAATTGTCTTTGTAATAATGTCAGAAATTAATAACTAGGCATCAATTGTGAATAAAAAATGGCGATACATATAATTCAAACATTCACAAAAGCAACTCCCCACATACATTTAAAAAAAAAAAAGTTACTACTTTTTTGTTTTTTATTTTATCAATTTTTTTTCTCATAAAAATATAAGTGTACTTGCTGTTATAATTTAGTAAATTTAATATCTGGCCATTCTTTTTCCTCTTTGTTCGTAATAATTACATCTTACCACCAGTGCCGTACTAGGTGGAGTAGGAAATTGTCTATAGGCCGCAAGAGGGGGCCCGCAAGAGCGTTTTCTGTTAGTGCTCCCAAAACATCTAGGTGAAGTCTGTGATGTCAAGAGCGCGTCTGCGACGTAAACATCGCCTTGTATCCAATTTACACCTACTGAAGGCTCCACAGACTCCGGATGTTTGATTGCATACAGGGGAGAGCACATCTTGGTAACTTTTCTTTTCCTCAGTTTGACTTTTAATCAAAATTAAATTGAGAATAAATTGTTTTATCAGTTAGATTTCAGTTATATATATATATGAAACAGTTGGCACTGTAAAAAAATATCTTTTTTACAGTAAATTATATATGATATATTTCTAGAGTTTACATTAGGCCTTGGTTATAGCAAAATTCGAAAAACGTCGATGTCCATAACGAAGTGAATCTTGTTCTAGACTTAACTTTTGGCTTATTTTATTTATTGTAGAATTTTTGTATCCCCAGATATCGACGTCAATAAAGGAGAGATAACTAAGGGGTGTAGAGAAATGAAACAAATCAAAAAGAGAGAAATCCAACAAGCGTGCGAAACAAATGAATAAAACAACTCAGCTTCACTCGTAGGGAAAATGTACTTGATACTTCTCCTACAGGTGAAAGGATGGCAGTAGATCCTACACCACAAAAAAATGTCGAAAATAAAGTTCAGGTGCAAGCCGATTCAGTTGCATATTCAAAACAGAAAGCACCTTGGACCAGAATATCAAAATGGTATTGGGTTATTACCGAAGTGAAAAATTCAAAATTGAAACTAATCTACCAATATTAGACACATATCAAGAACTCCCTCGTCGTTTGGAAGCATGCAGTAAAATATCTTTTCTATTTGGATTCCTCGTTCTCATTTCCCACTAAGGGAAGATTCAGACATTAAAAAAGCTGCCCAAATATTTCGACAACTTTACCATGAGGACATCGAAATCGCGAAGAGATGAAATGATTTATTTTAAGCATTTCACATTACAAATAGAAGATTTTAAAAATGAAGAAACGGTACCAGTATCGTGATCATACGAAAGTATTTTCAAAAACTTGCTGCAATCTACGATGCCTAACGTCATGAGAGAAATATAAATATACAGGTGTCTTATGATAGCAAATGTTTCAGGTGAATGAAGCTTTTCAAAATTCAAGATGCTAAAAAACTATCATCGATCTTCAATAACGCAAGAAAGGCTGAACTCGCTAGCTATTATGGTCATTGAATACGACGTCTTGCAGAGCATAGAATTCCAAGGTGTTCTAAAAGAATTCACGGCCAAAAAATTGAGAAAACCAAATATTTAGTTATTTTTAATTGCAAGAGTTAGTTTTTTTATTACAGATTCTAATAAATAATTGTTTATATATATTCCTTTTATATGCTGATAATTTGTCCTAAAATGTTGTGTAATAAAATTCTTAGGCTACAGGGCCTCGAGAATTCAACTGTCTAGGGGTCTCCATGTCGTTAAATCCGACACTGCCTGCCACACTGCGTCAACAGGTTATGGGCTTAAATCTTCCAAAAAAGGGTGTAGATATCATGACTGTTCACCCAGAAATTATTTTGCGATTTAAGTGTCGAACACAATAGTACCAATGTATATAATTTACTTACCACACTTATTTTAAGTACTCTGATCAGTCTATTGCAACTGGATGTGAAAATTTCTTTTCCAAGACATTGTTAGACTTATCCGAGTTAATCAGTACACAGAGAAAAAAGACTTATTCAAAAATGAGACATGCTCATTTTGAAACGAGTATATTTGTATCAGGTTTGATCACATGGTTATATCGAATATGAAACCTTGCATGTACTCAAAACCCGAAAAAATGGTTTATTAACACTTTGAAACAAATTAAAAAGATATTCAGGTTTACAGATGTTCTTTTAATATACCGGCTACATATTTTAAAAATTGGGGTCCAACAACAAATTTAGTTCCCATAAATCTTTCAAACTATTTTTCGTATCTACCACGTTACCCGCGGAAGAACACATGAATACTAGATTGTTTTGATTTTATGTTTTGACTTCACAAGATGTGTTACAGAGTATAACGTTTACATCGACTGGATTCCCTCAGAAGACATCAGTAAAAAAATTGATGAAAAAAATAAAATTGATGAAATTTTTAAAAAAGCAAATGCTAATTTCTATTCAAGCAAGCATTTTGAAAATTTGGGCAATATATTTCAAACATTGGCACCATCTCTAAATGAACAAACATCTGTATACTCGAATCTTGCAAAATGATCATTACTCGAGGACTTCTACAAAAATTCAATTTATCAAACAATGCAAATTGTAGCTCTTGTAATTATTTAAATGACTTCGACCATATCTTGTTAAGCTGCAGTAGATATACTCATCCTCGAAATCATCTAAAGTTTTATCTCAAAATTGATTCTCACTGCAATATCATCTTCAAAGAATTACTGGAGAAAGCTGTGTCATATAGATCAACATTTAGATTTTTTTGTTCAGAAAATGAAACATTTTGTACACAACTAAATTGAACATACTTTTGAACACAACTAAATTGTAAATATTTATTTAGTCTTTTAAAGGATAGTAGTCTTTGTTGCCTCTTATTCCCAAAAATAATAAATTGTAAAACTAAAGTGCCTTGTTTTTAAAATAAGTCTATAATAGTAATTTACGGATATGGTAAATGTAATAAAAATTACCTCATTTTGATAGATTCTTAGATAGATAGAAAAAAAAAACAGCGTTATAAATTTAACGCAATTTACTTGATTCATATAACAAGTCATATAATTTGATTTTATTCAGCATTTATTTATTGACAGTATTCTTTTGTTACAATTTTAGTTTTATTTTCATATTGAACTTTAAAATGGCTTGCATGTTTTGAAAAAGGCAAGTTTACAAAATAAATTTTTGTTTTCAATTGTTAATTTTTTTTAACTTGCTTTTATAAGTTATACCTGTATGTAATGGAATCTTTGAACTCAATTTTTACCCACTCTAAAAGGTAAGATTAATTCGAAATTCTACACACTTCTCAAGGACCGATGGCAATACAATAATTTAATGATTTTGTTTCATTGTCTTGATAAGGATCATGACGATTAACGATTTCTTATCTCCAGATTTGGCGACTAAAAGATTAAGTTGCAACTCAAAAGCGAAACCCCTCACATCAGTAATTTCTTATTAAAATATAAACAATTGCCCAGTTTTTTTTAATGGAATTAAATAAATGATAGTTTGAGAAACTAAAAAAGCATGCTTTTATTGTACATTGAACTAAAAAACTTAAAAATAAAATATAATTTTAAAAAACACGCTTTTATAGTTAATTGAACTAAAAAGTAAAAAATAATTCATTATTTAAGAAAAAAATGATTAACGAGAAAATAAATGTCATTGTGGTAAAAGTGTGGGTTTTTTGTACTACATTTTCACACTAACTCTGTATTTCGGAATAGAACTGTGGCCGCGGTAGCCTAGTGGTCAAGGTATCGGATCGTGGCTAGCCTTGTCACGAGTTCGAGCCCAGTACCACTAAATACCTGCCGCGTAGGGCAGTGATGCACGTTAAATCTGTTCAGAGCTTAAATGTCCTCCAGTTGGTGTGGTATTTAGGGGAGGGGGTGCCAGCTCAGGTGTCATCCACGTCGCTTGACCATGATTCAAAATTACGTGGTCCGTTGCCAAAAGCCCTCGTGTAGCTAAACAGTGCAACATTAATATTCGTTCACTCGGAATAGAACTTGTAAGAAATTATAATTGATATCAAGCACCCCACGCTTTTATTACAATAGCATTAATTTTCTCACAAATCATTTTATTCTTATATTAAGAATTATTTTTTACTTTTTAGTTCGATTAACTATAAAAGCGTGTTTTAGTTTTTTTTTTTTTTTAAACTTTAATTTTTAGGAGACTAATTTCTTGTAAATTTTATAAAGAACCTTTTTAGCTTAGTAAATTTATGGAAAAGTTTTCAAAAAGAATTTATTTGAAGTAGCTTCAACAATTTCAATACACTTATTTTATGATTCCTTTCACTCTCATTTTCGAATATTGAAAGAATCAAAATTTACTGAACAGAATGAGCCAAATTAGTTAGTAAAATTGAATGTAATCTATTTCAAGAATGCTTTTTAATTTTCGGTTTTGGAAATCTACTTAAATTACTGAACCTACTAATATTTAATGGATATTTTGTCTTATTAGTAATTGATCTACATTGTTTAAATTAGATTTATCAGTACTTACATATTATCAACAGCCTTTTGGTGACATTATATGAAACAAAGCACATGATTTCCAATTCAGCACACATGACACATGCGAAATAGGTATTGCCCAACTGGGCGAGTTACCTGAACGTAGACGTTGCCATAATATGTAAGTACTGATTAATCTTTTAACACAGTGCAGAAGGTTATACTTTCATAACCATAATGCTTTGTTTAAAAACAGTTTTGATATTTCTAAAAAATCTTATTAAATCGATATTTTTTATAATAAAGAGACAAGCCCAGTCAATAAGTTTTATAATTCACAACATATTGATCTTCTGGTTTATAATACACCTTTAATGTAGCCATAGTTTTGTTTATTTGGATGAAAATGAATGAGATATATATCAGATTCTCTTGATATTTAATCAGCTTAAATATATTTTACGCTTTTATTTATTAATCCATTCAAAATCATGATTACATACAGTGGACCACAAAAGCATTCGTACACTTGCAATTTCCTATGAAATTTAATGTTTCCGACTAATAAAAATTGATGTATTGGAATTTTTTTTATGATATCTGTAACTTGTTCTTAACGAAATGATATCAGTTTTTTAAAAATAGTATAACTATTTTTTAAAAAAATTAGTAATCAAGAAGCTACTAAAAAATTATGCCACAAAAGTCTTCGTACACTTAACAGAAATCTCAACATAGTTTTAAATATTGTATTTCTTATTCTAGTTCTCTTAGTAGGATATCTTTTACTGTCCACAACAACTTTTAAACGTCTCATGGTATAGATTTAATCAGTTTTTTGTAATTTCTGCATCAATTTTCGACTATTCTTCTACGATTATTGTTTTTACTTCACATTATGCGTTTATATGTCATGTTTTCTTTTCTTAAAAAATCAAAACCACGCCAAATATGTTCTACTCGGTTAGCCCAGTCAAGTGATTGAGGCGGTGTTTCAGAATTCGGGGGTGTATAGTGAGAGCAGTGCGCTTGGCGTCATTATCCTGTTAAAAAACGAAGTCGTCTCATACATCCAAATTTTGGGCGGATAATTTAAAATTTCTCTTTAAAATATCTAGATAGAACTCGTGATTTAGAATACCTTAAAAAAATACCTAATTCTGAGGCCGCGCGGTTTACATCTCCACGCAAGAATACTTCTGGTGGAGGAGTTCATGTTCCACATAAATTCATGGGATTAAACTCATTTACTAGCTATAATATGCCCATCGGAACCAAAAATGTTGAATTTTCTGTCATCCCAATGAATTTTCTGTCAATTTTGTATTTTCTGAAACAATCCCAAGAATCTAGTTGGATGAATTAACTATGGAGGTGGAAGTGTTCTTGCGTGGGGATGTAAATCGGCCTCAGATTTAGGTGATTTGGCATTTTTTATGGTATTGTGAATCGTTATTTAAATATTTTAAAGAGCAATTTTAAATTATCCGCCCGAAATTTGGATATAGGAGACGACTTCATTTTTTAACAAGATAATGACGTCAAGCGCTCTGCTCTCAATGTACGCCGCGGGCTTCTCTATAACTGTCCCCAAATTTTGAAACACCTCCTCAATCACTTTATTTAGCCCAGTAGAACATATTTGGTGAGATTTTGATTAAAAAAAAGAAAGAAAACATGACATGTAAACACATAATGTGAAGTAAAAACAATAATCATAGAAGAATGGTCGAAAATCGATGCAGAAATTACAAAAAAAACTGATTAAATCTATACCATGAGACGTTTAAAAGTTATTGTGGACACTGAAAGATATCCTACTAAGTACTAAAATAAGAAAGAAATACAATATTTAAAGTTATGTTGAGATTTTTGTTAAGTGTACGAAGACTTTTGTGGCGTAATTTTTTAGTAGTTTTTGATTATTAATTTTTTTAAAAAGGTAATTATACTATTCTTAAAAAATTCCAATATATTAATTTTTATTAATAGAAAACATTAAATTTTATAGGAAATTGTAACTGTACGAACACTTTTTTTTGGTCCACTGTATATGTAATCACTTCAGGGAACATGGTATCATATGTGTTTTCCCATTTCGGAGTTATCATACTGGTGTGATCTGGATTTGGAACTTATGGAATGATTATAAACTATAAATTTTGGTGTGTTTTATTACAGCAAGAATTTTACATGAATTTTGAAATGGAGTTAGGCTTAACAGTGAAAATTAACTGGTCCTCAACAAGTTAAAGGAAGGTAGAGAAAATTTAGGTACCTACATATTATCGCAATAGCGCCAACATTCAAAATAATTCGCCAAGTTCGCAACCTTGATTTTCCATGTATTGTACATGCTAAATTGATACAACCATGTGCTTCATTTCATATAATCTCACCAATATGGTTGCGATAATATGTAAGAACCAAAAAATAATACAGCTTTGGTACAAAAACTCCTATATGCAGGCATGTTGTACACGAGTGGAAAACATAAAAAATCTGAGTAGTGAGACGAGTGGAAACATAAAAAAAGTACCTAGGGCCACCCCATTTTATTCGAATAATATGTAGTTCTAAGTTTTATTATTCAATTGGGTGAGTGGTAACACCAATTCCTACTTTGGCATTCATTTTGAAATTTTGCAAAAGAAAGCTGTGGTTAGTTATAAATGAAAAACATTTTTACATCGTCTGATGTAAAGTTTTGCAGCTCATCTCTTTTTATTTTTGTACAAAATAAGTCAAAAAATTTTCTTTGAATTCTCTCTCTTGTACATAATTTTGTTTGCAACATTAAGTACTAAATGAGATTTTAAACAAATCCTCTCTACATGTGGGTTTTTCTGCAGAAGACATTTTGTATAAAATTACCTAGTCTTGTACCTGGGGCCACATAGTTGCCTTGTACCTAGGTCCACATGACCCTATGTATAATTGCAATTAATATTCTTTATATTATTATTTTATTGAACAAGCTTTCATAATAAAAGGAGGAAAATAGTCTTAATTACCTGAACCATTTTGATTCGGTCAAGTTTTTTGGATGTTATTAAAATGAGGAGTGTATATTTTGTTCCGAAACTTTCAACATGCTTGATTGATAAATAATATGTTAGCTACCATTATTGTTGTTATTCAGGGTTATTATTTTGCTTTCACACACATAAGAATTCATTTAATTAAAAAATACTTTTTTATAGTTATAAAAATACAATTTTAAATCAGGCTTTTACGATATTTCAATTAAATTTTTTATTTATCAGTTTTCCTCTTTATGAGCAATTATAAATTCCTAACTTTTTTAGATGCCTAGAAATCTTGACAGAATAAAATGGTCAAAACCTAATGTGGCAGAAATAATAGATGTTAAAGAACACTATAGTGTTAAATTTCTGAAGAATATTGCACATTCAAATAAGTTTCTTTTTGATAAGGAAGAAACTTATGAAATTGGCGACAGAAATATTGTGTTCAAATTGCCCAAACTACAATCTGTTGATGCTTCAGAGCGACAATGTATGCAGCTCACTTTTGGAACCAGTTTTTTGAATTATAATGTCGAATGAAAACATGTTAAATTATTAATTCACATTAATAATTTGGCACATTGCAATTTAAATGGTTACATGATAAATCAATGTATTAGCTGATAATTCCTTTTCATTAAATTCATGTGTGCATGTTTGTCTTCTATCGATTACAGAGTGAAACCTAACTTTCAGGAAAAGGCCCTAGGTTCAATGATATTGTACCTACGTCCATTTTTTTAAAACCTTTTATTTCATAGAATTTATTTATTTTAAGTACTTATTATTATCTACAATTGGATGGTAGCTAGTATAATGATGAATGCATATCAGTTTCACATTTATAAACAGGCCAGGGGCTGTTTTTGTGCATTGAAAAAATATGGCCTTACGTATGCAGGTTCCCTACTTATGTATTATCGTAACCTATTGGCAACATTATATGAAACGAAGCACCTGGTTGCCAATTTAGCGCGTACAACACTTAGGAAATCGGAGGGCACTTATGAAATATCACAACAATTGGCAATCAGGTGCTTCGTTTCATGTAATGTCGCCAATAGGTTGCAATAAGACGTAAGTACCAATCTGAGTTGCCAATTGTTGTGATATTTCATAAGTGCCCTCCGATTTCCTAAGTGTTGTACGCGCTAAATTGGCAACCAGGTGCTTCGTTTCATATAATGTTGCCAATAGGTTGCAATAAGACGTAAGTACCAATCTGAGTTGCCAATTTAGCAAGTTATAAATGGAGTTGGCGATTGCTTTGGTAATACGCAAGTACTGAAATCTGTTCAGTCTGACGTACATGAAACACCATAAATTTAAAAAAATTATAGTTTAAAAAAACTATAAAAAATGCTTTTATAGTTAATTGTACTAAAAATTAAAATATATATGTGGGAATCCAACCGAAATCTTCCAAAAAGATTGAATTCTTCAGATGGCGGGGTTTTTATGGCGTGGTGTCTAGGGGTTTTAGGGTGTGTTAGTTAATTTTGAAATAAAATAGACAACATAGTTCAAGAAAGAAACTAGTTGAAAACTAAATAATTTATTAAGAATTATAGGGGAGTATTTACATGGGGAATATTTCAAAAGAATAGGAAAGTTAGATAAGCATATTTCGGAAGAATAGGAAAGTTAGATCACATTACTTTAAGGGAGGCAATTGAGATTAAATAGAATTCATTATGGTGCTATTAAGACTTACCGCCTGGCGCGGACGAATGATAGAACTCGTTATGGTTCTATTAAGATTTACCGCCTGGCGCGGACGAAAGTGCGCTGACGCGCGAAACACGACTTCTCTCGACGAATGTTAGTGGGCCTCTGGCGAAAAAGGTTCATGTCGGCGTTTTTAAAAAGGACGCTAGATGGCGTTGATGTGGAATACTGTTTTGATCAGAATTGCCGACCTCGGTAAATGTGATATGATCTAACTTCTTACAAATGGAATATCCTACATATATATTAATATAAGAATACAATGATTAACGAAAAAATTAAGGTTGTTGTGGCAAAAGCGTGTGGTCCTTTGTTGTACTACATTTTTACACTAAGTCTGCATTACGGAATAAAACTAGTAAGAAATTATAACAATTGATATCAAGCACACCACGCTTTTAAATGCACAGTTACTATTTTTCCATTTTCCCCACTATCCAATTTCCATAGTTTTTCTGCTTCTTTTCCTGGCATTTCTAAATACCTTGTGTTGTATTTTTTTAAATCTTACTTACTTTAAAAGTACTTACATTTTTACTTCCTAATGTAATTTCTCTTTTGTCAAGAATAAGGCATTCTTTCAAATTATTTTCATGTTGAGTTCTTAGTGGGAGACCGTCATCTTAGATTGAAAACTATTGGATGACAAAATCTTATTTGCAGCAATTTCAAAACCATGCCTAAAAAATGTTTGTAGATAGTCATTTAGAAAACTATATAGTTATGAACATCATTTGCAGAGATTTTACTCTAATGTGAAAAGCTTTAAGATTCCTTTCAGAACCTGCTATTTATTAATTCTTCAGTAAATGATTTAGGTGACTCACATATCCTAATATGTAATTTATTTAAAACACAGTTTGAAAGGCATTTTCACTTGCATTTAGTAACTTTTATCAAAAATCTCACTTATATTCTTGTTTATTTTTTTAATGTATGTGTACAATTTCCAGAATAAATATTTCAAAAATATGATTTTGGTTTGTTTTATTTTTCTTGTTTACAGTGAATCATTGAAAAAATGTATTGAAAATAAAATGCTGTACCGTAAGCAGTGGCGCACACAAGAGAGGGGTCCTGGGGGTCCATACCCCCCTCCCCAAACCCTTGATTTTTTTGTTCGATTGACTATAATTCTAAGTATATAGTACGTAAAATGTAATTAAATATTGATTATTAATGATTAATTTTATTAATTAATGCTAATTATTTATTCAATAATTAGTTTTTTATTGTGTTTTGTTCCCGAAAATCGACAAAATCAAAAGGAGCCTGATAAAATAATGGTAAACTTTTTACCCTGGACCCCCCCCCCCCTCCCCTGAAAAATTCCTGTGTGCGCTACTGACCGTAAGTAATGCTGTACACTGGATTACGGTTCTACTAGTACTTAGGATGTTACTTTTCTTCTAAATGGGTGCTAAGAACTTCTCTAAAAACTCTTTCAAATTGGTTAAAAACTTGTGATTTTTAAATGTTTTGTAAATATAAAAATCTACTTTTAGTTGTTTTTACATTCTTCTAAGGATTGAAATTTTTTATTCGAAAAACATTAAAAACTATAATATTTCTTTTTTCGGTGATTGGAGAGTATAAAATCAAATGATATGAATAAAAAACAAGCTTAATTTTTAATATTTATTGCAATGCATTTTTCTATATTTCCATCTGGATGTGTTTCTATTAAAACAAAATAATTGATAAAAAAGTACTCACACACCTGGTTCTAATAAGTGTTATTTTAGTCAAAAGGTTTTTTCTTCATGTTACATAATATGTAAAAAACTATTCCTTTCTTAATTTGTTTTGAAATTTTTACCATGTAAAATCTGTTATTCATCCTAATGTTTTCAAAATATTTGTAATAACTTATTATTGAAAGACTGAATTTAAATAAAAGTTAATTTTCAGCTTGTATAGGATTTTAAAGAAACAATATAATATTCTAGAAACATAAATATAACTTTTAATGAACCAAATTGCTTTTGGAACTAGTTCAAATGCTTACACATTTGTTTAACTATTTTATCGAATCTATTTTTGATATTTTCAAAGATTTAAATCTGAATTATAAGTTCGAAGACATACAGTTTATGATCACATAAAAGTTACATTTTTTTTTTCTTAAAGTAAAATTTTTGTAGGTACTTTTTGTATTATCGCAACCGTATTGGCGATAAACGTTGGCACTTTTGCGATAATACACGAGTATCTTTTTGTAACACACAGTAAATGTAAAAAGAATTTTGATTTTGAAGTTAAGTGGCAAAAATATTTCATACAATGTATATTAAATAATATGTAAGATGAAGAAAGTGAAATTTACAACTTATCACATATTTAGATCCCATAAGATTTGAGTGGATACATCTTTTTCTGTTAAAAATTCATATTAAATACAATAGTATGGAAAATGAATATTATACATACTCATATTTGAAAGCAAAAAACTCACTAATGAGTGCATTACGTAGTCATTTTGTTGTTGCATTCTTAAATTTGATCCAGTAACAGGTTCAAAAATGAGTATGTGATGTTTCAATTTTGAGTACGTACTCGTTGTCAGAGATGAGAATCCGGCATACTCAAATTTGAGTACGTTTGCATCGGAGCTATTTTGAGTATGTGACGTATTCAAAAGTGAGTATTTCGTACTCAGTTCTGAATACCGCAGTGTCGTACTATAAAGCTACACAAGGGCTACTGGCGACAAACCTCGTCATTTTGAGCCACGGTCAAGTGACCCGATCTTTCCACACCGTACCATGTCAATGGGAGGAAGTTGAAGCTTTGCCATTTAACGGCGGGTCTTCAGCGGTACTAGGCTCGAACACATGACACATTGGCCACGAGTGCGTGACCTTGGCTACCATCCTAGAGTACGATATCGTCAAATAATGCATCTACAGGAAGTTTCTGCAAAAAAAGAAGGCAATTCATCGAGGTGTTTTAACTGCATGAACAGTTATGATTTGGACAAATATCAATATCGGTTCGTCATGGCACATAAAAATAAGGTGAAGATTTAGACATCCTGCAAGTTTACTTGCCGCATTAGGTCACTGAAAAGTTTCTAAAAACTGGTAGACTCAAGATGTAACAATCATATGACATCACGGGACGAGTGGTTGGCAGATTTTTGATCAGATGAAAATTGAGTCACCAATGGCAACACCCTACCCGTCACTGGAATTTGCAACGTTGCTTAAAAATTAGCAAGAAATGTCACTACTATGGCTAAGGACATCATTCACACACACTCCCGACTTAACAAATTTAATCTCGATTTCAGAAATTGCAAAGAAAAGCAAATCATTTGCTCTCGACTCTGAAGGCTGCAGAATAATTGAATCAAAAGTCTCAAAAGAATATATTTGCCACTGCATCAGAAACTCATAGTCTGAACATAATCGATTTTTTGTTAACATTTCCAGTACTCATTAGAGAATACTGGATATTGTTTGCATGATTCTAGCATCTATTGTTTGTTTCTAGTAGCATTTCTAGAAATCCATTTGTTTCCCGATATCTCTAGCTACTAACTTGAATTCTGATTCAGTTCAGATGGACGCCGTGACTCCTTTCTTGAACCTGAAGCTCTAAACTAGAAGATATACTTAGAGCTCTTCATTGACGCTTGAACACAAGTCGATGCTGGTACTTGCAGCTCAATTGGTTTTAAGCAATCAAAAGCTGATCCATGTATCTTTTACAAGATTGACAGTCAAACAATTCTGATCATAATAGTCTATACCAGGGATGGCAAACCAATGGCACGCGACACAATATTTTGGGCACGTCATCGATCAAAACGGTTTGTATTTTAGTTCGACATAACAAAGTTCAACATGAAGTATTAGATGTACATAAGAAACAAGACGAAGAAAAAGTTAGTGAAGAATTTATTTCCGTAATTGATTTTTCAATCAAAGAATTTTTAGTGAGATTTTCTCAGTTCAAAGAATTATAGGAAACGCTCATGTTTACTATGTACCCTGTTGTGATTTCATTTGATAAACTAAACTTGTCCCCAGGGCCGATCCTAGGGTATCGGCCGCTCTCGTGCAAACACCTAATGTGCCCTCCCCCTAGAGAATTTTTCATACTTTGACTAATACTTAACGTTGACGTTAAAAAATTATCTACTTATATAAAAATAAAAAGTAAAACACAATACTAACTCAAATAAAATTTGAAGTGCAGAACTTCATTTTTTGGCCAGGTAATAAGTTATAATAGCGACAAAATGCTTTAACAAAATAATAAACTCTCTCTAACAAAAATATAACCTTTAAAATAAAAATAAACATTTTATAATTATAAATACAAAACAACAGAATTTACCCAAAAAATACAATCTAATAAAAATAAATACTAAGGAACAAATCTCGTGAAACGAAAAGTATATATAAATCAGTCCTAATAAGTAATAAACTATACCGTAAAATCCGGTGTATAACGCTATTTTTAACTCAAAAAATAAGATCGAAATTTACGGTTGAGAGTTATACGCCGGGTATAAAAATGAGACCTTTAAAAATACAAAAAGATGAGCATAGAAAAAGATCAGACTTATACGTATATCGAAATACTGTTTCTGTGAAAGAAATAACATTCCTTATGAATTTAAAGGGTTGTAATTCTGAAAGAACACTATTTTTTACTAAAACTTGGAATAATATTCGAATAAAGGACTTCAAAACACAAGATCATTGCGCACACGCATTTCATGTTTCTTCGTAAAAAAGGGTGTGCGTGTTGTACGACGAATATGTGTAGAGGCACGTTATATGCCAGATTTTACTGTAACTATAAAATAACTTTTCTGGCTTTCTGAGAAGCAAATTTGTTAATAGACTCGGGTAAATTAGTTTTTCTGAGATTTCGGATTCAATCGAGACTATGGCCAAATCTGAAAGCCTTTCTTGTGTCATTATTTCTCAAGTAATTTTGAATGATTTTTAATTTACTGGAACTTCTTTCATCGAAAGCTATACAGAAACAGGTTAGGTTAAAAAAAATTCTTATTGCTAGAGCGAAATTAGGAAAATAGGGAATAAGGTCATTTTTCACTATAATTTCTAATATCTCAGTTGGCTGTTTTTTACCAGAAAAAATATCTTTGAATGAAGTTGTTTCATTGAAGAGCTGTATACCGTCTATATCTTATTTTGGAATTTCTTTTTTATTTTCTCTTATTTTTCCAGCAATAGGGTTTCTTTTCTTTTCAAAAGTTCATCTCAAAGTGGATAAGATGTGTACCAGTTGTCTCCTTTAAAGTCATGTTCTTCCCAAATGTTTATTTGTCTATACATATAAAACATTTATTTCCAACTGTGTCTCCCTCTTCTAAATCTGGATAGATTTCAGTGAAGGAATCATACTTGCTGTTATACTCTTCATCATTTGATTCTTTCTCATCATAATAACGAACAGAATTTCTTCATCCGAAAATACTGTTGTACTATATCTGTTACATATTGTGTATCTATTAAATTACTTAATATCACATTTCTTCATCATAACCACAATAATACGCCATAGCATAAGGAAGATTTAAAACGTGCTCATGCATTCAGAACTGTAACGGCGATTCACGCGCAAGGTATGACATACCCGAAGAGGCGGTATCCAAAAGTATATATTTAGAATTCGCCTACAAGCTAAGAGACCCCTCAAAGGATATGACCTTAATGTCAGCTACACGAGAAACTATCAATTTTCCAAAAAAGGTTTGTTGAAAAAAAGTAGACGGTGGGTATGGCATACCCTGGGCGGGAAGTGCCGGGTTAAAACTGAGAAAGATATCTTACCTGATGAATTCTATATCGGTATAGTTAAAAATATTTTTATAAGTATTTTTACATTAGGGAAAGTCGGGACCATTTCTTTTGCAACTTCGATGCTTGCACAAAGCCTCGGGTCTTTCCGAGGGACGATTTCTGATTCCGAGTCATATAATTTATTTCTCTGTAGCAGTGTGGAAAGAATTTCTGTGAATGCTTGAAAATAAAGTTATAAATTTTGGATTCAGAAATAATTAAATTCTTTTTTAACCGAATCTAAATTTTCAAACTTTTTAAAGTTTTTTATTTATTAATGCAAACTGTAAATTTTTTCCATGGAATATTTAGAAAATTAAAATAATAATCTTAAGCTTTTAAATTTTTTTTCCAAACTCTCAAAAAATTATATTTCATCTTTTTTTCAAATTTTCTGACTGAATTATGAAATTTCTGATTTAATACAAACATATTTTGTTTAATTAATTGTTTGTTTAAATATATTAGTTTCATTTCTAGAAAAAAATGTAGCTTGGCTTCTAGATTACAAAATTATTAAAATATCTCGACCAAAAGTAAGTTTTCAAAAATTCTAAGGTTTTTTTTTAACAAAAACTAGAAACACGATCGCAATACTCTGAGTTTGTAAAGTTTCCTTTTAAAGTTTCTAAATATAAGTTAATAAAACATTAATATACTATTATTATATTTGTTTGATTATTTTTTTCAAATATCTTAATATTTGAAACTAAACAATAAAACATTTTTCTAGAATAATTTAAAATTTCTAAGATAACTCAAAACTTTTTGACAAAGGCTACAAAAAGAAATCTAAAAATTTTTAACTAAATTTGTATCTTAATTACATTAAAAATACTCAAGATCATACAACCTTACTACTTATTGAATAATTTTTCACATTTCTGTTTTGTTTGAAATCACTCGTATCAACTTTATATAAATTGTGTTTATCATATTTTTATTTCTGTAATGCATTTTGCTATCACTTTAATTAAATAGTTTTAAATTACTAGGAGCAACTAAAAAAAAATATTACCTATATTTTTCAACATTTATTATTGTTCTGTAAAAATAAACCTTTCATTAAATGCTTTTTATAAGAAATTTCTGCCATAGTTCTGACATTCTTATTGTTGCTTTTTTTATTTAAAGATTTTAAATATTGTTCTGTTGTTGCACGCCCTATTGGTCAGCAGTGCTAGACCAGGTCCGTGACATCGTACACTTTCAGAAAGTCCAACACCAGTCTTCTAAATCCTGCTGGGTGAGCCCTAGGCATTCGAGGATGTGATAATATATTTATGAAAAATTGTTATAGATGAATTTTGATTAACTTTATTGCAGGCATACAGAATACTATACAATATTTTAAAGAAATTATACGATTTTTATATAATTAATTATACACATAATTATTAGGTTGCATTAAATATTCTTCCAAATTCTCTGGCAAAAGATCTTAATCAAGAAGGTATCGTGAAAATCACTCTTAAAATAGCAATAAATACAAAAAGAAAAAAGAATTTGTGCTTTTCAAATTCAATCTTACAAAATAATGGTTCTCTTAGCAGTCTTAGAGTATATTAGAAAATTATATGAGTTTATTTCGCATGTTACCTCAGAAAAAAAAAAAGAACAAAAAATGCGCGTGTATCTTTAAGTAAACTTAACATACTTTATTTCTCTTTCAAAATTCTTTTCACAGTTTGAAGCAATTTAAATTAAATATTTAGAAATTGTAGATTAGTAATAAATGAAACAAACAAAATTATCGTAATACGTTATGATTACAAACAAAATCATCAGAATAAATATAACTATGTTTTACTTCAATTTCGGCTATTGTTAGGATCATTTTAAGTATGGTAAATAATTAATGAATGTACTCAAAGGCTCATTAGTATTTTGTATTTTAAATGAACTACTACCGTTTTTCATAAGTGACTAAAGGAATTTTTTTTTATACGCGCGCGCGCGAGAGGCAAATAATATTCTTTCATTTGAATAACAATGCCAATTGAAAATGTGTGTGTTTTAAGATTACGGTACATTCAATCTACGAAAATATACACTTAAATATGTTAATCAACATGAAAGTATTGTAAGAAATTGATGACAGTTATTTATATTTATATAAATAAATAAAATATTTATAGTATAAATGCAACAAAATATTTTTTTTTTCACTTTATCTTACGCAATGATTAAAATACCTGGGCATTAAATCTTAAAAATCGAAAAGAGAATTTTGCAAGTGAAAAATATAGTTACCTTTTTTGTTTAACCGTTTTTGTTCCAATTTTTGTCTTGTCTAAAAGAAATTAGTCCGGAAGTCAAATTGAAGCAAAATTTCCTCAGTTTTCTTCGAAAAGGGGTCTTTTTTTCTGAGGGTCATTCTGCTCCATTCTTTTCTCTCATTCGTCCTTAAGCATGTCATAAATCTTGATTGTGCTTTTCATCACTTTTGTCCCATGTGTCGAAATTCTTCCTTAACGCCCCTTCCCCCATGGGACCAGCGTTGAGAATTCATGAATACTCGTTAAAAATAACTATAGACTTGGAGGGTGACAGAAGACTTCTGGCGCTTATGGGCCAGATCTTTCTCGAAACGGGAATCAGATCCCTTGCTGACTGAATGCACATTCGGTCTTTTGGTTGCTACAGAAATAAAAGAGAACCGGGATAAATATAAAACCTAATATTCTCTTTCACTGGACCACTTCTGAAAAAAATTCCAACTACCAAGCCTTCGTGTAGCTTCTTAGTGCGACGTTTATTACTGTCAACCAATCAACAGACGAAGGGAGTATTTTCATTTACAAGCAAATAACATTCTGAATGTATTTTTCCCATCCCAAGTGTTATCTGTATTTCCCTACAGACGATCTTTTTGTCGAAACACTTTGAATGAGAAGCTTTTTCTGCTTTCTGACCGCATACCACTCCTTGTTTTCTCGTTATTTTGAGTAACTTTACTAGCTTTTAAACTTTTTTTTATAGTGGGTCCTGAGATTCAGAATTCACACGGAAAATTATTATCGTTTGAAGCCAGTGACATACTATTTTATAAACATAGAAAAGAACTTTTAATATGACCATTAATAACATTTTACGAATTTTTGCTTACGCACGTCAGGGGCCCCTGTAGCTAGGGGGACCTGTATCATTGATACTGGCACCCTGATAAGGCAGGCTACACCCCTGATGAGAAGGAATGTTCCTCAGAATTTGAAATCCATTCTTATTTTTCTCGAACTATGTTATGCTATCGGGAATTATTTTCATTTTTCAATAACTATTTAAAATTCAGCAAATTTAATCAACTTGTTATAAACTTTATTTTGAGAAATGCACAAAATATTTCGCTTGATCGAAAGAATTATAGGCGACCTGCGGCCGCTCCCTTGTTTTGGCCGCCAGCGTGCGGTGCACGCGCTGCACACCTGCTGGGATCGGCCCTGCTTGTCCCAATTCGATTGGTTAGAAATGGAAGAATTTGAAATGCAACTAATTGATTTCTAGTCTAGTTCAGTATGAATTCAAAAATGTATTGAAACAAGGAAAAAGTTGGAATTGATTGAAACAGAAAGATTAACAAGCAGTATAAGTAAACGAAATTTTGAAAACATGAGATTGAATTTGATTCCAGATACATTTGACTGTTTGAAGAAGCTGGCCCAAGCTATTTTAACCATTTCATCTGTCTAAGCTTGCGAGTCATTATTTTCAGAGATGAACAACATTAAAGACTCGCTTAGAAGCCAACTCCAACACATTCTGCTAAAAGTAGCATCTTATAATCGTAATATAAGAGTTTTTTGTAATCTAATCTGCAACAGAAGTTACACTAATGTTACTTTAATTTGAATTGCACGTAGAACGAAAAGATTTGCTATTATAAAGTACAAAATGTATTTTTTCGCAGTAAATAAAGAGTTTGAGAGTTGACAGTATTTAGTTTTATTATTTTCCCCATAATCACAAGTCAAAATTATTTGACGGCACCTCAGTAAGCACTTTTTTTTTTGAAAAATGGCACGTTGATCCAAAAAGGTTCGCCATCCCTGGTCTATACCAAAGGTACTTTACCTTTTTTTATACGCATAAGGATGTTAGTCATTTCACGCGGGCTGCAACATGAGGGTAAATGGTGGAGGGGGAGCGAGAAATGCTTTAAGACCAAGATAACATTGGTAATTTAAAATGTGGAAAACTCTGATCAAAATATTATAACTTCTGTTTAGCTTTTAATTATTTTTTATTTTTGTCACTAACACTAAATTAGAAACATTTAAGAAACACTTCTTCCCAATCTCTGCATCTCAGTAAATAATTTCATATGATTACCAATAATACAACAAACTTCATAGGATGTCTTCGTTACTGCTGTGATATTGACACTGACAAAACACTTCGTTGCTGTTGCAAAGCCTATTCAAGAAAGCCTACTTATCACCTCTTGAAAAAGATCTTCAAGGAAAAGTGTCATTGAATCACATTCCTGTTTATTAGTGTTTTTTAAATACAACACTTTCGAGACAAATCAAACAATTACCAATCTATGTTTGTTTTTCACTACACAAAATAGTCAACCTCCCAATTGTCTTGAAACGATATATTTTCTTTGAATATTTTTCGCTTGCAAGATATGAAAGATAGTTAAAAATTAGTTCCATCAATAAAACTGTTGCTACTCCACTGTTGTCTGTTATTAACCCTAACTGTTCCCAATAGAAAAAGAATATCAATTCGTACCCGTACGTCACAGACAGTAAAACGCCAAATTGATAAATTTTATTTCTTGACAAAGAGTTTCCCACCAGATTTTTAATACAATGTTCTTAAGTAAATTTCTCAGAGCAATGCTCCATGACCTGGCCACTTAAAAAGGCTCGGTGGGTCGCAGGTTGATTATTGCTGGTCTATCCAGTGACCCTTCCAGACAATTGTCAAAAAAGAGAAAGATAAATTGAAAAAAAAGTGCCTGAAACGAAACTTTAAAATGCGAGATCTAGCAGAGACATATCACATTCTAGTTATGAGGATCTCTCATGGATATAAAAATTGTATAACCAGTCTTGTTTACATTGAGTAAATTCTTTCCAAATTCCATAAGTTTCTCTACAAAAGAAATGTCCTCCCGCAATGATAAAAGGAAAGAAATGACAAACATTTCATACAGAAAAGCTGTAGGAAGCCATCTCTATTCATCACGAAGAACATCCCGACGAAATGCGAACCAATCAGCAAATAGCACTGGATTAACACTATAAAAAGGACATTTAAATATTTCAAGTGAACTGCATTAAAGAAGCTACATTTCCATAAAGAAGGAAAAAAAGATTTCTGACTTACTGAAGAAATGATCTCAATGAACTTTTAAAGATTGGATATGTAATATGCCAAATTTACCCTCATAGAACTTCAAGAAACAGCCAATGGTTGCAATTTCCTCCAGTGAGGTAGAAAACATGGATCCAAAAGTTGTAATATATGCTTGTTGCTATAATTTGATACATTTAGTATATGACTATATGAATTTCTATGTTTGTCATTAATTACATTTTACCACATTGCCCCGGCAATATAGAAAAAAGTAATTCATTGCATTGCAAAACAATTATTTCTGTTTAAATGCTACTGCAATTAAAATTCATTCAACTTTTCATCACTTCATAAAATTTCAGAACTTATGATTAACTTATTTAATAAATGCCTAAATTTATAATGTCCATTTGAAAAAAAGGAAATAGAAATTGGATTCATGCACAACAATACCCGCTATAATTTCTAAGTTTCTGTAGTCTATTTCTAAATTTCAATTTGATAAATTAATATGCAGACCAAGCCATTTAAAACTTTAAAAATATTTAGTATCCATTACATCTAAAAACCCAAGAGAAAAAAATCGCATATTATACCAACACACAAATAGTCCATCTACACCAGTGATTCGCAAAGTGGTCTATATGGACACCTAGGGGTCTATGATGACCTGCAAGGGGTCTACGTCAACGAAAAAATCATTTGGAGGTCCATGAGGTGCAAATGGGGGTCTATGATAGTGGCTCTCATTAAACCAAATCATTTTAATTTTAAAAGAAAATTTAATCAAGTGAAAACCAGATTTTATCTATTTAATAGATTTACTTATTTTAATGAGGTTTATTTGCAGTTACAAGGTGGCAGCATACATTTTTATTAAAACAAGAACCATGTCAGCAATTTTGGCTTTAAAAAGACATACCTGTTATTTATCACGAATTATGGAATATCGTGAGAAAATTTTTACTTTTCCTAGTGAGAAGAAGTTTCAGCGTGGTTGCCAATCTCCAAAACAAAAAGATAAGAGGGAAAATAGAGGCTCGACACTATTAACAGAGGAGATTTAGAGTTAAACCTGACAAAATTCATTCTAAATGTTGAAAAATTGCTATTGAAACACCATATTTGTTCCTCCCATCAAAAAGATTTATTCGTTGCTCAGTTATTTTATGTATTAATTAAATTTTAATTTAATTAACATGTTTCTCTTAAGTATTAAACATTATACTTCACTTTAGTAAGAAATTTAAATTGTTTAAAGTATAAGTAGCTCTATACCAGTTGTCAAAAAGACATTTAAGTTGGTAAATTTGAAAAAATTCAATATTAGGTAAGCAGGGATCTACCCCAAACCGAAAAGCATGGCAAGGGGTCTATAAGACAAAAAAGTTTGGGAACCTCTGTGATCTACACTATTAAAATCCGAAGGTAAACAAACGTATCTATGTACGAATCTATGCGACCCAATTTTCTCACGAACCACACGACGCAGAAACTCGCCGAAGGTACCAAAATTTCGGGAATCATCCGTTGTGATCATTTATATTCCGACTTTACAATTAGTTAAAAAGATATTAAAAACCTTAAAAACGCATAATTAGTACCATTTTTAACCGCCAGGGGAAAATTCGAAACTTTTTTAAGAAGTTTTTAAAACGCGATATAATTTTTTTCCACGAGACTCGTACAAAAAATAGATTCGGAAAGATCATTTACTTCGCCACGAAATGCCATAATTTTACACAAAATAATTATATTTTGTATTTTTTACGATTTTTTTAAAATGAGTCGAAATTGATACGTTTTAATGAATACGATTTCTAAATCATTCCGCTTGCACTTTCTTTCACGTTAATGAAAAAAATATAAAAAAGTTCATGCTTTTCTCTTTTAGAATCAGTCATTTAAAAAATTTAATGTCAAAAACTTTTTACAATTTTTCAAAAAATACTCAAAATTTTATTTAAATACTTAATAACTTCTTTATTTATAAAAAATCTCACGAAACTTTTTTTCAGGGGGGGTGTAGAGCAATATTATACTTAATCTGTACAAAGACTGATAAAATATCTAAATAATTACGGGTTTTTTTTTAAAAATGTGTTTTACGTTTTTCCTTTTGCGAGAAATATGTAAGCATTACTTTTTTTAAAGTTTTTGTTTAAAAATTACCATTATTTGCAATCGATATATGAAGTTTGAAAGCATTAACTTAAAAAGGAAGCCCGAAATTTTTTTTTAACTTTAACAAACAACGCAATGCGTAAATGAACAAACCTTGCTTTATTTTTAAAGGTCAATTCAATGTCTTTCCCCGTAGGAAACTATAGCATGGATGTCTCAGACGCTTCTCTATAAAACGGTGGTTTCTAGGTTCGAAACTGAAAAGGGTATTCAATTTCGTATTGCGTTATCTGTTAAACTTTAACATTTTTTTTCTTGTTTCATTTTTAAGTTAATGAATTGAAACTTCATATGTCGATTGCAAGCAACGGTCATTTTTAAACAAAAAAATGTAACAAAAAAATAATGCTTAAATATTTCTCGCAAAAAGGGAAGAAAACTAAAACACAATTTTTTTTTTCAAAAACAGTGATTTTAAATCTGTACAAAGATTGAAAAAATTATTTAAAAATTACGGTTTAAAAAAAAATTGTGTTTTTCGTTTTTTTCCCCTTTTTGCTAGAAATATTTAAGCATTATTTTTGTTACATTTTTTGTTTAAAAATGACCGTTGTTTGCAATCGAAAAATGAAGTTTCAATCATTGACTTAAAAATAAAGCCCCCCCAAAAAAACTTTTCATTTTTTTTTTACAAAACAACGAAACTTTGCATATAAATAAATGAATATTTTAGAAAATTACTTTGCATTTTAAAAAATAATTACTGTAATTATATAAATATTTATAATATACTTCATAAATATAATTATTAATAAAATACTTTTTGTAAATTTTATAATAAAAAAACATTAAATATTTTATATTAAAATTAGTTACAAAAAGTCTTATAAAATGATATACATGATACTTTATAAATAAGATATTATATAAATTATTATAATACATAAAATTATTGTTAAAATAATGAATGTTAGTTTTGTATAACATACTTTTTTTAGTCAAGATATGTGTTTACATAATACACAGTGGAATGAAAAAAAGGTTAAAATTAAAAATCAAAATGTTTTTATCAGATCAGTTTTTTTTTAATGTTTTTTCAGTACTTGTGTATATATATATATAAGCTTTCCCCCATACTGTTTTTTTTTCTAACTTATATATATTTATATGTTTAATCAAACATTTAAACGTTCAGAAAAAGCAATCATTTCAATAGCTATCTATAAATTTTTCTTTTATTTATTACTTATAGAAATTTGATTTTAATAAATATATATTTTTTAAAAGGATTATTTCTATTATTTCATTACTAAATGAATTCTTTGTTAATTAAAAAGTACATCGTCTATTATTTTGGATCAAAATACATTTTAGAGACATTTTTAAGCTAACTATATGTAATGATTGATTCATGAAAATCTTATATAGATCTATTTTATTATTTTAGATTCTTAGAAACTAACTATTATTAAAAAATGATGAACGTTTTTTGTTTTACTCTGAGCACATCAGAATCTTTTTCTTTTTATTGCTTCACATTAATAATTTTTTAATTCTAAAGCAATATTTTTTTATAAGTCATACATCGAAATTTGAAGCTATATCTTATTTGTGAGGAGGAGGGGAAGATAGAACAATAATTTTACACTTAGAAAAACCGTGTTCGGGCTATAGAGAGGGGAAAGAAACCAGTCTTAAATCAAAAATAAGTGGAATGGAACAAATTTTGGAAAAGGGAAATTTTTTGACATAATTTTAGAAATCCCTCTCATTGTGCACATACAAACAGAAATGCTGGTGTCATGAGGAAAAGAGAAAGCATGAGGAATGCCAAGCTAAGGGGTGGAGTTTGAAAAAGAGTATTAGAAGTGCTGATTTTGTGGGAAAAAAAGGGAAAATTTATAAAATTTGAGAAAGCCTGTGCAACACCAGGCCATGCAGCTAGTAATTAATTTAAAATTAATGTTTTCTCCCTAACTGCACCACAGAGAGATAAACAAAAATCCTGAAGACTAATTATTTTTAAAAATTAAATCTATTTTTAATGTGTGTGTGTGTGTTTTCTTTCAGCAATTATATTAACACCTTCAAAATGTGAGCAACAAGTTCATTCTTACACTTTATTTTTGAAATTTTGTAAAAATTTATCAAGCGTAATATGCCCACAATATATCTATACATATAAGCAAAAATAAAAACAGTACGAAATTTCACTGACATTGTAAGAACGAATTTAAGAAAAAAAGACACATAAGAATCAAAAAAAGTTTATTTTTAGTTACATGGCAGTTTTGCAAAAATACTTCATTTGCAAATGCAGTCATTTGTACTTCATAACAAACAGCTAAGTTTGAAGAAAATGGATTGACCTTAATAATAAATATATTCTTTATAATTATATTTCCTAGTTGGAAGGCAAACAATTAAAATAATTTTCAAAAATACATAACAAATTGTAATTTAGAAATAAATAATTTGAAAACTATTTTAAAAAAAAATTGCACAAAATATGATTTGTGGTTTCTTGCTTGAAGGTAAAAATACAACAATTTTGCTGTTAATCGAGAAAAAAGTGTGACTAGCACATCATGAAACCACACATGAAAAACAGACTAGAATTCAGCTGAGAGAGAAACAAATCTTTCGTGAAGTATCTGCAATGCAGGAGAAACTTCCATTATGGAACAACATGAGAAAAAATCTTTAAAATTTAACAGAAAAACAGTTTCTCCAACACATATCAAAAATAAACTTTTCATAAATATATTTTCTTTACAAAAATGTGACCTCTAACAGTTTTGGTCATATACAAAGAGAGTTTTGTACTAACTAAATGTTGGCTTTGTTCGAATTTTCAATTTTGTTGCGATGTTCGCCTCCGCTGGGGAGGAAGATTGTTGCTTTTCGCCACCAGAGTCCGGATCTGACGTTGGGCAGCCTGTGGGAGAAAACAAAAGTTAAAGCTAATGTTGCTCAAGCTACAAGAATAAATACAGTGATATTTTAGAGTTCTGCAAGCAAACAAAATTGTTTTCACTGAAGATGTACAGAAGAGCCATTAATGGCACACACTTCAAATTCCATTAATGTTATGAAGAGTTGATGCAAACATTTCATAATTAAGGATGTTATAATAAAATAAGTAAATTTCATGAATATGAAGAGTAATATCCCCATAAAGACCTGACCAGAAAAGCAAACGTTTCAATTTTATCATTAGCGGTGTTAAGTTTTTTTTCCAAATCAAATGTTTTTGGATGTACAGCATTAGCATAGTTGCTAAGATTAAAAAGTGAAAAAGTCTAAAATAATGAGAGAACAACATTTCAAGCAAAATCTTAAAATTATACAAGAATATGCTAAACAAATATTTCAAAAATAAAAAAAATTCATTATAGATACTGATAATAAAATTATTCAAAGAGAATTCTTCTGTATTGATTTATAAATACTCAAAAAAGAACTTAAGGTAAAATTTAAGACAATAACATACAAGAGTTGTTACTTTAAAATAAAGATGCTTTTATAGAATGAAATTTCTCAGATTCCACATTGTATTTAAAAAATTATTACACACATAAGTTTAAAAAATGCACAAAGTTAAAAAAAATATTTCACAGAATGGCTCTAATATTTGTGAAAAATACAAGTCAGAGATAGAAAATGCAGATTTTATAATACAGATGTTTTGAAAAGAAAAGTATAACTAAGTGAAGAAACTATAATTTGCTATATGTAATAAAAAGAATAAACACATTCAAGAAGTTAAATTTAAAGACACTTTCACAGATTGGACACTTTCACTTAACACAGACTTCCTTTTATAAAAAAAATCTGAGCTAAATTCATGGTCAAAGCATGACTTTATATTACGTTCTGAAAACCAATAATTTTCTAGAATTTTGTTTGACATTGTCAAGGTACTACTGTATGTGAATGTTTTAAAAATTTTTGGGCTTCTTTATTATGCAAACTTTGATAGGTTTGTAGTTCTTGCTTTCTTTTAGCATTTTCTGTAGATAGAATATATCTCAACTTTTGAAAATAGAGAAGTAGCACCCTTTTCTGAAGCTAAATCTGATGACATAAGCAGCCCATACTATAATTAAGTTTCTTATTTTTAAAAAAAGAGTAGGTAAAAACTTTAAATAGATAACATTTTGCATTACTGGAGTGTTATCTGCCATAAATGAAACTAAATTACATAAAGTTAAACTACTCAAAATAATGCCCTTAAAATAGTCTGGGTGGCACATCAGCCCCTTGCTTGAAGTTGGCATGTTTCTATGACTTTCGAACATGGCAAATTATTTAGCTTAGTTCTGACAACCAATAAGAAATCTTACACTGAGGAAGAATTGAAGAATATCACTGATTACTATTTGAGAAAGATTTCCTACAATGCAGAAATTGCACATATACACCAATAGTTTTGCTACCAGTGCTGATTAAAATGCCCTTGCAGGTTTACTCTAAACACACTTTAGCTTTATAACAGGGTTACTGATGCAAATTTCATCTTCTTTGATGCTGAAGGGGATGCTGTCAAACTGGCCTCGACTGAAATCACTAAAATATATTACCAGAAAATTGGGATCTTCATTTATTCTCAGGCCACTATTAAAGCAATTTCTTCAGTTTCACTTTTAATCAATGGACCTGTTTTTATTGAGAGTAAGGGAAAGTTCTGTTTTATCCTAAAGAAAGTATTTTTTCACTTTTTATTTAAAATATAATCTAAAATCTAATGTCCTTTGTTATTTAACAACTGTTTGCCAGCATTCTGGCAGCTTGCCTAACCACCTGGAATAGAAGTTTTCCATTTTGCCGACAAAGTATTCATCCACTGCCAATTGGGCACTCTCATAATTTATGTATTCATTTCCATCTAGAAAGTTTTACAGCAACTTGAACAGATAAATCTAATGATGCAATATTAGGAGTATATGCCAGCTGAGGTCAAGTTTCCTATTATATATGATTTTTACTTTTGTTATATAATTTAATGAGATGATTGCTGTTGCTACTCCTTAAATAACTTTTCAATTGTGGGATAAATCTGGGTCAGAGCAATGAAACAAAAGCCATTTTATAAATTTATTACAATTTAAGACAAAATTTCTGCTCAACTTAAACAAATTACAAAAGGGAATAACATTTCATTCCTTTTTGTATACACACACAATTAAATCCAAAATTTATCTATTACACTGTTGAAAAACTAATTTTTAGTAAAAATTTCTGAAATTCTGGATTCAAAATTCATAGCATTCATTAACTTAAAATATATTGTGTACATTTTAATTTTTTTATATAAAATTCACAAGGATCAGTTAAATTTCCTATTGACTGCAGGTTGAGAATACCCGATTTAAACTATTTTACTAGCATTTGGAGAACATTTAGATGACAAGCATAATTCACATTAAAAAAGAACATTAATTCTTAATTTACAAACATCAAACTCGTTAATTTTTAAACTGTAATTTACATCAACTGAAAGAATCATTCTTATTTTAAAAGTCATTTAAATTACAAATTGCTATACATGACTTTCAAAATTCCACATTTAATAAAACTTAAATGCATGCAGAAAAGTAGACAAAAAGAAAAGTAACAAAACATGCAAAAATATTTATCAGTAATATTTCTTTCCTTTAAATCAAATTAAATATAACAAAGAAAAATATCAAAAAAATTATACTAGTCAATGTTTGTTCAATCAAACAGATCAGTCAATTTACTACATGGTTTAAGGATCTACCTAAGAAATATCTAATTTGATTTCATTTAATTTGAAAATATCCTTACTGAACTACCCTCCTTTATGCTCATTGTAAGATTAAAATGGCCAACTTTAATACATGCAATAAACTGATAAAATGTATCAAATCCAGGTTTAAACCTATTTTAATTCAAAATAGAATTTTTATTCAATCAAAATAAATAAAAATAGATTTAAAGGTTACAATTATTTAATTACACCTATCTAGTAAATCATTACCAGCATTTTTTTTATAATGCGATGTCCAGAGAAAGTAAATATTGAATCTCTAATGAATGTTTGTAAAAATTTGGCTCCCAAACTTACAGGTTTTGGGAGTAGATCATTTGCTTGAAAACACTTGTAGTGTCATGTTAAAGCAAGTGCTATGATCTTGAATCCAGAGAGATGCTAGTTGAGGACTGCCTAATCCAATTTCTTCTAGCAAAGAAAATGCACTATCTGTAGCAAATTCTCAACACATTTTAAAATTAATCTATGGGAAATTTATTACATGGATTGCCTCTAATGTCAAGATTGTAAGGAGAGGTTTTGCAGTTTAAGTGTAAATATGGATTATTTATTATTAAAATTGGCAAATGGGACTAAGACTAATTGATTTTAGTACAACCACTGTCTAAGATTATGGAAGACTTTGCTCCTACTTGGCTGGTTTTCAAATCTTTATTCTTTTTTTAAAGAGAGTTTGACACACATTCATTTTGCTCTAATAAAACACTGACCAATAAGATCAGTATAAAGGTTTTAGATTAAATAAAAGTTGGAGTTTTAATGTCTCCAGATCATTTATCCCAAACAACATTCATTCCACACATCCCAGACATTTAACATAAAAATTGTTTATGGATCGTGAAGTGTTCTTAAGTATACAAGTAGTGTAATGAGTTTATAGCTGGCAGAACAAAAGTGGATATCCATCAATCGGACTGATGAAATTATTCCTGACAACCATTATCAACAGTGTTACTAAAAATCTCCAGATTTCTCCTTCATTTAAGTTATTACCGATGAACTTTTTTAAAATGGTATGCAATGCTTGTTTCAAAACAGCTCACAAATCAGAAACACATTGCAGGAGTTTTAAATCAAAAAGAATTGAAAAAAGCCTCGGATATTGTAAAGGACAACAAAACTTAAGTGTATTGCAATTACTCTTCATCAAAAGACACCGAGTGATAAAGGCAACAAATTAGTCACATTTCTCCTCATGAGCGAATAAATTCAAAATTGTTTTAGCCTGAAAGATCATGGGTCGACTTTTGGAACAATAAAAAAAATCTGCATTTAATTTGTTTAAGACGACAATGATATTAAAACACTAAAAGAATGAAGTTATCTCATGAGAGAGAAAGAGTTTATCTCATGTGTTGTGGCATTAGCTGTGTCAGAAAACTCTTCAGTTGGAATATCAATCGTCCTTCTCAAAAATATGAAGTCATTGATGGGTGGGAAAAGATTTGACCAACAATGAGGTTCAGATTCCCAAAGAGGTAGCTGCAGACATTGATGAAGGTATAAGAAGTTTATCTCTCAACTCAAAGTGCATTGAGACAGAAGACTGTCAAAAAATGATAAACCTACCAGTGAATTCGTTGACCTTTTAAAAATACAGTACCTTTCTCATGCTGAGTATAAGAATAATCATTAATTAATACTTATATTAATGTTACACTATAAAGCAACATGAAGGCTATAGGTGGCAGACTTTGCAAGTTTGATCCTTTGCTAAGAGACAAGGATGACATCCGAATTGGCAACCACTCTCTAAACTACTTCAATGAGAGAACATTGAGTCTTGACAGATTTAACATGCATTGGCCCCTTCAACACGGTGAGTCTTCAGTGGCAAAAGGACTTCAACCTGTGATATTTTGCCCTTGAGTTTGTGACCATAGTATCTAGGCTACTATGGTCATGCATTCTTATTTTAGAAATTCTTCATATTACACAATCCTTTCACTAATATTCGAGTATCTTACATTCATATTGGAGTTATAAACAATTCATTTCATAGTACAAATGCTTACACACCATTGCACAGAAAAAGTCACCAACTATATGGACGGCAGTTTCTTCAGTTTCTGAATTTTGTCCATTTTCAGGAAATTTAATAAGAGCATGTGTCATTCTTTGCATTTCACGCACCTGAAAGAAAAAAACCCGATTGAGTTTTATATATTTTGAAAGTGATAATTGCTTTATGTGACCCATTTCACACTGTCTTTTTGTCTTATGTTCATAATATTTCAACAAATCATCAACTTAAAAAAGCTCCGTAAAGAGATAACTTGGACTAGGTCTAGTAATTTATTTAAATGAGTAGGAGATCAAACAATCTTCCTAAAGAAACTACATGGAAACAAATCATTTAGTTGATTCAAAATCAGCTTGTGTCCACATAAACATATGAATTCTTAAATTATAACATGTTCAGCAGATACACAAGAGTCACATTTTCATCTTTGCTCAAACACACAAAAACCACATTTACACAATTCTTTATCAAACTTTTTTGGTTAGAAATCCATATACCTACATTTTTCATTTATTAAAAATAAGAGGGACATACTGTACTATCATAAATGATACATGGACAATTTTAGAAGTTCATTGAAGCACATGGTATTCAAATAAACAGGTTAAAGATACATTTCCCAAAGTCAAAATACATATTTGCATATTTTTCAAAATTGACTAAATATTCAAAAATTTATATGTAGATAGCATATGAATAATTACTTATTCTCTCCCCCGAAGAAAATCTTAAAGTAACTTGATTTATATAATTTTATAGGTGCTTCTTGCAAAAGAGAAATTCTTTAAAATGTCAATTTTTTAAAATCATTAGTTTTGAGAACTATGAATTTCAACTAATTTACAAATCAAAAAACTACTTGTATTCAAACTCACCGTGGCACCACCTTTTCCGATTATACGTCCCACTTGGTTTGTGGGAACAAATATTTCAACTTTCAAAGTAGCATCTTGTGGACCTCTGTATCCTTCAAACCCAACTTTCTTAAAGATCATGAACTGTGCCTAGAGAAGATTTGATGCGAATCAAAATTTGGCAAATTTGTTTGATTAAATATAAAACTATTAATTTCTTCACTGTATCGTAAAAACTGACAGGAGACACTGGCGTAACATACACCCCTGCATTGGGGGAGGGGGGGGGGCAGAGTCTCGGGGCCCCTAATAATCTCCATTATGCCACTGACAGGAGAATAAAGTGGATTCTCTTAAAACGACTTAATGTTTCTGCTTTTAGTTTCTCTCTCTCTAGATGTTTTTATTAAATTATATAAACATTAACAATGTGTTGAACTTTATTTCTACTTTAAAAGCCCTACATAAAAGGTGTCAAAAAATTTGAAATACACATGCATCACATTAAATCATGTTAATGAAGCCAATGAGATATTTTTTCGTTATATAATGTTTATAGGCAATGTTATATGAAAAAAATGCAGATGAAATTGAGAATTATGCATAAAATATATTCTTAAGATGGATACAGACCTTCCATTGAGCTTCAGGTGTTCCAATAACGCACACTTTCCTCTCAGCCAGTTTATCACTAGGATCTTTTGTTCCTGGCTGAATAACCTAAAAATCAAATTACAGCACAGATGAGAGAAACAATATTTTACAATTATAAAATTATAGTAAAATTGCTATAACTTATAGCAGTGTTACGAATTTTGTGTAAATAATTTATATTTGGATGTGTAATGCATTTATATTACTGTTATATTTATTGCAATATTCGCAAGCAACCCTGTCCCTTACATTATAATGGTGATTCAATCGGAACTTGGCGAGACTTGGAACAGAGCCAAGTTGGCATTTTTAGCGACCTGGTGAGTTCGAGACCCTCTAGATTCTTCTAAATATTTGTGGAGAAATCCACTAATTTCCCACTTTATGACACAAGCAGATCTTTCTTGAAGTTTCCGTCAGGTCTAAAAATAGAGCGAAACCCGCCGAAATGAGTCATTTCAACCAGCGATAAGTGAGTATTGTTTTGACTAGTGATTAGAAAACTTGCCTTGAACGTGATCACTGATTAGCTTGGCTATGCTTGTGAATAATCTTTTACGTATGTGTATTATAAACACTGATAATTGTGTTTGAGGGCTGTTGAAGCTGTGAAGACCTTCCGAGATTTATTCTGTGAGTATTTCTGCTGAATCCTGTAATTCAAGAATTGGATTTTTGCCAATAAATTCTCATTGCTCTTAAAGAACTCTTGTACTTTGAGACTGTATTTGTATAAAATCCTTGAACCCCGATCAACGTAACAGTATTGTTATAAGCACTCATTACTAAGAAAATAAACAATATATTCTATTGATATAAAGCTGTATAATTATGCATCAAAAAACATTTTTGGGGAAAACACATTTGACTTTTCCAGCATGATTCTTATAAACATTCTATATTTCAATTTAAAAAATATTAGCAAGAATTCTTTTCTAAATATCAATAAAATTTAATGAAATACAAAATGATTTATATATTTTATTTTTATACAGAGAGACATTGCATTTCATTATGAAGGAAACACTTAAAAAGTTACACTAATATAGTAAAACAGTAACACATACATAAATGTATATAATCAAGTCTCCATAAACATTTATCAGAAGGCAGCACTAGCCATTCAATGATTTAACAATTCATTGTTTAGTCATCATGAACTAGTATAAAGAGAACAGCTGTCTTAACCTAACTACAAAATAGCATTCTGTTTTTCAGTTTGCTTAACACAAAGGAATTGTAAGGCTCCAAGGCTGTATGCAAAATGCTACTAGTGTTGTAACTCCCCATTACATGGCAGATGGCACTGCGAATAAGCGAGGCCCTCTCTCTTTTTCACTGTAACCATATGTTCCCTTGTTTGTTGACCTCTGTAGTGTGTTGCCGCTGCTCCGAATATAAAACTACTAAAAGCATCTTTGGGTTCTTACTGGACTATATAATCCAAACTTGCAACCCTACTCGTGATCTTATGTACTGGAGCCCAAATCGTAAACAAACCTGGCCTATGTGAAACGATTCCTTTTAAGTTGACAATGTTATGGTAGTGTTCAAAATGAGATAGAACTACAACGATTTCAAACAATAGCTTGCGAAATCATGTTAAAAGCAAGGTTAGAGCTTCTAGGTAGGGTTTCTTCCTCAGAGCAACAGAATCAGGGGAAAACAAAATGTTCTGTACTTGGCCTTTAATGGGAACCAAATACTGATTTGCTCACTAGCGATATCAGAAATATTTCAACTGAAATCAATAATGCATGTTCTAAAAGGCAACTTTTGTCAATATCACAAAAGATATTTGATTCGATCGGTTTTACAGCACCCGTAACACTCATTCCAAAACATCTAATGCAAAAAGCGCGGAAAAATAAGCTAACGTGGGATCAAAAACTGCCTCCTGAAATCATTGAGGAATTTAAAAATTGGCTTGTTAGTTTGGAATTTTTGAAATTGATTCAAATTCCAAGTACGTTACTGTGGGAGTTTAGTTGATGAGCCAACTACCACCATACATATATTTAGTGATGCAAGTAGGAAAGCCTTTGCAGCATGCATTTTTTGACGAATTGAATGCCATAATAAAGTTCAGATTAAATTAGTTCCAGCTAAATCATGTATCGCTCCTCTCAAAAAGGATACTATCACCAAACCGAAAAGTCATTACAAAACTCAAACTCTTGGCTGCAGTTATGGGCACTCATCTTGTCCAGAGCATCAAAACATCATTAAACATTCACAACATACAAACTTTCTACTGGACCAACTCAAAAGTTGTGCTTTGCATGATCAAAAATTCAGGGACTTGGAAAACCTTCGTTCATAACAGAATAAAACAGATCCATTCCAGTTCTTCGAAAAAATACTGGTATTATGTTCCATCACAGATGAACACTGCAGACATCACATCCAGGAGATGCAATGCACAAACTCTCTTCAGTCTTTGTTGGTGGGAGGGTCTCACATGGTTGAAAAACCATGCCTCCTGGTCAGACACCAAGGATTCTGATTTCACAGATGCTCTTGAACTTGCTACTGAAGAGAGAAAACCTACAGTTACAACAAATCTGTCTCTGAAAGATTCCAACTCTAATTTCTTCGAGTGGACTAAACATTCAAAGTTTTCTTCCATTGTTCGAACTTTGGTCTATGTGAAACAATTCCTTTTAAATGCTAAATCAGCAGCAAATGGTCAAAAAAGACTTTGCTCAAAGGAAACCTTAGCAAAAAAAGAGCTAGCAAAAATCTGAGCTTAAAATTCTCCTTTTACCTTTGGCAAAGAATCGTCGACTCATACCACAGAACATTGGTCGTTTACCTTGATTTTGATGACCTCCTCAGAGTGGAGACAAAACTTTTCTCTTCAGATGAAGGAGATTACTTAAGACAAATTATTTTATTACCCAACAAACATGAACTTATTTTAAGGTTCATTGAAGAGACTCAAGATTGATAATTGAAGATTGAATGATTGATGATTTATAACCAAGGAGGTGTCCTAACACTTGTTATTGTCCCACGAGAAAAGTATTGGTTGTGATCAAGGAAAACTATCCGATCAGTCGTGTCCAAATGTGTAATTTGCCATAGATTCAAGTCAAAACTGTCCACTTCTGTGTTTGTACCTCTTCCTGAAGAGCGTGCAAGAATGTCAGTTGTGTTCAAGATAACCTGCGAGGATCTAGCTGGTCCTCTTCTGCGAAATCGTGACAAAGATTGCTTCGCAATTTTCACATGTGCAGTTTACCGTGTTGTCCATTTTGAACTTGTCTCTGACATCTCAATACAAAAATTTTTTCTTGCATTGAGAAGATTTATTTCAAGTCCATGTCGAGTAAAAATTTATTCAGACAATGGCACAAATTCCAGGGGACTCAACAACAATCTCCAAAACATTGATTGGAGTGCCATTATTGCTCACTCTGATTTGAAGAAGATCTCCTGGCACTTAAAACCTCCGACCGCCACTTGGTGGGAAAGGGAGGTCCGAATGCTAAAATAATTGCTTAGACACAATTCAGGAAAAGCTTCTCATCAACATGAACTTCACACCATCATATGTGAGTGTGAGGCTCTTCTAAACAGCAGACTCCTAACTTACCTCTTGGAGGACCCCTCCGATTTGGTACCCATTACTCCATCTCTGTTTTCGCAGGACCAGACTGAATTCTGTGTCGAAGACTTGGACCAGAATGATTTGCAAAATCTTCGCAAACGTGCGAGACATCTTCATGCCATAAAACAAATTTAGAACTCTGTTCCAAAAGGAATATCTCAATTTTAAAACAGACGAGCAATAAAGTACAAACTCCACTTTCTATTGGAGACATTGTATTAATCAGTTTGGATAATAAGAAACATGTAGATTGTCCTTTAGCTAAAATTATCAAAATTTACAAAGGGCATGACAATGTTTCCTGCGTTGCAAGATTGAAAACTCAGAGTGGTGAACTGATATGTCTGATTCAACGTTTGTGCTGCTTGGAAACTTGGGTAAAATTGCTTAAATTATGAGAGAACCAATAACCACCAGAAGTGGTAGAATTATTAAGCCAAAGACTTGAACTCATATTTTGAACATTTTCTCTTTAACATTCAATTTGTGTATTTTGATTTCAATTTGTTAACTTTTCTGGATTAGTCTGCATTATTTTTTAAAACAAATGTTTAATTTTGTTACAAAGATAATAAAATTTTAATTTTTGAATTTTAATTTCAATTTTTAGTGTTTAACTTTTCTAGATCAATTTGTATATTGCTTTTTAAATTTGTTTAATTTTCTAGAAATTTGAACTTTTATGTTAAAGTTAAACTAACTTTTTGTGGGCAGGAGGATGTTGTAACTCCCCCCATTACATGGCAGATGGCACTGCGAATGGGTGCAGCCCTCCGTTTTTCACTGTAACCATATATTCACTTGCTTGATGTCCTCTTGCCGCTGCACTGAATAAAAAACTAAAAGCATCTTTGGGTTCGCACTGGACTACATAATCCAAACTTATAACCCTGCTCGTGTTCTAATAGCTAGGTTTCATACTGATACCCTTGAAGCAAATTTAAGTTGCACTTTAAAGCAACATAAGGGCTTTCGGTAATTGACCACATTTTGAGCCATAGTCAAGTGAGGAGGAAGACATCTGAGCCAGCACTCCTTTTTCCAAATCTTCTGATAATGAACTAAGTAAGCTGAATTATCACAGCTAAATAATCTGATTATTTGATTGCAACAGTTAATGCTAAGATTATGGAGAACAGAGATTATACAGAACAGATCATAATGACACTTTCCTGGGAATTTCTTCAAGTTTCCAAAAAATTCAGTGAGAGATTGTGCCAGCAATTTTGTAAACTGTGTTTTAATCAATCAGTCTATAGCAGAGATCGAAATGTCAGGACAGTACTCTAGGCTTCCTAACATGATACAACAAAGAGGGTTAGCCTAAGATTCAAACTACAATTGATGGAATGGAGGCACATGTAATTGCCAACAAAGAATGAAGCCAAGCTACTAATCTCAAGGCATAACATTGACATGCACAGTATTTCAGGATTGACAGTGTTTTGCTAATGGATTTCATAGCACAAATATCCAGTCCATACAGCATGTTTCTGCAAAATACTTAGAAAACTACATCACATAATACAAAATAAGACTCATGGCATGCTTTGGAATGGAATTTTGCTCAATCATGACAATGCAAGACCTTATACTATGCATGACATGCAACATCTTACAGAGTTGCAATAGGAAGTTTTCACCCTCCTTCACTACAAATAGGATCTCAAAGCAAGCAACTTTTCTCAGTATAAGCACCAGAAGTCCTTGCAAGCAAAAAGTTATTAGATGACAATGAGGTCAGATCCATTGTTACCTAATGGTTACAATTGTCCACGCACACACACAGCACAGCAACATTCTTTGACGAGGGCATCCAAACAATAAATACCAAAACAACAGTAGTAGTACCTAGTCAAAAAAAAGTCTGACTATAGTAGTTCATTAGTTAACAGTCACTTTCTAGCGAATGGGGTTTTTATAAATTTCTTGCTTAAGTCAACTTTCTTTCCGTATAATTTAATCTTTCATAAGAAAAAGTAGAATTAAAGAGAACTATGTTGTAAAAAGTGTGAGATGTACCTGCTTGTGAAAAAATTAAGCTAAATGGAATGTTAATTAGGTCTACATTCTTGGGCACTTTCATAATTTTCAATTTTACTTTTTTTATATACACTTGCATCTAAATGAATTTAAATAGTCACAACATTTTTAAAATATGCATAATCTTAATATTTATTCATCAATTAATTTGATAAAATATCAAATCCAGTAGTGTCCAATATCACTACTTAAAAATACATGAAAAAATATCAAGTACCTCAACATATTTCAAGTATTTTGAATCTTCATTAAAAATACAGAGTAGAACTTTAACTTCAAAATTAAAAAAAGAAAAACTCAAATACAGAAAATAAATATGTGTATGTATCAAATTAATGATGAAAGAATATAAGTAATGAATCTTTAATGACAAAAAAATTGACCTACTTTAATACTGGCACCAGAACAGCTGATCATTTCTCTAATATTGCTCCCTCCAGTGCCAATTATGGCTCCCACTGCAGAATTAGGAATGTATATGTAAACAGTTTCCTTAAATAATTCCATGGGAGGCGGTGGAGGAATCCCTCCATACATTCCATAAGGTGGGGAAGGAGTAGGACTAGGGAGTGGAGGCTGAATGGCCATGGAGTGCATCCCGGGGTAAAGATAGGTCTGAGATGCCACTGCAGCCAGGTCATTCTCGTAACTCTGCCGCAATTTTAAACTAATCATCTTCTCTGCTTTCCCTAAATTTTCTAGTTTTCCTTTAACCGTTATGACACGTTCCAGGTTCCAACTGCTAAAATCATGGATGTTGCTACAACAGGAAAGAATGTACAGCACTGTTATTTTGTCATCCACTTTTAACAAATAAAAAAATCTTGCAACAAAAAAGATAATTTTGAAAATTGTGAAATTAATCAGAGCTATATAAAAGGAAATCATTTTTACATAAATCAAATATAAAATTCTTAGGTACTACTGGTGCACTGAAGTAAACAAGAGTTATCTTCTGACTGTCCCCCCTCCCTCTTTTCAACTATAACTGTTACCTAACTGATAATTTATTCTGCTGTTAGGAATAACAAAAGAAAAGAAACTTTTACAGGAAGGACCCCAGATCAACAAGAGTTTACCGTATTAGAAACTATCTAACACATTTTTTTAAAATTAGAATTTTGAAAGTTAAAAACAGGGACCAATGTTTTTCTATCTGAAAACATGTAGAAATTTGTCATTTTATCAATTAACTTTCAATACAATGCATATAAAAGAAAACATGTGTGAATTATTTGTTGATTTTATACGATTGAAATTTTTTAAAAATTCTATCAAAGGGTTTCATTTTATTTTTAAATAAAAACTCAAAGTTGATAAAATTTTAAACAATGATTAAGGAACAAAAGAAACTTACCTGGAAACTGTTACTTTTGTGTCACTTTGTTCCATTATGCGTTTTATAGTAGAGCCATTTTTCCCAATGATACGACCAATTAAGCTGTTGTGGGCCAATATCTTCAAAGGGAGTTCCCTTAAAGTACAATTTTAAAAATCACATTTACTAAATACCTAAAAAGTTTTAAGTTGTAAAAATATATTCAAATTAATAGAAAACACTAAACTTCTCCAATTTTAGAGTTTCAATAGGGTACTGCTGTCATTAATGATATAGAGAGAGTAACACAATTTAATTTAAAAACTCCCGTAATTCACATTTTCCTATTAAAAAAATACTGAATAACTCCCTTCTCCAAAATTATTTTTTTCATCAATTTTTTTTAAACCACAATATATTGTTTGGAATTGATGCAATAAATTTATTAATAGTTTTCAAATATTAAAGAAATTGTGGATACCTCATAATAAAGCACACCTAACACTATAATCAACTTAAAAATTAATACCCTTTTTGTACTGAAAATTTACCAACTGGGCAGTACTTGGAATAAACACGGATGCCAATAGAGGGGCAAGTATCCAAATTTTACCAAACTTACACCACTCTATAATAGTTTCCATTTGTAAAAAAACCTAGGAAAGAAATCTTTTAAAAGATACATTAACTAATATAAATTTATGCACTCTTCTTTCCTTTTGCTTAATTTCAAGCACTTAAAGGGGCTTTCATTATGCTAAATTACATTGGTTTTTATTTTAAAAATGAACAAAACCTGAAAACGAATACTTACTAAATTTATAATTTAACGAGTGCTTTGATAATATGGACTAAGAGCAAAGCAGAATCTGCATAGCGATTGGTATTTTGCTTGTGATAAGCATTTGCAAAATAGCTTGATCTGCACAACGTCTTAAAAATTCAAATTTATCGAGACTAAATTTATGCCAATCAATGTAGTTTATTGCAGAAGATTCAGAAAAAAAGTTTCTAGCTGTTTTATGTTAAGTACAAAAATTTAAATACAAGGGTAAGGAAATGGAAAATTTATGTTAATAGTAACTAATAACCAAGAAAAATAATAAGACTATTTAAAGATAACTATTAAAAACTTCCAAACAGAGCTGAATTGTATAGATTTCATGCACTTTGCTCTACAGATTGAATCATTAATTGATAGAATGAAGCACAAAATTATATATACAGTTCAAATACATACTGTGAATAAAAAATCGTTCAATAAATTTAAAAACCTACCCTCTATTAGTAGAATTTGCTTCTTGTTGCATTATTTCCATTATCTTCTGGCATGCAGCAGAACAATTTTCTGGGGATCCATATATTGTAATGACCTAGAAAGGAAATATAAAGATTATTTTCACACAATGAATGCAACTTTTATACCTTGAATACTTTAATTTCAAACTAAAGTTCTTGTTCTTATAATTTAGTCAGTCTATTTAACAAATTAGTAGTAATTTTATTCATATTGCACAATGCTTTATGAAGCATTTTTTTTTTTTTTTTAATATTTCAGTTGAAAACAGAATACTTAATCCTCCCTCTACATGATTTTAATCAACATTCAAACATATCCATATTTTCTATTTTCAGTATTTAGAATTTTCGAAAATAACTTGATAAGAGAATATTTTTAATATGACAGATTAATACAGAGGAAGTTCATTTAAAACTCTTCACTGAGAGAAAAAAAGATTTTTCAGCAAAGAAATTGAGGATTTATAACAAAATTTAATAATCAAATATTTATTTAATATAAATAAAGTTTATGCTGGACACATGTTGTTACAGAAATTTCAGACAATTACTGCTTCTCTCATTGTGACTGGAAAGATTAGCGGATTAATCTTTCAATAATAGTAAATGAATAAGAAGCAACCAACTTGGTGACAAAAATATATATATATATACGTTTCCAGAAAAATCCAGGATGATTATTTCTCAAAAAAAAAATCCTAGAAGCTGTAATCAGCCCAATTCAAAGTAGGAATCAAAATTTACCAGACTAAGTCTCTATAATTTAAAAAATATTACCAATTAAATTTCTACAACGCATCCTCCTTTTGAAATAAGACCCTTGAGCAACAACACATTTTTGCCCCATCGCTTCTAAAGATCTTTCAAAACATTTCTGGGGTCCATTTTTAGCCATGTTTTTTAATTCAGCCTGCAATATACTTTTAACTTTATCTTACAGATTGAAATCAACGACCCTGCAAGTGACATGCCAGTTCAGGAAATAGGTTGAAGTTTTAGGACGCAAGATCAGGAGAATAAGGAGTATTTGGCAAAACAATTATGTTTACATGAGAAAATCAGTGCTGAGGAGGGATTGGTGTGCAGGAGCATTGTCATACAAAAGTGCCCATGATTGCCCAGTCCACAATTTTGATCTCTTTTTTAGGATCAACTTGCACAAATGACTCAGGATGTCTACATATAGTTCTCTGTTCATGGTTCATCCTCCAGAAATAAATGCCAGATACACAATGCCTGGGATTTTAAAGAACACCTCTAGTCAACGCGATCTTAGCAAAATTTTTGCTTGAGCAGAGACAGCGAGTTCCAAGTTGCTGATGCTCTCTTGGATTGAGGATACTTAAAAAAAAAAAAAAACCATTTCTCATTTCCAGTAACAATTCTATCAAGTAAGCAAGAATCTTTGCCAACAGGCGAGATTAAGTCTCCCGCCATTTCCATTTGAATTGCCTTTTGGTCTTCATTTAACAAAAACCATGTGTTGACACACTGTATGCATGTTAAGATCTTTAGTATCTTCTGACATGTGGCCGAGGATATCCCAACTGATTCTGTTATTGTTTGCAGCCAATTCTTGCGTTCCAAAGCAGAAACTTTTTCGATGTTCTCAGTGGTGTGGGAAGTCTGCAGACATCCAGAGCATCTGTTATACAATACAGCATCCAGAGAGACGTACGTTGTCTTCGACACATTCCCTGCCTTCTCTGAAATATCAATTGCACTCAAAAGTTCACATGTCTCAATATTTAGTAAGTCTCTGTAGCAAACACAAGTACCCCAAGTTTTCCCCCCAAGTACCCTGTAGAAAACCCCCAAGAAAACACGAAATTTGATATTCATTTCTCAGCTCAACAAATGCCATTTCTTTCAATCACCAGGTACTAAATGCATCTGCCTACAAAATACAACACTGTGGCAAGCCACGAATCCCGTGACTTGAGACAAATCCCTTTTAAAAAAGGGTAAGGAGGCAATACCACAGGAAAGTTAACATAATCGTACTGCAGCAAAAAAATTTCATGTTAGTACAGGAACTTTTGAATCCTACCTCATATAAGGGCAACGCAGAGAAGCAGCAACAATCTGAGCCGTTCATTCACTATACAGTTCACATGGTATACACATAGTCAGATACCTTAACATGATTTTGTGACAAGATTCGTATTTGCACGAACTCAAAATTCATGCTATTGTGGGTTTTTCGAGTATCATTTGATTTATGTTACTCAATAGCTCAAAAATAAAGTGCAATTTATTCTGAAGGAATTTGCCTCTGTTCATTACAGAGATATTTCTTACAATTGAAGGACATCTACCACATAATATATATACTGAATCCCAAGAATGGAACAAAGTAGTACATTTGAAAACTTGCACAGTGAAAAGAAAACCTTTTTGTGTGGAGGCTTTAAATTAAATATGAACATCTGTTAAAGTAATGAAACAAAAACATCCAGGTAATATTGTTGGAAGTAAAACATCTAATCAATTTAATAACACCAAAATCTACAAATAAAGATTATATTAAATTTTTTAATATTGTAATTTTAAAAGATTAAAAATTTTACAAGTAAAATTCATTCTTCGGAAAGGGGGAAAAACAAAATAAGTTTAAGCTGATAGGGGAAGAAGTGCTAAAATGAAGCTCTGACAAAATATTTGGTTATAAAATGTCTACACTGAAAATATGAAAAAGAAACGAGCACAACCAAGACTTAAGATTACCGCAAATCATGTGGCAAAGTAATAATCTAGCCGAGAATTTTGTTTTGTAGAACACGAGAACTTTCGTACCAAAACTTTAGAATTTTCTGACTAAAGCTCGACAAATTTCAAGCATTTTTAGAAAAAGGATAATTTATTCTGCTGCAATTGGAAAAAATGTAACAACTCAACTCATAGTAAAATTATATTCTTAACTAGCTGCATGGCCTGGCGTTGCACGGGCTTTCTCTACTTTTATCAATTTTCCCTTTCCTTCACAAAATAAGCACTTATAATACTCTTTTTCAAAATGACCCCCCCCCTCCACTTAGCCTGGCACTGCTTGGGCTTTTACCGAGTGTATAACTTAAAATTCCCTGTTTCGAAATTTTTTCGCTTCTTTTCTTTGTCAGACAGGTTTATTTCCTCCCAGCATTGCTTGAACATTTTTAAATGCATAACATTGTCGTGGAAATTCCCCTTCCCCCCTCACTATCTGCCATTCCTGGTATGCATGTGTGATTTCTATATTAACATCATTACAAAATTCGTGCAGTAATTTCCCACAATTAATTATTACTGCCCTTTTTAAATTTTGGCTACCGCTGAAGATCCACTGTTGAACGTGTCGAGAGTTTAAACGTCCTAGTGTTGGTGTGGTATGGTAGTTAAGAGAGATGGGTGCAAGCTCAAGACTCATCCTCGTCACTTGACAATGGTTCAAAATGTCGAGGTGTTGCCAAAAACTCTTGAGTATGTGAACAGTGGGACTTTTAATAGTCACTCACTTTGCAACTTTTTAGGCCCCAGAAACAAAAATGCACCTTTGTAAAAATAGTTGATATGTTGAAAAAAGTAGAAATTTTTATAATTGCAAAATGTCTGGTCCGAATATTCCTACATATCACAACTATATTAAATGTTGAATTAAGATTGTGAGCATTTTTTGAAATGTTCGATACACAGGAAAAAGTTTCCTGCAATTATTTTTATAAATGAAGTTATAAAAAATTAGTTATTAAAAAATATTTAAAATTTTGTAAAAAAAAAGTGATTTAAAAAATAAAATGCTAAATTCTAACTCTAAAAGATCGAAGTACATTTTTAAAAATCATTTTCATATAAATGCATCAATATTGATTCATTTTAGTAAAAATCATATATAAAAAGTATCATTGCTTTGTAAAAAAAAAAACGCACTGTATCATGACGAAATAAATTATCTTTCCAATTACAAAATTGCTGGCAAAGTTATTAAATGCACGAATAAAATTTTGAGTATTTTTTTAAAATAATCAAAAATTATGCGATGGTGTTGTTTTGAACCCGGGTACAGTTGGTAAAAATAGAGAACGCTCTTGCCAAACACCCACAAAATCTTCGAAATAAAGGGAATGAAAAGACCTTTAAAATAAAAGGAAAATATATCCAATTTTGCCAAATCTGGAGATTTTCAATATTTATAGGTGCACCTTTTCCTGTGTAACCTTTCATCAATGTGACGGGCACAGAGGAAAAGTTACTCATTTGGTGCCAAACATTCTTTCACTGCCAAACCCTTGGCTATTGTAAAATTGCGTTATTTGTTAAAGTTTTAATTTTTTTTTGGGCTTCATTATTAAATTAATATCTCTCAACTTCATACATCAATTAAAAAAAAATCGGTAATTTTTAAACAAAAAATGTAACAAAAATAATGCTTAAATATTTCTCGCAAAAAAGGAGGAAAAAAAAAATTTTTAAGTAATTTTTTCAATCTTTGTACAGATTACAGATAATATCGTTCTACACACGGAAAAAGTTTTGTGCGATTTTTATAAATAAAGGTATTAAGTATTTAAATAAAATTGAGTATTTTTTGAAAAAACGTAAAAAAAGTTTGACATTTTATTTTTTAAATAACTGATTCTAAAAGAGAAAAGCATGAACTTTTTTAAGTGTAGAATATCATTTCATTAACGTGAAAGAAAATGCAAACAGAACAATTTAGAAATCATTTTCATAAAAACTTATCAATTTTGACTCATTTTAGAAAAAATCTTAAAAAGTAGAAAATATTTTGTAAAATAAATAATGCCATATAGCGGCAAAGTAAATTCTGTAATAATTTTTTGTCTAAAAAAAATTAAATCAAGTTTTAAAAATGTTGTGGATAAAAAAGGTGAAAAATTGGAACTTCGCCGCTCTGCGATAAAAAAAAAAATGCCAATCGGGGTAAAATAATTATGCGATTTAAGGTTTTTAATTAATTGCACAATATCTGAATATATAAATGGTTAAAACGGATTCCTCTGATCATTCCCCATCTTTTGGTACCTTCGGCAAGTTCGTGAGGAGACTGATACACGTTCTCAGGTAGATACGTTTGTTTACCTACGAATTTTAATAGTGTAGATAGAATTGCTCACATGTTTGAAAATACGATTCCATATTCGTGATAATTTCCTTTACAATTTGATAATTTTGATGGAATCAAATTAACTATTCACTCATATCAAACAACCAAAAAATTACATGATATATTTGAAATGGAAAACAGAAATTAGATAAAATAAATCAAATGAAAAACCTTTTCAGGAGAGCCAGCATTTTCTTTGCGGTGGACATCCACTCTGTAACAAAAGATATATATATATACTTTTAAAATAAATTTTAAATAAATCAATAAATTATCTTGTGATGTCATAAAAATCAATTATACACAATCAAACCAAGAAGATATTTTTAGTATCGCATTAAATTTTAGAAAATATTAAAATTATTTTTTGAACATATGTTCTTAAATTCATCTTTTAATTTCTTACTAAGAAAAAAAATTTATCGAAGTGTGAATGAAATAAATCTAGAATTAAAACCTGGTAAATGAAAGAATTTTACATTAAAAAGCAATCAAGACTAGAAATTGAAATATAACTCCTTGCTTCCTTTTAAAGTACTTATATATTTGAAAATTAATTCAAAGAAAGGCCCTAGACTCAAAATTTGATCCAACATCCTTATTACTCTGAATTAATTATTCCTTCTGCAATGTCCATAAAAACTAGCTTCTAAGATGCCACTTTTAAAGTTTTTCATATTTCCAAAGCACAAAAAACACAGCATTAAGAATTTTCATCAGAAAAGCAATGTAAAGAATATTTGCTGTAAATGTCAAGCAGAAAAATCTTTCATAATAAAGTTAGAATGATAGTTTAGTGCCTGGTCATATAAAATTCCCATGAACTATTTAAGGGTAGGTTGTTCAAAGAGAATAAGGTTACCAAAAAATAGTCAAATAATTTAGCTTTGTCCAAAAATAAAGCAAACAAAATTTCTAGATTTACAGAATACTGCATAAAATTTTAAGAAAGTGATTAATCTATTAGTGTGAATTCAATCTAGCTATTGAAACAGCATTCCTAGCAAATTAATGAACGAATTCAAAGGATTCTAGATAATATTAATGTAATATTCAATATGTTATCTATACAAATTATATTGCATGAGTTAAGTTTTTTCCTTCCCCCATCTGAGCATAAAAATAAATCCATAAAACTCACCTGGCTCTAGACTGTTGAGTGATCTGCCTAATGGTGCCTCCTGCTCTTCCAATGATGGCCCCCACCATATCACTCAACACAAGTATCCTGAAAAACAACATTCTAATTTGTAATATTACACATGAGATACACAAAACTCCAAACTGAAGAAAATTATTAGAAATCTTGCAAAACACTTTTACTTTTTTTTTACTATTCATAAAAATTATAGGACTAAACATTTTAATGTCATTTATATAAAATACTTGCAAAATCACAAATAAAACTTCCAAAGTGAATCTATACATCATATGTTAAAATAAATAAAAAGACAATTTTAAACAACATGTATGTTCATAAAGAAATCCAAGATCAAATCAAACATACATACATACTATTTCAAGGCATAACCAAAATGTGATCAGATATTAAATTTCTGAAAGAATGCTGGTAATATTGGACTTCTATAGTAGATTTTTCAGAAGTTAATATCAGACTAGAAAGAGTTTCTTCAAATAAAATCAAACAACCAACATTTGCCAAAGCAGTGAAAAACTTAAATTAATCAAATGTGGGAATGAAGAAAAATACAAGTAATAATTGATATAGAATATAGGAAACGTCAAATTGGTAAGGTATTAAAGGTCAAATATAGGGTATCCTAGAGGCAAGTTATGCCATTTACCAAGCATAAGCATCAAGACAAGTCTTTGGAGGATACATTTTGATAAGACCTCCCATGAAAGCAAAGATATACAAAAATGTATTCACCTGAGTGGGAAGTCATTTGATCTGTAAAGTCCTGGACTGTTGTAGGGACGCGGAGGTCCAACACGTCCTCCTCCTCTACCAGCCCCTCTGCCTCTGCCCAGCTCCATGATGTGGTCCACCTTTAGAAATGACCCCGGTTGGATCTCGTAGTTGTTGAGTTGTAACTGAACCCTGCAAATACAGTTGATTTAGCATTTCGCAAAGCACAATGAATAGTAATTCATTTACTGCTCATGCAAGAAAAATCTCATTTAAGAATCAATTTTGCACTATTATACATTCAAGTTTCTCCTAGTGAATTCAGTTTCAAATAATTTAAAAATTTCAGACACTTCATTAATTATTGTTATGAAGCTCAAGTGACAGATTCCCTAATTTTGAACTATCAATTGACACTTGAACTTGTACACCACTCCAAAACTTTTACAGCAAGCCAACAAAAATTCACAACTCCCCTTCCTCTAGTCTAGTAACTTAGTTTTATGCACACTTAGTATTAAGACATTTCAAAATACCCCTCCTCCGAATTTGAACAAAATTTACCAAATCTTTCATGGGCAATTTGCATTTTATCTCAGAGCAGTATAAAATTTAACTTAGAAGTTTTTCTATTTTTAGTACCTCGACTGCACATCGAAGTTTCTTTCTCAATGCTGAAATTAAAGTATTTTCACGATTCTGAAACTATCTTATATTTGTGATAATGGCTACAAGATCTGTTCCTTACTTGAAACTTAAAATATACAAATAAAGAACATGCGTTATAAAGCTAGTTTTACTATAAGTTCAGAAAGCAATAAAATAGAAAGTGGAATATATTGTACTTTATTATGCCCAACTCTTTCCATGGTTTTGAAATAATGTGATACAAGAAAACTGCTGCACAACTAACATGTTTTAGAATTGCTATGCAAATTAAGACGAAATTCATTCAATGAAATCTGAGGACTCGGGAACTCAAGTTTAAAAAATGACCAGAGCAAAATATGACAATTTGCTTTGATGGGAATCAAAAACTGTACAATAAATTTGCAAAACTGTAACAGCAATATAATCAACAAATTTCCTGATCAACACAGCAAAATATTTCAGAAAGTGTTTTAAAATCTTTACTGGATTGAAATTTTCATTGGATTCATGCATTTGTGAATGTGGTAGGAGTGGAGATTTCTCTGTACACAAAATATTTATCAACAAGAAGTGACAATGAATTATTCCTATTATTTCAACATTTGTATTTTTATAAATAGATAAATGTAAATAGGGATATCTAAAGGCTTAAACAGTAATTGTATGCTTTTTCAAGAAATATACCAACAGAGTAAAAAAAAAAAGATTCAACAAAATATAATACAATGTGTGAAATATGTATCCATATATTTATAAAATCTCATTTTGGCAATTTAAAACTTGCATGGTAAAAAGGCAGAAACACCTTTAAAGAAAAAATCAAATTGCATAGCAAAATTCTTCAAGAATTTATTACAAAGCAAATCAAGCACCACAACAGAAGCAAAAGTATGCTTTATTTTTCATTGAATCTGACAAACAATACTGGTCGATGAGAGTTATGAAACACTACAATATTTGTATTCAAACTCTCGTTATTTTAGAAATTTTTTAAATAGTACACTGGAAATATAATGACAACATTTTAGTGACAAATCAAAACCAATCATTAGGTTTAATAAATTTCCTCAACAGAATAGTTCCAGGTGAAAATACATAAACAAGTTTTCGGATATCCCCTTTTCTTGACTGCAGCAATCCACAATAGGGCAGATCACGATTATATGGTGAGAAAAAGAATTATTAGTCACAACTTAACAATGAAAACAAGATATTCTATGATGGGGAGATTATTTTTTAAATTATTTCTCCTAATTTCAATACTTCATACTGCAAAAAAAGGATAGAATTTTCAAAAAAAAATTGGAAAAACTTTAGACTCAAAATAACAATTTTTTAAGCAAATAATCAAATTATTATTATAAAGTACCGAGTTGTACAATGTACCATGCAACATTCCATAACCCAGCTCTATTTCAAGCTTGTCTCCAATCAGTAACACAAATGGATTGGATATTCCCCCTTCGATGCAAAATACCTCCAATTTTATATTTTCTTTTACAGCATATAATCACATAATACATTCAGGACCCTTTCTTTTCACATTTTATATATACAAATTTGTACACTTTAACTTTAGTTTATGATAACATTAGCCATTACACTAAGTTTTAGAAAATTTATATTTCATGCAAAATTTTAAGAAAACTCAACAGGAAAATCTAACTGAATTGAATTAATTTAGTATCAAAATAATTATAAACTAATTTAGAAAATTTTAAAAAAATTTGGGTTTAGTTGATAAAAGAATAAGTCTATAAAAACATTACATTATATTTTTCACATTTTGCAGCACAGTGATTCAAATATATAATTTGAAAAATATTCTTTATGAACATTCTTTTATGTAATTCTCTAGAAAAGTTTTATTAAAATTCATCCCTTGCTCACAATGAAATTTTGAGTATTTATACAAATGAAATTTTTGATCAACATGCTTCAATGGTGTTGAAGCATGTTGGTCTTTGATTTTGATGTTGATCTTTCGATTTCTGGTCTACGTCTCTGTTTACAGATTCTTAAAAACATGATGTTTTATGATCAAAACAAATAATGCAGAGTAATGCGAATATTTAGTTGACATTTTTGGATTAAATAAGTCAATGACCATTCATTCCTAGCTGCAAAACAAAATTCAATGTACTGTGCCATCCCTCAAACTTCAGCAGGATTATTCATCTTGGTATGAAATGCAATACACTTAAGTATAATCCGACACATTCTTTAAAGTCTAAACATAGAACCATCTACAACTGCATTTCAATGGCCACATTTAAATATTTTGCACAGTTGATCAAGATGAAAACGCAACCACAACTCACTGCCCGTCAGTAACGCATGATTGCAAAAGTACGACTTGGTGAAACATCAAATACCCAGTTCCTGTGTTTAAAATATGCCTTTGTTTTTCATTAGCTAATATGCACTTGTTTTGGTGTGAATTTTTCCTATTTATTGCATTTCTAATCTATTGAAATTTGTAAGTCTATTTCCCATCACATTTCATGACAAGTTGAATAAGAAAATACATTCTTATCTTTGTTTTTGAATACATAAGCCCCTTTTATTACTGTACATCAAACAAACAAGCAAGCATGCAAATTTTGGACTCCAGACAATTGTATTTGATTCTTTCATCACTTAATTTTCCTTTAAAAATACAAAGTATTTTGCCGAGACTATACATTTTTGCTTACATGCATTGAAACTACCATGAATTAAAATTGCCCCCCTTCATGAGTCCATGCCAAATTCTGCTCTTACTCTTTGGTAATCTGTCATTCTGTTTTCACAATTCTTCGTTTACACCAAGCCAAATACAACAATTACCTAAAACAGCGAGGATACTGTTGTTGGGTGAGTGAATGAACGTTGGGTTTTATGGCACAAGGGCCAATTTTGGCTAGATACTTTTGTTAGAAAATTCCTCGATACTCATTTTTAAACAGTGATTATTTTAATGAAGGCAATGTTAAAGTTCCCTTCACGTAACATTCTGTCTGATATTCAAGTTGTCACTATCATGCCTACATTCAAACCGAGCAGCTGATTCGAGTCCTTAACTGTGCTACAAATTGAATGATGCATTTTTCACGGAGTAGTAGTTGAAAAAGAGAAGACAAATTTAGATGCTGTCCTCCCCATGTAACTAATGGATGTTTTTTTCAAACCGTTGAAAAGAAAAATTGTAAAGCCAGTTTAAAGAAATATAGTGAAAAATATTTCTTAATGATTTACATTTACCAGAAAGGTCATCGAAAAGTGCATTGAAAATTACAAAAAAAATTTCTGATCAAATACAATAAAAGGAACAGGTATTTGATGGAAAAAAGGAGGTGGGATTGCAACAGACTCATTCCAGGAGGTGAGATCTTTTAAAACAAATTTTAGAAGTATTTTGCTATTTTATTGATCAAGGCTACATTCAAATTAATATCATTTGTTTTGAGGATAAAACATGGTGTTTTGATTATATTTATATATATTTTAAAGTTTTAATAAGTAGTTCTATAGATTTTTAGCATAACCTCTTCAAAAAGCAGCAATCAAATATTCCAACACTAGCATCTACAAAATTGCTTGCTAAAAGCCATATTAGCATAAACAAATGTATTATGATATTCAAAATATTTAAAACAGTGGAAAAAAAAACTCAAAAATTCAGACAAATGCTATGTTGAAGACAGTATTTTAACTTGTTTTTAAAAAAAATTACGCAATAAAATTTGTTTATTCAAAAAAATCTATAAAAAGCAACACAGCCATTATAATTAATAATTCGGAAAGATTTCCCATTGTTGAGGCCTTGGTAAAGATATGGAAAGCAAGACAAACTCTTTACAAGAACTTGGTAAAGGTAACTAGCATCATTTGCAGACCAATTCACAATCATTTCAGCTTTGATTTGTTTTGCACAGCCTTTTCTGGTACCTTTCATTTGATGACATGTCAAATGATACTACAATCTAAGTATCCCCTCAAAGCCACAGATTGGTACTTGGATATGACAAGAAACACTGTCCTTTTCCCTTTGTGATGGACTAATTGTAGCTTTCAGACATTTTTTCAAAAATTTTCATAGAAAGAAATTTTAATGTTCAAAATTTCTATGCAAAACAATAACTGATTTAACACTGAACTTCATGAAACACTAACATTTGAAATAATCTTTTTCAATGAGTTAAAATCTTTGCTTTTGGTCACTCAGCTTGGTTACAGAACTATATTGAAAACATCACACAACATTTGGTGCACACAGGAAAAGTACACAAGACAGACATTCAACACTAGCAGGTTCATAGCTTTAGAACAGCAAGCAAGAACCTTAAACCTTAGAACAGTGGCATCACTAAAAAAAAACAACAACATTTAAATTGGATAACATCATTCGAACTGATAAATATACCTGCTACTTTAAATTCCCAATAGACCAAAATAAATTTAAACTGATTATATCAATTATATACCATTTTAGCTGCATGTATTTTCCTGTCACTATAAATTCATACACTTTGTTTCAACTTTAACTCTTGTTCAATAATAAAAAGTATTGATGCCTTCCTTTTTTGACAGCCAATTAAGATCCAGTCTCATTTTTCCACCTCAAATTTCTCTTCAAACTAGGACTTTTTTGCTGCATTCAGCTTGACTAGACATAGCATATGGTAGCCTAGACCAGGGAAATCTATTGTTTTGGAATAGGATTTCCAAAGCCTTTTTAAATTTTGAAAAGAAAATTGTTTCTATTTTAGAAAAGTTAAGTGCAATCTTCCATTCAGAGAACCATTTCTCAAGGTGAACAAGGTATGCAATAAGAAAGCGTGCGACTAATTTAGGGTTTCTGTATAGTGCAAGAATTGTGATGTCATTAGCATACATCCATAAAATTTGGTAGAAGTAGTGATATCATTTACGTAAATATTGAGTAGGATTGGCCTGAGCAAAGAACTTTGGGGCACACCAGCCTGTATCAGTCAGACTTGAAAAAGATCTATTAATTTAAATGGAGAAGGTTCTGACAGTTAGATAAGCCCATAAGAGTTCATTAAATTTAGTAAAATAATTATATGTACATGGGGACTGTTGTAGCCTTCTGAAAATGAAGCAGATATGTGTTAAGAATGAACAAAAATACACTCAAATAGAGAAATGACCCCTTCATTTTCGAAAGCAAGCAAGTTTTAAAGGTTTCTTAAAACCTTAAGGCTACACAGCACCTTAACAATTTCAAAAATAGAGGGGG
>BMAV01009859.1:68140-92555 GCA_019973955.1 Trichonephila inaurata madagascariensis | reverse complement strand
GCATTTTCTTGTGGCTTGTATCATTGGGAAGATTGACACCACAAATTTCAGATATGATAACAAACTAATTTAAGATATTTGAAGTTTTCTGAGCTTAAGTTTTGGATTCAGTTTAAAGCATTTTTTCCATTCTTAAATTGAATTAAAAATATTTTTGAGTACAATCAGTTCCTTCAGTGTGAAATGGTTATTAATTTCAATTTTTCTTACTAAAATCATTTCTGCTAGATTATGTTGAGTTTTTTTTTCTTCCGAGTTCTAATAATTTACTTAAGATCGATTTCAATGCCAATTTTTGTTTAAAAAATTTTTTTAGAAGCTTTATCATTAATTTTTTCCTGTTGAGAAAATGCCATGGCCAAGATGTTCTCAGGTTGCTATAACAAACAATATTTTAAAGATATAGAATACTGAAAGTGACTACCTAAAATGATGTATTTAAGAATCAGCCCTCAGATGATACTGCAATTAGACAACCAAATTTAAGTATTGCAGATAAAACTGAATATTTCTATGATATACCAAACTACAATATAGAGTAAACATATTGTAGTACTATATTTAGTATTTTAAAGTTGTGCAACAAAAACTCAAGCTTGCAAAACTGCTGCAATTTAAAACTGAAAAAATGAAATTATGTACAAATGTGGCGATTTTTAGCTTAAATTAGTATCATTATTATTTTGTACATAAATGCTTTGTGTCTCATAACTCTTGTGAAAATATTGGGTTAAGATTAAGCTGAATAACCTGACATCATAACAAACCCCATCAAAATCATGCAAAAATATACAGTGAATTAAAAAAAATAAATTCAGTCATATCTAATTAAAGTAGTGTTTTAATGAAGAACACATGCATTGGAAAATAAAATTAAAAATTAGATCATTACGGGAATTATAAGCTTTTGTTTTATGCCTTCATTAACTTCAGACTTTTTATTTTGAAGATTTAAGTGTTTTCTAATCTCTAAGGGTTTTTTTTTTCTTTTCTGTTCAAAAATAGTCTTGAAACTTTTTGTATATAATTCCAAACATATGTTCTATAAAAGTTAGAATGTATTTAGGTCTGAGATCCGTAGTTATTTTTTTCAAAAAATTCTAAAGTTATTTTAAAAAGTTGTGTTTTTCCAGCTTTAACTAGAAAAATAATTGTTCAAAATCAACAAGGGAACAGATTTTCAAATCCATACTAACTTTTGTTTGCAATAATCTAAATAACACAAATCAATTAAAATGACTACAAAATTTTAAAAATTGAGCATTTTATAAGAGTTAAAAAAAATTAAACGTTTTTGAATTTTTTCAAACTGTAGAATAATGGCTGGTCAAACTTTTTTTTTTACTTTCAGAATCAACCTACTAATATAATCTGAATATAAAACAAATTATTTTTACTTTTAATGCCGCCAAAAAATTATTTGATTTGAAAAAGAGTAATGTATAGCCTTAAGAAGAAACGAGTAGTTCAAGCTAACAAGCAGTAAACAATTTTTTTTTAATAAGATTCGAGTTAAATAACGGCTTAAATATTTCCTTTCAATTTCGAGAGAGAGAGTAAAATAATGTATCACTTTAAAGTAACACGGGGGCTACTGGTGACGGACCTCGTAATTTTGAACTTCGGTCAAGTGACGACAACGAAGCCTGAGCGGACATCAACACCAATGGGAGGAAATTGAGCACTCTACACGGCAGGTCTTCATCAGTGGCACTCGAGCCCGTGACACTCCGGCCACGAGTTCGAGACCATAACCACTTAGACTACACTTACAATTTCAAAGCAGTAACAAAAGGTTGAACTTTGTTTTCTTGAAAAGACTTACTGTTGAGCTTCTGCTTGATTTTCATAGGTAGCTAGCGCATTGTAGACATTTTGCTTCGATGCACCTGAAAATAGAAGTAAAACACTAAGACGAACTACCAGCATGCACATGCATTCACAAAAAAGAAATCGGCAAATGAGAAGAAAAGCAAGCGTACGACAAGAGTGGATAGACACAGGGACTTTGAACCTACGTTAAAGTTAAGGGATAAGAAGACTAGTTCGATTCCATTACTTAATCACAGTTCAAAATAACAATCCCACTGGGTGGCGTAAAATCGAGCAGTAACAAGCAACGACGATTCACACAAAATCTTTTCTATCCCTGCCGTCACCGTTGTACAAGGGATAAGCAGACGATTGGGCAAAAGAGAGAAGCACATTAAAAGATCAAGTCTTACGTAGCGTACACAGAGAAAGCACATTTTGCCATTTTACAGTGTTGACTCATGATGTAAAAACAATTGGACTAGCAAAAAAAAGCAAACGAAATCATGGTCGAACCTTAGATTTGCAAAGTTGCTGATAGCACTAAGTCTAATAACCTGCTGAGTTTGTGGGAAAGAAATGAAGCTACGCAGATCGCAGTTTGGGATGGCAGAGCAGTGTTTTATTTTCGCAGATGATCATGTTCGCTCACCATCACAAATGATTATAGAGGACGAGGCGCCCCCCCCCCCCAACTTATTTCTGGAGTTCAAAATATGTACAAGCGAGCGGCGTCTGCTTTCGTGAGACTGCGATCCTTCATCGTGAGTTCATAATTTCAAAGTTATTAAGTGGTACTGAAATAAAATACTGGTACCCACTGATGAATGCCTAAAAAAAGCGCAATGAATCTCATTTCATTTTTAGATTATCAGCAAATTTTCAATACTACCGTCAACCACACGCGAAGCGAATGATTTCTTAACCTTAACATAAACTAATAACTTAAGACAAAATTATTCAGACTTCAAATAAGGAAACACAGCAACGTACATTAATATCAAAACAGATGGAAATTTGAGTAAATCAAAGGATTAACTAAACAAGCCGACACATAGTTCGTTGATGAAGGCAGGCCATTAAGCGAGTTGCCATTTTCTGCGAAAACGTAATTAAATTGTCTAGGTTTACAAAGAACCAAAATGTCCCACATCCAATGCAAAATAACTCAACTAAAGACAGGTACCGCCTAAAGAGGGGATACCTTTATTCCTACATTCCGGATATTAACACACATTGCCAAATCGTGTCCACAACGCGCTGAAACTAAACCTGGAGGACATTCCATTTCTTATGAAAAAAGAAAAGGAAACAAAGAAAAATTACAATAATAAACTCATAGCAAACATTAATTCCTCTTTTGCAATCTAAAGAAATTTAAAAATGTCTTTATTTAAAGTGATAACGTTACTATTGCCTGGAAGGGGAACAATGCAATAATTGACTCTGGTAATTTACAGTAGAGGGGTAGGCAAAAAGATTTCTTGCAGCCTGCAAATAGACACAAAATAATCTTTACATTTGGGCCCAAACTGTATATTTGTGAGCTTGCACGAAGATCAAGAGTAAATATTGATCAAAGTTGGCTGACAACAAGCCATCTCGCTCCTGATTTCAAAGTGTGGTAGGGTACATTAAAATTGTACTTGCAGCTATAGATATGAAATGAGCACAGTAAATAAATTAAAATAGCTGAAGTTTCATTTAATGTATATTTATTGATTTTTATGGTACAACTTGTACCGTTTTCTGAGATGCAAACTAACGAATGCAATCCCTTTAAAAAGGTGTGATCCTATAGAGTTTCTCCACTTCCACAAAGTGGCTCGAGCTGAAACAATTGCCCACCGCTTCTATAGTAAATCCAAAATATATTTCGAATGTACCATGAACCATCACAACTAGAATATAAAACTAAAAAAAGCCGAGAACTGTTCCACTCTTCAATAGTAAATTTTGCTAAAAGCGGAAAACTCTACATGCTTTTTTTTATTGATGGAGATATTTACTGGAGCACTTCACCCTATCGGGCTGCTTCAGTGTTAATTTAAAAGTTAAATTTTAATCATAAGAATTAAAACTTACTGATAGACTGACTTAGACAAATTATATTAAAATTTAATTTTTAAAAGCTTAATAAAAATTAGGGAGAAAACTTAAAATATTGATCAGGACAAGCCTAGTCAATCCGAAAGTAGCACAAAAGTATCGCGAGGTAAAGGTTCAGTAATGTTACTTGATAGAGATCCCCAATTGTACACGGAAAATGCTTTTGAAATTTCGCAGAGGCGAGAAAATTTGAAAGTGTAACAGCCGAGTTTAAATGCATAGTACCGCAAATTTGTGAAAAAAGTGGTAATTTACAAGAATTCAAGGTTAATTAAAATTTGACATGGCCAAAGGGAACTTAATGTGAGATTGTATTTATCTAATAATTATATAGCTTGTTTTCTAATGACTTGTCCAAGAGCTAACTTTACTTCAAACTCTGTCAGAGTTTATCAAACCATTGAGAATATGCCTTATGATTTTGTGCTCTCTCAATTTTGTCTTTGCTGCAGGTCCTCCAATAGGAAAGATATAGGTCAGGATTAATCCGGATGTCACGGACAAACTTAGATTCGTATTAAGCATCATGCTCAGTACAGGTCTATGTGAAATTAAAGGAAATGCGGTGTTGTTAAATTTCTTAGTAATCCAAGTAATGTTTTTTGGGAGAGTTTCTTTAAAATCACATCCAGATAATAAGGGAATTTTATTACATATGATAGCAATGCCATGGGCTGTCTTGCGGGTGGCACAGAAGATTCGGTGCATTTAGAGCGATTTTCCACTAAGAACCAATTCTCTCCTTCAGAAAAAAAAATACAGTTGTACCAAAAACGAATATCTAGTGATTAAACACGGAATACAAAGTGATTTCCATAAAGAGTCGCACAAACCCGAGAGAATTACACTACACTAAATAAAATGGAAGTAATTTTATGTTCCTCGGAAGGTCCGGAGGTTGGGAACCACTGAAGAGAACCACATTGACGATGTATACAATATACTTTGCAAAATACATTTAAAACAGAACTTTCCTCTTTGTTGTCTATGGTGTAGGGCCGGGTTTTTTTTTAAATAGGACAAATCTCGATTTTGAAGGAAAAAGTTTGCCATGTCTCTAAATTTGAATAGTATAGATAATTTCTTCACGTTTTGTCATCTGCACTACTGAAATTAGAGTGAACAAATGCATGTCTGATCTTCTCACGAACCACGGTTTTGTTTGTTTTGACCACGCATGCTAAAGCAACACAAGAGCTTTTGGCGACGGACCTCATCATTTAGAAGCCTCGTGATCAACATCCGTCTCCAAATTTCCGAACCACATCAAAATAACTACTTTGAGCGATGACAAATTCAACGTGAATCTGTTGCTCTACACGGCGGGTCTTCAGTGACACCAAGACTAGAATCCGCAACACGCCGGCCACGAGTTCGTTACCATAGTTACTAGACTACCGCGGCTACCAAAACTATGACGAAAGTATCAAAACTTGGGAAATAAAGGAATATACAGTCGAACCGCTGTATAACGAACCTCTATATTGCGAATTTTTCTATACAGCGAACTTTTCCCTGGAATCTTGAACATTGCATGATTTTCTTGGTAAAATAACCTCTATAGCGAAGTGCATTTTCTATACAACGAACTTCTTTTGTGATTCAATTTTTGTTCTCCCTTTTTTTAAAGTATTTCTGAAAAAATTTCAAGTTATTCTCATTTTATGGAGGTCATAAATCTTGAACTGGTTTTATTAGATTCTAACTCACCGAGAGCAATAGAGTTCTGGACGTTTCATCCAAGTGCAACCTTTAACCTCCATTGCCCAGTTCAACTTCTTCGATATCCCCTTCCCCCCCCCCCATGTCCTGTTGTCCCCATGTTCTAATTATAAAATAATGTTTAATATTACTTGTATGCTTTAAATTGTAAGTAAAATTTATTAATTTTAAAATAAAATTATTTTCTTAATACTGAAAATACAGTGAATTCTTCGATATTCTTTTTCTTGTTTTCCTTTCAGTTTTTTTTTTTTTTTTTTTTTTTGAAGAGTAAGATATATAAAATAAACATTAATTTAAAAAAAAAAGGTGTGAATATAATTACTTTTTTGAACATAGTGTTTATGAATTAAAAATTTGTTTTATGTATATGTATTTTTTAAGTATGTTAAAAGATGAACCTCTATATAACGAGCTTTTTACGGGATTTAGCGACTTCGTTATATAGAGGTCCGACTGTATTTACATTTACATTACAAAATTACAATTAGAAATGATCCAGAAAACATATCGAATAAAAACGTCAAAATAAATAATTGGCCTTTCTTTGTAATACTTTGCACATACTTTGAATACGGCGTGAGAAAGATTTGCGCGTTATTTCAGTCGTTTTAAAAACTATCAATTTTTCGTTCGTACTAAAGTCATCGGGCAGACAGGGGCACATCCCCCCCTCTCCAGTATTGGTCTAATCATGCACCAATAAATGCTTTTAGTAGACAAATGTTTATTGATAATGGAAGCATAACTCAAAAGAGTGGCATGTGACTAGCGCAGTCGCTATCTGCCGACTTCTGGGATAGACCATTTCGTCAGAGCAAGTTAACATAACGATTTATTGTGCTTTTGCGAATTTAAAATAATTCAATTTTGATGAGTTTTCGAGACGGCATCGTCCTGTATCTTTTTCTCATTATCGTGATCGACCAAGTCTCTGCCCTAGAAAAACGCATCTCTTCGATCGAGTTCTGGATTATCTAATATTCTACAATTTTTTGAAAACTTGGCTGCTTAACGATGAAATGACTGATGATACTAGTAATCAAATGAATTACTGTAACGCGAAGGAAGGTAACCTATGAAACCAGTAGCACTCTACAAATTTGTCCATTTTTGCTCTTATTGGTCTAACATCTTAAGAATTATAAAAGCAACAACTAACGATAAATCGACATTTAGTTTAAATTATTCGATGTCATTGCTGGAGATTTAATGGTTCGAAGAAAATTGTATGCTTTCCGCTTTTGGTTCTACCTATCAATCAACAAATCTTTTTTCGCATAAAATATACATTTGGAGTCAGCAAAGAAGTTTAACAACTAAATGCTCAGAATAGTGTCGAATTGAAAGTCACATAATATCCCTGATATTGTGATGTGCAGTGCTGCTGGTTCACATTAAAGTATTTCTTTTGCATTTAACTATATGTTGAAGGGTAATATTTAGTATGTTAAAAAAATACATAATATACGAACTTTATAAGGTTTTTATTTTTTATGTTAAAGGGATTTGTTAATTTTTACGTCAAAATCTTTAAATGGTGAGAAATATACAGAATTGTTTTCACTGTAGCATCCTGAATCCTATGGATAGATTGGTTTCGTACACTACAGCTACAAGGTTGCCGACCCCCGGTATACACATTCATCCCAATGTTGATAAAAACTATTAAGGTGGGGAGAAAACGACAAAAAGAAAGTTCGAAATTAAAAAGAACTCTAGGACCCTGAGACGCGTTTCTTTGGAAATAGAAGAAAGGAAAATATCACTCGGGCACATGGGAAAGTTAAGTATTTTCCTAGGTTAAAAACTTTTGAAAAATTAGAAATAAGAAACAATTGACTATTTCACTACTGGCAATGTGCAAAATACGTCCAATGGGCTTAAATCATTATGAATGCAATCGCATGTTCTCCGTTCAAGTCAAAACTGACATTAGACGTATACTTGCTCTACTCTAAAGATTTAGGTAAAATTTCAAATTTGATAAAAATGGTTAAGTATTCAGGTTCTTTAAAAGATTTCAAATTTAAAAAAAAATCTAATACACGCATTTTTTTCCTCCAACTAAGTGTATTTTGTTTTGTTATGCGTTATTTTTTTAAAGATATGTACTTTTAAAAAGAAAGTTTCTGTAAAAAATGAAATTTGGCAACAGCGAAGCGCACGAACTAATTGTGGAGAAACATGCGACTGTAGTTCTGATTATGACGTCATACAGAAGCGCACACAAAATTTTTTCAAGGGAGGGGTCCAGGGTCGCAAGTCCACCATTTTAGTATTGTGCTCCATCCAATACGCCGCTCAACATATTCTTTTGATTTCGTCGATTTTCGGAAACAAAATCAATACAAAATTAATTATTGAAGAAGTAATTAGCATTAATTAATAAAATTTATTAATAACAAATACATAATTAAATCTTGCATAATATATAAATAAAATTATAACCAATTGAAAAAAAATCCCCCCCTAGGATACCCCTTGTGTGCGCCACTGACTTCATATAATTTCTGAACCGAATAGCTGGAAACACGTGATTGTTATGTGACATCAGGATTGAAAATTTTGGAATGGGCTAATTTAAAAATTAAATACGGTCTTTCAGATCAGATCCCTTTTAATGACTACACATTAAAAGTTTACATTTTCGTAGTATCGCATCGGACTTTTGAAGCGAACTCCAAAAAATAATCTATCGAAATGAGAACTCCAGAAAGATAGACGACACTAAAGTTCGAAGGCGTGTCTAAATTTACCACATTTTTTACAGATTGAAAAATGTTCAACGTAACATTCTGAAACCTTGCAGAAAAGGAAAAAACTCACGAAGTTGCCAGAAAAATGACAACAGGTAATCAAACAGAATAGAAGATATTTGAATGATTAATGTTTATTTTTAGTATAGAAAAATTTTAAACTGAAAAACTGCAATTACTTCCTTGCCAACCCAAAAAATATTTCTTGAAGTCGCAACACGAGAGCCAACGATGGCAGACCTTGTACTTTCCAACCACAGTCAAGAGTGACGAGAAACATATTTCAAAGAGGAAACACTGTTGTGACTTATTACGTCGTAACGCAACTTTCAAGTACTTCCTATTATGTAAGCAAATGAGTCTACGTGTAGTTCCAAATAAACAATTGATTCTCTTCTATAAACAACTCCATAACAAAAATGGCGACCGAAGACAACTCATTTCACAAATAGACGAATGGGAAGTGCATACCTGGTGTAAAAAACTGGGAACGAAATCAAGCAAATTCTAAAAACAAAGGATAAATAAAATTTATAAAATAAAGCATGATATACAAATATTAGAATGCGAAGAAAATTTCCCCAATACAAATAATTTTGGAGAGAAAATACTGTGACGTTTGAGATAAATAATGGTAGCGTGATATTGATTAATTTAAACATTCAGTTTATTTACGTCACAGCTATTTACAGATTATACATTGAAGTTATTAAACTTATTAAAAGATTATTAAAGTTCAAATAATGTCGTTTGTGAGAGGGTAGTTTTCTTCGGGCGTCAGCTCACTTCGAAAGTTCAAATCATCTCTGGTTCTCCCTATATCTCTTCGGGGATCAGCGGCCGACGCCTCTTTTTAGCATCTCGTTACATCCTGCTAGTGGCGGGAAGGGGTCAAAAGGTTGCGGGGGAGATCCAAGGCGGATCACGCAATAATTTTTAAGTGCAGGTGCAAATGTACATGTGGTGATCCACAAAGACGCCGATTCACAGCTGCGTAAAGGGGGAAACGTTACAATACTCATCGAGAACTCTTTATATAGTGCCGACTAAATTTACTTTAGAGTATGAGTTTTATTAACGTAATAATAATCTTTATAGTAAGAAACTTTACTGTAAAGATGCTTTTAAGAAAAATATAGAGAGAAATTACTAACTTTTAGATTTATACAAAAAAATTTCTCCGAGAAGTTAACGATCAAGTTAGAAGTTGACGTCAAGACTACGACCAAGCTATAACCTTTGAGTACACGAATGCTTTAAAATTTGAGACTTCTTTATTGTGCGAATTTTGTAGATTTTATTGATGCAATATATTTATTAGCATCTCATCAACTTGAAGGTAATGAAACGGCACAGTTTTCTGAAGTCAAATAATGACAAGAGCTACCCATAATTAAGTTATTTTGATCTTGCATTACTTCAAAATTATCTAGCATAAATGAAATTGACAATTGAAAAGGCAGGTTTTTAAACTGTCAAAAAACACCATTTGGAAACAGTGTTCATAAACGTCGCGCAATAAAACACGAGGGCTATTAACGATTTTGAGCCACGGTCAAGCCTCGACGACGATTAACGAGCTTCGACTCCTCTACGCCGCGGTCTTTAGTGATACTAAGCTCGAGCTCATGACGTATCGGCTACAAATCCGTGACCACATCTGAATCAGACATTTTGCATGATAACTGGTATATAATTTGTATCCTTCCTGCAATCAGATGCGGCTCTTTCAATCATTTAGTCATATATATTTTCTTTCTAGAAGTCACACACAAGTATTTTATTCCTAGCATATTCGTACTACTCGGACTTTTCCCCAGAACTGGCAGGATCGGCGGGAATTCAATGGAACGTTTTCAAGAAAAAATGTTAACGGTACTTCAGTCCTCATTACGTTTGATTGGATATTATCCATGAAAACACGATCCAATTTTGAGCGACAGCAATGAGCTTTTTGGAATTTTCACATGAGCAATATGTCGACCCCCCTGACCCTTTTTAGGATGAGTTTTTACAATCAAACTCCTTTTTATAGCATACTTTATACGTTTGAAAATATATAATTCTGCCTTTATTAGGCATTGTGGTAACAATCAAAGAAAAGAAATCATTTGAAAATATAAAGAGTACGAAACAAACTTGCAGAGCACCAAAGTGAGTCGAGTCCCAGAAAGTTGCTACAAAAAATGAATAAAGTGTTTCGCTCAATGAAACTGCGCGTAAGAATGAGTTAAGAATCAACAACACAATGCGATATACAGAAGGACAAACTTCATGAATTTTAAAACTTAATGGCAGCGAGTTCTATTATTTGTTTACCCAATTTACCGGAGCTTAGTGAATATGAAATGATAAATAGTTGCAAGGGGAGAAAATAGTCAGCGGATTACAGAAGCTTTGCGAAAATGCGTAAAAAAGAACGATTTAGGGATAAAAGCGTAATGAAAGGCTGAAAAACGTGCATTTTACGCGCAAAGCGTAACAGTTGGCAGGTATGGATGTGTGAATAGCCATGCATTTTTAGTGACAGAAGATAGTGTGACATCGCTTTTTTTGCCAGCTGTCTGCTACCTCTTCTCTTTCATGGCAACTCAGGCGGAACGACGCACCATATGGCCTCCCATGCAACTGCAATAAATTCTTTTGTTCCATCTAACACGCGACCATACTACTAATGTGGACAGAATGGTCTGCTATTGTGAGGAAGAAATGCCAGGAGTGTGCAATGCGTTGAAATGACATTCATTTATGGCCGTACATACGACTTTGGACATTTCGTGAAACGATGGTCGTGGGCCATAGATGATTTTGTCCTGAAAGACTCAACTATATTTGGGAATTATATTTTTGGACTATTTTGACGGATCTTGAAATTTACGAGATCAGGTGGAGAGAGCCTACACGATGACGATACAACAACGTATGCGATAGCTATATGTGTAAATCAACTTACTTAGACACTAGTTGTGTGTTAACTAAAGATTAAAAATTGTAAATAAATTAATTTTACTAAAGCTGCGTGATCCATCTGGTAAATCCAGAATGACGGTTTAACCCCCCGGTTTACTTAAAGTGGAATGTGCTGCCCTGATCCAGAACTCACCTTGCGCATCTCTCCTTTTGATAACTGTTTGAATGAGGTTGGCGTGAGCGAATTGCATGTCGCCAATGGTGGCGACAATTTTGTCGGGAGCCATGTTTCGTCTATGCAAGTTTAGCCTAAGTGAGAACGAAAGAAAAATGAAACATTTTAATTTTCGAAATCCCAGTTTGATTTGCTTATCCTCGTATCATTTACTTTAAAACTGGAATAAAAATTAAAGATGACGCAAAAACTCTTTGAGCCACGAGACATTCTTTAAATGCAACCTAGAAATTGATTCCCCCTTCCTCCCATTTTATATGTACAAAATACTGCACGGATGAATAAGATCAGTCTGCAGAAGCAGAGCAATGGATTTTCACCTGGAACATTCAAGCACTAATTAGGACAAAATGAGTCCGTCTTTTTCTCTCACAAAAATTGAGGTCTTCAGGTGGGGAAAAAAAGGCTAGTCAGATAAAAGCTCAAGAGACTGAATGTGGAAATTTAAGGTTTGGAACAGAGACATTACCCTTACACAACGCGAGAATATTCAAATAATCTAAAAGAAAGGAAAAACAAGAAACTTACCTTTCTCGCAGTGCTGGAAGTGTCCAAAGGTAGAAAGAAAGCGAGTAAATTCATCCCAGGGATAATGTTCTGGAATATTGCTGATCTGGATGACGCTGCCCCGGCTTCTGAAAGGAAAACAAGTCTCACGTTAAGCTGCGTTCTCCACGTCCACTCTAAGACGAATTTGTTTTAAAAAACAAACTTCCTAAAGCGAAAAGTAGGTTCGAAGCTTTCTAAGTAGAAACGTATTATCTTTTCTGCTATAGCTAAAAATAAACAAAGGGGTGTCACACCCTTTCCCCTCCCTCCTAAAATCAAATATACAATGAAAGCGTGAGAATTATATTAACGACGCACTATAAAGCAACACAAGGGCTGCTGGGGCCGGATCTTCGAACCTCGGTCAAGTGACCTCCCTCCCCTAACTACCTCTACACACCAAGGGGCATCCTTCAATGGCACCAGAACTACACGCCGGTCACAGACCGTGATTAACCCCAGACAGTGGAACCACAAACATATATAGCCTACTTCAATATAATTATGAATAGATACGATAATGCAATCCACTATTTCCACCATGTGAAATAACATTAGAAAATTTCCTTGAATTATAAAAACTACAAAATAAATAAAAATTGAATCTTTAAGAACAATGGCTGATGTAAAAGATTGCACTAAAATTGTAATGAAGTGCAGACATTGTTAAGAAAAACACGGCAACTATCAATTTACTTGTAGCGAAAATGTAGGTACCCCATTGCACATAAAAGTAGATTTTATTAAAAGTACAATTGGACCTCCATTTTTCAAACATGGTATATTGCAAGATTAATCTATTGCATGTTCCACACAACGAGTTTTTCGGGTTTTAGCGACTTCGTTCAATAGAGGTCTGACTAACTTTAACGAGAAAACTTTTCAAAAGAAAAGGTAGGAAGAATTTTTCATTATTTTTTTTAATGAATAGCAAATTCGGTGCCGGAATAAATCTACTTCCGAAGAATATTAACACAATGTAAAATACATTTATATTCTTAACAATGAAATAAAATCAAAGAGGGGAAAACTGCAAGGAAAATGCGCCCATGAAAGACGCACACAAAGGAGTTCGGACAGTTTGATTGGTCGGTTGTTTACAAACTATAGGAACCAGGGGGGGGGGGCGCTTCCTCTCTCTCATACACACACAAACAGCAGCTTTAAACAATTATATCGCATATTTGACCATTACATGATAGGTTGGATATTTAACGGCGCAAGGATTACTTTTAAACCAACTGTGCAAAAACGTTATTCAACGAAAATGCACTTCTGATATAGATAAAACTCTAGAAATGGCAAAAAAAAAAAAAAAGGATTGTTCGAACCCTCTGGGGGGACACGTCCTTCCCATTTGTAAATGAGCGGCATCACATCCAACAAGGAAGACGACACTTCCTTAAAATTTAATTCGTTTCCAAGAATTGAATGCATCCGTCTTCAAATTAACGCGACAACTAACTTAATGATGACGTTGGAAGTGTTTTCTTCCCTAAGCAAGCCCAGAAGAGAATTGGAACGTAGTTGAGAAACACAAGGAAAAAAGCTTCAAAATTGTTTGAAACTGCTTTCGCGAGTTAACAAGGAACCACTAGTGGCCCCCCCCCCCCCCTTAATTCTGAATCCCCATCACGTGACGAGAACAATGCACGAGGTAATTTACCTCTCATCCCCCAAATTCCAAGTTATATAAACGTCGCACGCGGGCTATTGGCGACGGACCTTGTAGTTTTGAACCTCGGTCAAGTGACAAGGACGACACCCGAACTGCCTCCAAACCACACCAACGGGAGCGTTAGATTAACGTGCATCGGTCTCTTACACGACGAGTCTTCTGCGGCCTGAAACCCGCCGCCCAACCTCCAAGTCGAGTATGGTTTTATTCGTTCGAGTTGAATTTAAAGCGCAATTATGGTACATTGTTACTTCGCATCCTGTTATTCATCCAACAGCCTTTGCAGAATATAAACAGCACCACGCGATTGTTTTAAAATCTTTCATTCAAAGACATTTTTAGGGGAACTACATTTAATATGCAAATGTTAATACACGAGTTTTATTGCAATCCTTTTTACACCTTTCAAATAAAAAAAATTAATTAAATACCGACACGCATATGCACAGGATTTCAATGGGCCCGATGGCCACGCAAACATTTTTACACTTCTGCCTCGAATTTTGAAAGCGAACGAGTAGAGATTCTGGTGCATGAAGAACGCACTTTATAATTATTGTAACAAAAGCGTGAGCAATGTCTTAAAATGACGGCAGAAAAATATAAAAATTTAAGAAAAACGTATTATACAAAATGCGTCCCATCTCAAAACTTAATGAGAGAAGGAGTGCTTTTTGGGCGCCATGTGATGAACAGCATCATGGGTTCTAAAACATTCATTTCGGACGCACTCTTCACAGAAACTCCGGACATCTTTTGCACCTATGGACGCTGAGAGGAAAGAGGGGGAAGGGGTCAAAAAACGAAACTTTTTCAATAAACTCCCACCCAAGCATCCCAATGGGTCTATAAGAGAGATGCCCCGCTCACTTGAGGGTTAAAAACAAATGCGTTATGCAGATGGCTAAAATAAAAACAAATTCTACAGTTAGGACTGTTTACAATATGCGTGCAAAGTTTACAACCAGAATCGATGGAAAGTTTAAAAGTTCTTTTTGCGGATGTTATTTATTTTTTTTTTCCGATTTCCCACCGTGTGAAGGGAGAAAAAGAGAAAGACTCACCGTCGGTCGAGGAGCGCGTCCCGCCATCTGAGCGGGCCTGACGTTTGGCATTTTGGAGGGGGCCCAGTCATTGCCATGGCAACGTGACGTCAGCGGACAGGGGCGCGCGCTTCGACGAAAGGTCGCGCCGGCCCCCCATGCAAATGAATGCCCCTCATTCCCATTCGGACGAATGAGCGATTTTGGCGCGTTTTTGGAGTCTTTTCTGACGAGTTTTCCGAGAAAAGGAAGCCACAAGCGCGGAGGGAGTGAAGCAGTGAGACAATACAAGTGCCTCGACATCATTTGCAATGCACCTTTTGCAAGTGGGAGGTTTATATATATTGACAATTCCTCACAACTCTATTGGACCATTCTTCACTCGAGCCCCACAATGGAACGATTACTTCAATAGCTAACTTTTCGAAAGCTCTTTCAAAACTTCCGATTTCTTATAGAAACCACTTTCAGTTTTTCCAATCCATGTTTATTTCTAAGCTGTTAGTATAACCTAATCACTTGGGGGGGGAAATGTCACTTTTTCGCTGTAAAGTAAATGGAAAAAATATGAATATTAAATGCGACGATGCTAAAAAATAAGTATACCCAGAGAAAAAAATTATTCACTGGTCGTCCATCAGGTATAGTGGTTAGCGACGCTGACTGCTGTGCCGTTGGGCCTGGGTTCGAATTCCGCACAAAAAAAGGATGTTTGCAAATGTATAGTGCCTTCACGGCATGGGGGTACTTTAAATAGTCGTCGAGCCGCAAGTCCTCTCGTGAGGTTGGTGGAAGGGAAGGGAGGTGGGAGGCCCCTGACCAGCCCCCAGGGAGCTCTCCCTCAAAATTGGGGTGAAACCGAGCTAAAATCGTTCTGTCACCTGTATGGTGATCAAAGCTACGGCGAACGACAGGCATCTCTTAGCCCTTTGCCACGATGAATTTCGTGGGCTTTGGTCTGGCCTTTGCCGTTTAAGTGGCATTGGTAACAACAAAAATTATTCAACGTAAATTAAACAAGTTACAAAAATGCCTCACAAAATAATTAAATAACCTCCGGTGTTTCCAGACATCAGAGATCGTCAAGAGTTCCAAAGAACCATTAGCAGAGATCTAAGAGAACAAATCTACACTGTAATAAAATTAAAAACAATTCACTCCAGGATGTCTTTGCACTGCAAACAAAGGCGCGGGTCCAAGTTTACGCAAGTAATCAGATCATCGTTATTATTCGTTATATTTTATATACTTCTATATTTATTACATCCGAATTGAAAGCACGCAATTTAAGCAACGCTCTTACCATTAAGTACCGTATATTTCTGAATACAAGCCAAATAGTGAGGTTTCTTCAAAAATTTACCCCAAATTGGAAACCCTTAAACAAGCTGAAACACACAGTATCCTGTAATTTTAAAACATGCATGTCGCCAAGCGGGTGGAATATTTTCCGAAGGCCTAAATTTATAACGTTCACATAAACACAATCACGTGTTCTCCACTAATTCAAAACTGACATTAGACTTGAGCTTGTTGTTCCACTTGTAAAATTTAAACAAATTTCAAATTAGTAAATTAGTTAAAGATGTTAAAATTCCCCAAAAACTTTCAACATTTAAAAAAATTCTCTTTATGCGCGTATTTTTAAATAGAATGCCTTTTGTTTACCTGTATACGTTACTGTTGACAAATATGTACTATTTAAAAGAAAGTTTCCGTAAAAAGCAAACGTTGGCAACAGCGAAACGCATGAGTAACCGTGATTGTAATTATCCACGCGTCACAAGAATTTTTGAACTAATTGGTTGAAAACACGCGATGGTCTTAATCATGAATTTATTAGCTCATTAAGTTGACTAAGTAAAACGGCAAATGAAGAAATCTTCAGATTGTGTAACAAGAAATAAAACTTGCATTTCTCTATTTTTTTTTTTTGGTTCCGAGTGGGTGAATATTAATGTCGCACTGTTCAGCTACTCAAGGGCTTTTGGCGATGGGCCTCGTAATTTTGTACCTTGGTCAAGTGACGAGGACGACACCCGAGCTGTGACACCTCCTTCTCCTAACTTCCACACCCCATCAACGGGATGACGTTCGACTGTCGACAGATTTAACGAACATCGGCACGTCGGGTTCGAACTCATGACATGCCAGCCACGAGTCCGTTACCTTGACCACTAGGTTACCACGGCCATTTTTTTTTATGATCGGAAAATGAGCGAAGCGTTTGGCAGACAACAAACTACTGGCAGGGGCGTACATGCGCCCCCCCCCCCCATAAAAAGGTCAGAGAAGAAAAATTCGCATACAGCTAATTTCAAACTACAAATGATTACGGTTGCTGAGAAATTTTTAAGAACAATATGGTGGCTCAGCATCTTTCTATAAATGAGAAAGTTCGAGAGAGGATGGAAAACTTTCCGAATTAGGGAGATGCCAACCAAAAAAGGCAGCAAGTGGTTGTTAACCTATGTTTCATGCCCTGTTGGAATGCATTCAGATATCCCAATGAGTGAATGTGAATTTTACAAACTATTTCTGATTCTGACACAGACTCAACGATTTACGCCCCCCCCCCCTTTTTTTTCTTCTTTAGAATAAAGGTTTTATTCAAAACACCCAAAAAGTTAATAGCTCTTACGCATGGCATTCGAAAAAATTTTATTAATGCGTTTTTCCCTCAAATACGGCCCCCCCCCCCGTGAGATTAGCAGATTCGTATTTATGTAAACCACGAACCCCTTGCTTAAACTTTAAATAAATTCTCGACTTATCCACAGAAATATTACTTACAAGCAGAGAAGTGAATTTATTTAAGCTGAATTTTATCCTTAAATCGAAGAGGCATCCATGCATTCGAAAAGCTTGCTATGATGCAGTACTTCCCACACACACAACCTGTATACTTCCGCAGTTTGATCATTTTCCCGTTAAGGGGGCTGGACGTTGATTGTTTATATTTTAGATTGTTTTGATTTAATAATTTTAATTCAATTTTGAATTTTCATGTGCCTTCAGAGTAAAATAGTTTCACCAAAAATGAATAAAGTGATTTTCATGGAAAGTCACACAAACCCGAGATAAATAAAATAGAAATAGAATGTTCTTTGGGCGGCAGGTACTCTGTGATACACGGACCAGGGGTTGGGGATTACTGCGCTTTAATAAGTAGACAAGTAGCCTGAATCAAAATTTGGAACCTTCTCAGAGGCTCTTTTCGAAATCGAAAACATAAAATGAGCAGAAGTAAACTTTCAAACCCAATGCGCTTTGAAATGGCATCACAAGACGAAATAAAACTCGCAATTTTGAACCGAGGAGGTGACGATACCAGATATCCACATGAAGACAAAGCCCAAGTTCAGAACTAGCAGCTATGGATATAATCATCAGTTTGATACACGAATAACAATTCAATAACACTTTACCAACGAATAAAGCCGAAAGAATTTTTCGTTTTAGCAAAATTAAATTTTACGCAAAAAATTCTTGAAGCTTTTAAAATTGGAGTAAACAACGTCTTGGATGTTATACAATGGTTCAACTACTCGATTGCAATTCATACTTTACAGCAAATTATGCCGCTGAAACAGACATTTCATAGAATCCAACAACCCGCCTTCTAGCGATCTCATTTCAATTAACAAAAAGACGCTAAAGATATCTGAATTAACGAAAACCAGAGGAAAAAAATTTGCAAAATTGGCTATACAAATGGGATACCTTTTCAAGCGCATTTGTTCTGGTAAGAAATGCATTCTTTTAAAACTAGTATATATCTAAACATAAGATTTCTATCCAAATTATTAGAGCTCTTTATTTCAATAAAAACTAATATAATTATGGAATTTCTCTAAGCGAACAGAAGTATCATAGCATTCTTTTTCACTTTTATTCGAAAACGTTTGATTTATTCTCGACAGAAGAATGATAAAAGCAATGTATTGCCACATATCGTTTTACATATCAAGTTCACAATTATCCAATTCTCTAAATACAAATATTGAAGAAAAAACACTGAGGAAACAGAAGAAAATGAAAACGAGATAAAGCAAGAAAAGTAAAAGTAACTGGACAACGGAAGATGAGAAGAATCCTGAACCGATCCCGGAAGCACTGTTAAAGCTTCCAAAAGAAAATCAAAACTAAGCTTTCAAAAATATTATGAGGACACCAAATCACCTTTTCCACACTTATAAATCGAAATTTTAATTAAAACTCGAGCAACGGTGGCTAGCAATTTGAAGTAAAAGAGATAAATAACTTCGAAGATCACCGATCAAAAAACGAACTTTATTCAGACATTTATTCTTAACATAAACAATCGAACAGAGCACCGGTGATGCCATTCTTAAAAATACAAAAAGTAAATGAAAAAGAATACAATTTTATTACTAACGTTGCCATCTGAAATTTAAAGTTTATAATATGTAATTAAAATAAAAATAAATACATTTTCAACATCTTCCCACCTTTTGATTATAAATAATAATCAAAACATGAAACTACTAGTTAAACTCAATTAAGAGGTTCAAATGATGGCAACGCTGTACAAGTTTTTAGACTCAAATATGAAAAATATGAATATACAGGAATGTAAAAATGTTCAATTAATCCTTACGGATTACAAGTTCAATCTTTCTGGCACTTTAATTCTTCTGGATCTACTAAATTTCACCTCGCTGCCAGAAGTACAATCCAAAGTTTTGGAGATGTCATTTGACTTTTTCAAAACATCGGGTATCATCGGAGCGGACAAGTTATAAGAGGATGGATGATATCTCTAACGGATATTTCCTTTGAATCGGGCGCAGGAATTCCTGCTGTGAAGTTAACACTAAGTCGTACTTGTCCGTCTTTCCCAGGTATGATTTCAGTGATGCGACCTAAAGGCCATATAATTCTCTTTTTATTATCTGCTCCCACCATAACAATTTCACTTACAGAAACCGTAAAGTCCCTTGATTTTTTATTTCTTCGTTGAATGAGGGAACCTAGATACTCAGGTCTGAAACATTTTCTTAAATCTTTAAGCACTGCTTGTCTGTACTTGAGTCTTTTGCAAAAATAATTTTGCTCGACAGCATCTAAATCCGTGAGGTTGCATTCATGGACATCTTGCATAAACATCGATGGAGAAATTGGCTTTACAGCTTCCTCTTCACAAATATAAGTCAGAGGTCTTGAGTTGATTACCCGCTCGCAATCTGCCAAAACTGTTGTCATTTCCTCATAATTAAGACGTGCATGGCCTATAACACTCTTTTCAAAAAAGATCTTTTAAAATTCTAAAAAATCTCTCCCACCATCCGCCCCACTCAGCAGCAGTTGGGGGGTTAAATTTCCATTCAATAGAGTTGTTAGCAACATATTTTGTATCTGACTCCAGTTTAGTTGTTTAAAATAATTGGCTGCTCCAACAAAATTGGTACTATTATCACACTATACAGAGGCACATCTTCCTCTGCGAGCAACAGATCTTCTAAATGCCATTAAAAAAACATCCGTCGATACAGCAGTAACAAGTTCAAAATGGACTGCTCTGTACACTGCGCAAGTAAAAATTAAAAACCATCTTTTGTTGTTTTCTTTAAGAAATAGAGGTCCAGCCATATCAACTCCAGTTTCCTGAAACACCGCAACATCTTACTCTATTTTTTGGCAGGGGAGGACTTATGTTTCAAAGAGCTTAGAAGTAATATCTTTTACATATAACGCAGTTGGCTACCACATGTTTCATTGCTTTTCTTCCGCTCTCTTAGAATCCAATACTTTTCTCTAAGGACATTCAATAATACCTGGACTCCAGCATGACAGTTCTTAATGTGAGTATTGTAGATTAAACGTTTTACCACTTCATGCTTCGGTGGAAGAACAATAGGTCTAAGAAAATCTTCACTGTCTTTGTGATAAATAATTTTAGTTTTCAAGCGAATGATGCCATGATCGTCTTTAACCCTTTGACGGTTAGGGAAATGAGCAGTTTTCGTTTACTTAATTCGCGCAGTATTACGAGTAAGCAGTAGTCGAAAGTGGCAGCTGTTTTCCCCCGCCGTTCTTCCGAAAATGTCACCCTTCTCTGGTGATGCCATAGATCACTCGCCTCATGCGTTTTAAAAGTTTTTTTAAAGTATTTGTAGTACTCAAATAACAGTTTTTACGTACTTTAAAATAATTAATAAATGATAATTATTAAATAGTGAATTATAAATGATTATAATAAATATATAAATAATAATAGTTAATAATAAATATAAGAGAAATATTAAATTGAAAGGACTAAATAAAAACAACTAATGTAAAACTTTATGAAGCATTTAAATACAGTAATTACCTAAAATTCTTTTTGTGTGCGATATACTTTAAAACATGGAATTGCACATATTGGGACATTACAGTCTTTGCAATAAGTACGTGTTTCACGGCGAATTCTTTTTCCATTGGCATCATTTTTGCTGCAACATACCACACAGCGTCTAGTAGGTTCTTTCTTTTTTTCTGTAGCTGGAATATAATCAAGAAAGTGGCGTGTTGACAATCTTAAAGTATTCGAAACTGTTTCAGCAGGTTTTAATTTCAAATGACTGTGAGTGTGATATTTTTCAACAATTCTTTCAGCTAGTTCAATTCTGAATTCCAAATTTGATTTTTTATTCCCCTTTTTTTCCACAGCTGAAAAGCATTTAAAATTGTTATGTCCAATAATAACGAAATATTTTCTTGTAATATTTCCTTTGACGAGATCGAGTTTGGTCATAGTATCCAATTTGCTGATCCATGCGATCTACACCACCCATCGTATTATTATAATCTAAAACAATCTTAGGCTTCTCTATCTCCACATTTTTCAATTTATTTGGGACTTTTACGATTTCAGGATTATGAATTGAGCTTATAAAAGGAACATATTTTTTATCTCTCCATCGCATGGTCATAATCTTACCTCTTCGATAGGCAAGTAAGTCTCCCTTTTTAAGCCTTTTTGTTTTCAGTTCCTTCGGTAGATCTTTTCTGTTAGGTCTTAATGTTCCAAAAAAATTAGTTTTATATTTCAATAATATTTCCCCTAACTCGGGAGAGTTGTAGTAATTATCCATAGTAAGGCAGTATCCTTTGTTTAATAGCGGCTTAGACAATGTCAAAACTACCTGAGTAGAAAACGAACATTCTTTATTTTCTTCAGATACATCTGTGCCTTTACCGACATACATTATAATAGACCACACGTATTCACTATGAGATTCACATAACATAAACATTTTGATACCAAATCTGGCCCTTTTAAGTGGTAAGTATTGGGTCCAAGAAAGTCTCCCTTTATACAGCAATAGACTTTCATCAATATATATGTCTTGTTCTGGTGTATAAACCTCGGAAACTTTTTTCTATAAGTAATTTAAAACGGTCCATATCTTTTTTAGTTTTGGCTGAGGAAGAGAAGAATCAGTGTTTTCATTCCTATCAAAATGAATAAATTGCATAATAAGGTCAAACCATCTTGAACTCATGAGGTTAGAAAAACTAGGAGTTTCAATTAACTTTCGTTTTGACCAAAACATTCTTAAAGTTGGTTTCGTAATTATTCCTTGCAAAATTAATGTTGCAAAAAATACTCTCAATTCATTCGCATTACTTTCACTCCAATGATGAGTTCGGGAATGTTCTTTGCTCTTAAATTTACTTAAATTTTCAGCAGCAAAAATGTTGGTTTCAGTAACAATGTGATTTACAATCTCATCAGTAAGAAACAGCTCGAAGTACTCTTGTGGATCAGAAATATTTGTCACGCAAGCTTTCATGCCCACATCACCAATAAAACTTAATCGGCTAGGAGCGGAAAAACTTGAATCAATTTTACACCACTGTCGAACACTCGAAAATTTTTCCTCATCGCTTAAATCGTCTTCTGAGCTTGATATGCTCTGAACAAAGTCTTCATCAGACTCAAAACTTGATAAGCTTTCTGTATCAAAATCATCATCATAATAATCTAATTTTCGCTTTTGATCCATTTTACTTTACAAACACTCTAAAAAACGCGCCAAAATACGCATAAAAAAAATAAGGTTCAAAAAAAAAATTCCCTTTCATTATGAAAAGAAATTCATGGAACCCGTACTGCCATCTGTAGAGAGTAAAACTAACTAAATTTCGCGAGTAGGATTCGTTTGTAACATAATCAATGCAGAAAAATGAATCTGGACGAGTCCAGCTCGTCAGCGCGCTTTGGGGAAAAGTTTCACAACGCGAGTAGTACTCGTTTCTACCCATTTTGGTCGAAATCTTGCGGACGAGCTGAACTCGTTTGTGCGCATACAAAAGCACGACTCGATTGCGAGCTGAGCTCGTTCATAACCATCAAAGGGTTAAGCGTTTGTAGAGATTTCAATCTTTTTTTTTCTTCCAAGAGAAAAGATTCAGTCTGGATCATAAGTAAAACCTTCGTTTCTGCTTCCTGAAATTCCGTGACTGTTAATACACCATGCTTCTTCCCAGTTACATTTTGGCAGTTGTGCTTGAAACGAAGAATCCATGCAACAAGACTAATAATTTTATCATAGTTGGGAAAAATATCTATAGTACCAGTTTTCACAACACCACTTGCTTCATTATTTGTTAGTACATAACTTGTCTTAGACCTTTCCTTTCCAATCTCTTCTTCATTCCAATCATGCTGCGAGGAAAACATAATTTTTTGATATTCAAAAGCACTTTTCATCTACTGTGGGTCCCTCCCACCATCTTCAGTAAACTAAACGTTTCGCTTTGCAGCCTCTGGAAGTCAAGTCTGCCGGATTCCTATCACCAGGTATACGTCTCCATGATGTAGGATTGCACAACTTCATCTCTTGAAGTCTAATCCTAACGAAGACTGACCAATTTTCTCTCAGTATCCATACAAGCACTGTTGTTGAATCACTCCAGTAATACGCTGTAACATTTCTCTAGCCTAGAGCTTCAACAACCGAATTCATTAATCTTGCGCCAATCACAGCTGCTAGAAGAAAAACCTGAATTCGATCATTCTTTTAAAGCCCTCGTGTTGATGAACATTGCGACGTTAATATTCGATCATTCTTTTCTAGTCTGAGGAATGAAACAGCAAAATGTGCATCTTTACTTCCATCAACAAATGTATGAATAGCACAGTTACTTGAGGCTTCATGAGACATTTGAATATACCTAGGATTCTGTATGTCAGACAAATACTTCAGTTCTTGAAACCACTGCACAAACTCTTTACGAAGTTCACCATTTAATACTTAATCCTAACTTGTGCCTAATTTCCATGCCTTTTGTAGTATTATTTTTGGACAAAGCATCACTGGTGAAATGAATCCAAAAGGATAAAATACTTTATGTACTGTAGATAACATACTTCTTTTAGTTACTTTATCCATATTAATGTCATCCAACCATTTCATGTTAATTCTCAATGTGTCCAACTCCTTATTCCAAATAAGACCGAATACCTGAGTTTCATTCTTTAAATCATTTTCACAGTCACCAGACCATTCCCATTCTCTAAGATCAAAACCGCCATCAAGGTCTTAGAATCGGCAATGAATTCATTTAATTGATCTTTAGAGTCAACACT
>BMAV01009859.1:40703-58140 GCA_019973955.1 Trichonephila inaurata madagascariensis | reverse complement strand
TTGTGTGATTTGGTAAACATCTGTGCGGAATATTAGGCCAGTTTGTTTCCAAGTGAGGGGGTGTATACGTGCTCTTTTGTTGAGTTGTGAACTGCTATGGCTTCGAATTCAAAACGGAAGCGCTACGTCTTGAACATCAGGATAAAACTTGTAATATTGAACCGTCTCGCGAAGAGAGAAAGTGGGGCGTTTCTACCAGTTTTATAATTTTGGAAAGTCAACAATTTCTGACAAAAAAATGCCAAGAAACCATTTTAAATTTTGCATCAAAACTTGACTCAGAAGATGGCTCAAAGAAAAGGAAAACCATGAGGGAAACAAACTATGTTGTTCTTGATCATGCGTTAGAGACAGCTATGGAGTGGTACGAACAACAATCAAAGTGCTGTCCTACTCAACTACTGCTGCTGCTGCTCAAGAGAATCAGAGACCTTGCAGCAAAAAAACGAAGGTGTACAATGATATATTATTTTCCACAATAAAGATAAAATTACGACATTTTGCTTTTTCTTCAAGCACGTTCCCCGCATGTGATGATTCTCAATATTCGTATAGTGTCCGGCTTCATATATTGCATGGATCGCATTCGGTTTTCGGTAATCCAAACAATCGCGTATCCGAACGGTGTCCGGTCCCCATTGATTCGGATAAACGACGTTCTACTGTAGTTGAAAAAAGAAAAAAAAGGAGGCGTATAAACTATTATATAAACAAATACAATAACTTTTTCAATATTTTATTAGAAATAAATCGGTAAAAAGTATAGGCCAACAAGACTTTAAAACATTTTTTTTTTGTTTCCCCTCTCAATTACAAAAATTAGAGAGCTTTTTCTGGAGGAATACTTTTTTCTTCACTGGGCCCTTGCCTTCCTCAGAATTCCATTTCAAACCGTCCTGTTTTTGGCCAAGGTTTTTCAACTTGTCTCACCCTAATAGTTTTCTTCCCCCAAAGTAAATTCACTTTTATCTTATTTTCAGGTACCAGATAATTTAGCCAAGAGGCCCCGCCGGCCCCAATTTATATTAAATGTCCTATCCATTTAATCCTCGGTATTGCTATAAAATTACGCATAACGCGCACCTATACTTTCAAGCCGCAATTTTTAATTTTCAGGTATATTCGCCGTATAACTGAGCACCCTCATTTTTACGAAGAATGAGTGAGTGAGTGAATGTAGCATTTAACGGCGCAAGAGCCCGATTTCGGATATACTCCATCTCAATCAAGTGTTAAAATATTAAAATTTGTTCAATATCTCAACATGTTAACACGAACACAGTTTCTGTAGGAGGAGTAAGACATCAAATTAAATAAAAATACAACTCAAAAGATAAAAGCAAACAAATTTTGGTGGGGTACACCCCACCAAGTCAGATATGGTTAAAACAGTTCAATGAAAAAACCAAACAAAAATAGAATTAAAACACTTTATATTAAAATTACTTATATCAAGTTAAAACTTGGTTTTTCTTTTACTTTCATAACTTTTAAAGCAATTACTTCTTGCCGTTTGTATCTCATTTAGGTGTTGTAATAATGTGTGAGGGTAAAACGAGAATTCATCCTATTAATAAATAATATTCTCGTATGATGATTCCAGTTGAGGTTCACTTTTACGAGATTCGTGGGGCGCCATTTTTATTTTAATATTAGTGTTATTTGTTAATTTAACCAAATTGCGCTTTTTCAAACGATTTTTTGCACTTTGTTTCAAAGCTCGAGTTGTAGAGGATACACAGGAAGTTTGATTATCACATGACGGAATGGCCATAGGCGCGAAAAAAAATTCCATCCTGGCGTACCTCCACCCACCACGGAGTTCAACAAGGGAGGCAGTGTTCCGGTCACCTGACAAAAACCAGGCACGGCGCTTACCTGGAGAATATAGTACTACAGCATCAAGGTGAGGATCCAACAGGTAAACCCGACACCCCTTATCTGCAGCACCGACCCTACAGCAATGTCTCTCCGGGGACAACGAAGTAACTTACCACCAGCCGATTGACAGGAGCTGGCTCACTCCTGCCTCCGGTCTACAGAGAAGCGTGGGCCAAAGGGAATGCAAAAGGTAGGACCCAGGACACCTCCTTGCCACACACGGCAAACGTGCGGGTTGTGGCAAGGCAACGGTGTTAGTCAAAAACAAAGCAACAAAATCAAAGTATTTAAAGAAATTGAAGAATGAAACTAAATTAACACTATACAGAATGAAAAACATACGTTATTAACAATACATTGTAAGTTTTCTAATAAAAACAAATTAATAATTGTATTCATCTACATTATAAATATTTGCCTGTGGTCTAAACGGGAAAAGAAAAGCCGAAATTGAATGACAAGAAAGAGAGTCGAAAATAGAGAAGGATCACTAGGGTACCTTGAGTTCGCGAGACCTGTGTTTACCACAGACAGTAAACCCCTTGGGAAAGGATCACTAGGGCACTTCGGGATTGTGATACCCCATACTCATCTTAAGATGAGCCAACCGAAAGATTTTTTACCAAGAAACCTGAAATGTACATGCGCAATGCTCTTATGTTTTGAAGTCATATATTCGAAATATTATTCCAAGCTTTAGAAAAAAGGGGAAAAAAAGTAAATTTCAAGAACTACAACCCTTTAAATTCATAAGGAATGTCGTTTCTTTGGATATGTGTAGAAGTAATTTTTTTTTCTATGCTCATTTTTATATCCGGTGTATAACGTGCATCCGTAAATTTCAACCTTACTTTTTGCGTTAAAAATGTGCGTTATATGCCGGATTTTACAGTAAATATCTGTCTCTTTGAAAACATAATATGAATTGATACAATGTAAATAGCAATGCTTTCCATAACTATTGTTGGCACTAAAGTAAAATGGATTCACGGTGTAGCTACGTGAACCTAAAGATGAGCAAAATGAAAGAAAGATGTAATCAATATACATGAATTCAAAATACTTCACGAGTATCCGCAAGATGAAATTTCATTAAAGCATTCTTCCAAAAATGAAAATCTTTAATGGTGTATATTATATGAATTGGTATTCTCTCAGAAATTCATGACGGATCTTGCAAGACCTTGACATCTACTAGCAGGACGCGCGTTCACTAATCTAATTAACAAATTATGCCATGCCACCAGTGAAATGAGTAAACTGATCGTGTGCTTTATTATAAAAAGACTCAATCACTCACTACCTTGAAATATCCGACAGTAGGTTAGTTTTAGGAATTGAAGAGAAACTATCCAACAGACTGCTAGACTCATGCAGAAAAGATGGCTTCCATCTCAAAGAGTACTACAGCAGTCTTTGTTGACTTTCCGCCTTCGATAGAATATGGAGAAAAAATCTGAGCAGAAAATTGATATCGGTGGAAATAGACATTGCTGCATTAAATCTTTTTTTTTAGGCCAGTATTTTATCAGAGCCAAATATAGAATGACCATATCTGGTTATCAGCAAACTAGACAAGGTCTCCTCCAGGCTTCAGTTGCAATTCTTATTTTCTTTTCATCAGCTATTTAGTCCACTATCTGATCAAGTTGCATCCTGAGGTAGCAGATCCTTTGCTGATAATCTTGTTTTATGATCTGAACAGGACACCCCCATTATCCAGGATTTGCTTAATTTGGTCAAAAGACAAAAATAATTGCAAATACAAATAATACAATATTTCCCAAAGTACTAGACCTAGAGAGATTGAGCTTTTCAATGGAGACCAACAGCTCCAGGGCACTCTAGAGCCTACCTATTAGGGAGTTGTATTCGACACCTAGCTAAGCTGGAATGAACAAGCCAACAAGGTAATCAAGGATATCAACAAGAAAAGTAGACTGCTTAGCAAGCTTGCAGTGAAAACATGGTACTATGCAAGATCTACTCTTATTCCACTTGTAAATATTAGTAAGCTAGCTATTTAGAATGGTGGACAACTAAGTCCTTGTAACTTCTTCCGAGTCAATTTAGAACAGTATTGAAGTGACTCAAAATATAATGCACTTATAATCATTATGGGTGGAACATTGTCTATTTCTATCCAAGCAATGCAATTGCAAACACTGATCCTTCATCTCAAAGGAAAATAAAAGTTTGAGTTGGTTGAGAGAATGATGAGACATGGCGACATCTAGAAGGCATTTAAGACTCCAGATCATACATTAAAATCTTAACCTATCTTTTTACATGCAACAAATGAACTGTTTTTTATATCCATTGATCTAACAGACAATTTCTGCTTGGAGCCGTTGTGTTCCCATGGCATTAGAACATCCAAAAGTATAATTTAAATTTGCAGCCCGTCCGGTATAATGGTTAGCGATGCTGACTTCTGTGTAGTTGGGCCTGGGTTCAGTTCCCAGAAAAGGCCTGGATGTTTGTAAAAGTATTGTGCCTTTGCAGCATAGGGGTACTCTAAAAGCCGTCAAGCCACAAGTCCTCTCACGAGGTTGGTGGAAGGGGAAGAGTGAGAGGCTCTTGAACACCCCCAGGGTATTCTCTCTCAAAATTGGGATAGAGTTGAGCCCAATTGCACTGTCAACTGTATGGTACTCAAAACTACGGTTAATGACAAGTGCATATTTAGCCCTTTGTGAGGAATTTTGTTAGTCTGACGTTACTGTTGATCAGGTGGCATAAGTAATAACATATTTTTAGTTCTGCCAGCCAATAAGAATTCCTACACGGAGACAATTGAAAACTGCTGCTTCAGCCAATATTGTGGAAGATTTCCCTATGACACACTGGTTGCATGTGCACACTGATTCTGCCACTGATACTGTTTGCAATTCTGGTGCGAGGGTTTACTCTTGGCACTTAAGCTTTAACAAGGTTGTTGGTGCAAACTGTACTAACTTTGATGCTGAAATGGCTGTTGTCCAACTAGTTTTGATTGAAAGGCTTAAAATGGATGAGAATATTGCAATATTCATTGATTCACAGCTACTGTTTAAGGAATTTCTTCAGTCCTACTTTCAATCAATAGACCTGTACTTAGTTATCAACTTTCAATTAATTTTTAATGGATAGCAGTCATAATGTCCACCTGTAGTAGATTCCAAGTCATTAAAGATAAATGGGTAACTAGTTTGTTGTGACACACACTGGCCTCCTCCAATCTGATCCTCCCTGTCTAAAAGAATTGAATCTAGATTTAAAGCTCATTTTGAAAGATTCGTGACTCTGTAGGAGAGACAATTGGAGTTTCTTAAAAGAAAGTCCCATTCCTTGGGACCTGCCTAAACCTGTCACTAGGTGTAGAATTATAATTGGACATTACTACCTAAAAAAAACCCTGTTCAGATTCAGTTTAATAGTTTCCCCTACATGCCCTTTATGTAATGTTAAAAACATGTGCAGAGGCCATTTGATCTCTTGTTTTGGACCTGGTCATGAAACAGCAGCAATTATCATTAAAAATTATATTAGCTCTTTGGCTGTGTTTCTGAATTGAATTAAAATGCCTGGCATAGACTGATGGCAGAAATACCTAGATCAGGCCTAAGTTTAAAAAAATTTAGAAGAAAAATATTTCTCGATTTTTTAAAGGATAGTTCTAGAATGAAAGTAATTTTTTTAAAAAACAAAGAAGCAACATAATTGAAAGAATAAAAGAATCAATGCATACAAGATCAATTAAAAGGGAACCGAGATTCATCTTTCGAATACTTGACTCTTCACAAATTGGGACTTTAAGACTCTTCAAGGTTTTTTTACATTTGCAGAGCAGAATCCTTTTTACGTTTGCAGAGGAGAATTGTAAAGGAACTAAGGACCTGTCTGAAAGGAACTAAGGACTGTTGCTTTTCCCAGAGTGAAGAGTCTGCTTGGGATGGAAAGACTTGTAGACTCGGCAAGTTTTTACTTTTGCAGCAAGGGTATTCCTGTCAGGAACCAGAAAGGGGATTAATTTGGGACTGGAAAAAACTGAAATCTTGTATATTCTGCTCTTCACAACAAGTGAGCACTGTCTAGAATAGAAAAATATAATTGGAGAAACTCGTATGTGAAGTCTATTCTAGGACAGCAAAGGGAAGTGTGGTTTGAATCAACAGATAGGTTTCTGACAGTACAAACTCTGGTATTCTTGTTCATTGAAAGGAATAAGTTCAAAAGTACAAGTTATTTTTTTGATCATCCCTAATTATAGAAACATTTTTCTAAATCAGCATGCTTTAATCAGCAATAATAGTATATCTGCATCTGTACAAACATAAATTACCGAAATTAAATTAGAAGAATCAACTTAGTAAAATTAAATATTTTATTCCAACTCTCCAAGGGAATTGAATAACTTGAGTAATTCTTTCAAATTATTTCTATCAGAAAGTGTTTCAAAGATTATCCTTTTAATGCTCATACGAGAAATATTTTGCTGAATGAATTTTATCTTTAGATTTCAACTTAACTCTCCTGGTTCTTTGTTTACAGATCTATTGTTTATTAGAGAATTTAAAATTTCACCTATTTAAAGTCAAAATTATTTCAACACTAATCAATTATAAAGTTCATGAAGCTAAACACAAAATATAACTAATATTGGTTGACAACAAAATAGGTAATATTTTCTCTGCTATTACTATGTTAACAGCAATTAGTTTGAAATTTGTGGCATTTTTGTTGTGTTACACACTTAACAAAGTATTTTAACTATTTTGTTAAAATGATGCAAATTTAAAATTCTCCAATGAGCAAAGAATTCAAAATAAACTCAATGAAGTTTTACCCAGGGCATCGAACCTTAATTTTTTGTCTTAATTCAGCTAAAAAAAAAAAATACAATAGTTTAGTTCCGGTTTTCATTTCACCATAAATAACAGTTTTTGGTTTGGTTCAAAATTAATAATTTCATGTATATTTTATTTGTACTACAAAAATATAATTTATAATAAACAACAAAAAAAAAAAATGTAATTCTATCAGAATTTATAGAATATTTTATTCCTTTTTAAATTGGTACACTATATGAATTGATACAATCAACCAGCATATATGATAAGAGCCGTGTGCAGAGAACGAGAATTATCATTGTTATCCATTATAAAAATCGCATTTGACAACTAGGTTCAACCCTCATCACTAGAAGCTTAAAGCTCACATCATACATTTGCCTTGCAATAATTATGTAAAACTTTTATTCATTTATCATATGAAATTTGCCTCTATATCTTATGTGTTTTCACCGAGATTACTTCTGTTGTCTCCGAGAATAAATTTCAAACCTAAAAATGCAACTTATGTAACTGGAGCTGCCAAAACCAATATTGCAATCTTATACACACAAGAACAGATAGGTATTTTTATTCTCTTCCCAGAAATCAAATATTGTGTTTTATATCAAAATGCAATGTACATGTAATGTTGATAATGATATAAACTATAAGAGCCTTACATTTTATTTATGGTTAGGACAATGATCCTATATGTTGTAATGTCAGATTGTTTTTGACCTAGGAACTGTAAATTGATAACATCTCTAATGTTCATATTAGTGTTCCGGAAACACCATTCCTAACCCATTGGTTCTGTAACTGATAGATAACAATAAATTATCCCTTCTTAGATTCAGATTTAATGTTAGATTAAATAATGCCCTCCAGGCTTTCAAATCCTAAAATGTATTGCAAAAAATTATGCACCTGAAGAGTTCAAGTACACATAAAATAATGGATATAATATTTAAATATACTAATAAAATATATAAGTGTGCAAAATTTCGAATTAATCTTGCCTTTTAAAGTGGGTAAAAATAGAGTTCAAAGATTCCATTACACCTACAAGTGAAACTTATAAAAGCATGTTAAAAACCACTAGCATTAAATGATTGTCACCTGTGCAATGTTTCCTAAAAAATACAGTGCTTTCAATCCATCATCATTAGTTTAAGATATTTGATAAAACAAGTATAAAGAATTTTTACAAGAATTTTGAAACCCGAAAATTCATCAAAATTTTTTTAAAATAGTAACCTTTACACATTTGTTCTTAAACAAGAATGAAAAAGCCATATGAAAAAAAAGTAATGAAAACATTTCAAGAGAAACACAATCTATAGCATAACTTTATTTAATATATCTCTCATCTTCAATAAATCAGTTTTAAAATATTACTGCTAAAAAAAATCAAATTAAAAAATTCCCAAGAATTAATAAATCCCTTTCCCACGAATTTACCAAGATAAAATTTGTAAAAATACATTTGACATTTAGATCTTAAAACTCGGATGTTGAAGCAATGAGCGAGTGAATATTAACCTTGCACACAAGGGCTTTTGGCGACAGACCCCATAATTTTGACGAGGATGACACCTGAGCTGGCACCCCCCCCTTCCTAACTACCACACCACACCACACCAACGAGAGGATGTTTGAGCTCTTAACAGAGCTAATGTGCATTGCTCCCCTACACGGCGTGTGTCTTCAATACTGGGCTCAAACTCATGACACACACCAGCCCTGAGTCTGTCAATGTTGAAGCAATAAACTTACCAGAAATTTGTATTAAATACTACACAAATCATTTTAAAATTTCACATATATTAGTACTTATTTTAAAACCTCTTAATAATTCAAAAATACATTACAAAATATTTTAAAATAAGGTCTGGATTCAAGAAGAGTTAAAATCAATTTCCCATATCTAACTTAACCATAAGCATATTAGTAGTGTTAACATCAAACTCTAGTTGCTCTAAAAGTCAAAAATAACTAGCATTTCAAATGTATGAATATCCAAAAGTTAAAATATACATAATATTACAGAGCAAATTTAATTCTGGATATTTTAGCAAATATATTAAAAGAATAAGCATAAAAACATTGAATAAAAAAAACTTTCTTACGCTATAAAATAGAAATTCAATGAAACTAGAAATTACAGAGTTTGAATATTAGGGCAAGGCCAACATTTTATTACAAAAATTAACTACATGCCAGAAATTAATTACCTAAGGTTTTACAAATTATGCCAACCTACTTGATATCATTTTAAGGACAATAACTAAGCACCTTCTTAAAAAGAAATTTTTTGAATTGTTAGACAAGGGATTAATATGCAAGTAATAAAAATAGTACTTTCATATTAATCATCATTATTGCACCACGTGAATCACATGGTATCATAACAGCGAAGAGAATAACTAAAACAGATTTTTTTAATATTTTAATTTAGAAAAAAAAACAATCTGATTCTGGTGGAAAGCAACAACATTCACGAGGAGCAAATTTGGTTGCGGTGACGTTAATACACAAGTACCCAAAAAATATATGAATGATAATTTTAATTAAAAATTTTGAACAATTACAATAAAAAGACAAGTTGAAAGAGAAAAATTTTTGATGATAATTTCTATTAATGAAAAGATTTATACATACTTCTCATACAGAAGGAATATCCTGAATTAGGCATCTATTGCCCAAAATACTTTTTCAAACAAAAAACTATTCGGCATTTCTATGGAATTTTTCTTTCGGAATATCTTACAAGTTTACTTTTACATTGTTGTTTAAGTTTTCTTTTTTTTTTGGTTCAGAAGATATTTAATAGTTGTCCTTAAGATTACAAATTTTTTTTATATATTTACATTTTTTTTCTAGATAAAATAGATTACCATAAATTAATTTAGCAATGAATAATTGACATGAGCACTCAATGCATAAGTTGACATTTTTAAGTAAAACTATCATTGTATTAAAAACAATAAAATATTTACACATGTGGGCAAGTCAATTTCTTATACATTTTCAATAATTTTTTAAAGATGTATATTTATTCCATCTATTTTTATAACAAAACTAAAGTGTCCAAAAAACTAATAATTCTTAATGTATATTTGGATATTAAGCCAAATAGCTTTACAATGAACTTGTACACCATTGACTTTTTCCAACTTTAAAAAAGAATGAAAAATTTATATAATGAATGGATGCCTTAAGTTATGAATTTAACACAGTAGAAGTTTGTATTTAAAACTAGTTTATTCTTACATACTTAGCTACAAAGTAAAAAAATTCAATAGTTTATATTTTAGTAATTTTAAATGAACTATGACAAATTACAAAAAATAAGAATTGCAACCAATACTTTACATTAATAATTCACTTTCCTAAGATTTAATTTTAAAATTTCACTACAATAAAGCTCCAGAGATAATCTAAAGATTCTATTCAAATCCTTTTAGCATTTTCAATTAAATACTGATATTGAAAAAAGAATATATACTCCTATACTCAAGTGTAGTACTTTGGAACTTTGTGCAATAGAAACTTTGTAGTAGAAACTTTGGATATTTGGCGATTTTTCTTCAGATTCGGAGATTTTTATCTAAATGTCATGGCGCGATAACGAATTCATTCTAAAATAAATATTGAATACAGTACCTTGGCAACCGCTTTTAGTCGAAAAAAAGACTGCACCAAGTAGCCCCCCAAAACTACACTTTAACCAAGATTTCAACAAAAAAAAATTGTATCAAAATTATTCATTCTGCGGAACATCCTATATTCTAGAACTCTTCTCATTTTGTATAAATTGGACTTTTAAAAAATCTTCACATTTCATGGAACTTCCAAAAGAAAAAAAACTCTTCTTTCTCTCAAAACATGCATTTGAATTCTGAATCAAGCTATGTTAAAATCAACTTTGTTTATCGATTTGCCCCCTTTCATCCCCAAAGCAATAATTATCTGTGACTGCAAGGATTTAATTCATCAAATTTCATCATATTTCATTCACATAGTTTTAAAATTATTTAAAATCTAATGCACACAGCAAAGGTGCTGAAAAACTGAGCTTAAGAATGTGCAATTCTTAAGTTATTCACTTCAAAAGATTTGTTTCAAGTTTCTTTCCTGCTGAAGCATTACTTCAGCTGATATTTTTTTAAGAATTAAAATGAGAAAAAAAGGAACAATTTAAAAATTCTATTCATGCTATTCAAATATGCATGCCAATACTTTACAAAACTATTTTGAAATTAACAGTTTAATAAAAAGTTAAAGATGTTTTTTGCAATATTATCACCTTAATTTTTAAATTTTGAAGGGTAAAATTAAGGTTTACATCCTCTGTTGCCTAAATAATCACCTAAATACAAAACTTTTTCTAAAATAAAAAGGGCAGCATATACAAAGATAAGTACATGAGTTAAAATCATAAGAAAAACAGTAAGCATATCGATGACTGATAATTATAAAAATGCGAGAAAATCTAAAAGCTCTTACCATTTAACATCTCTGTGGCTTTTTCCAACGTTAAAGTTTCTGGTAAGCGAACCAAAGCAAAATTTGGTCGGAGGAAAGTATTTTGAGGCAAAACGCCCGTTCGCTGGAAGAAAATATCGCGGAGAGTTTCCTCATTTATTTGGGGAGGCAAGTTACCGATGAACAGCCGCTGGTTAGCACTCATAATAAAAAAGGGTTAAAGGCGAAAACTGGAAAAAAAAAAAGCACTCTACAAAAGAAATAACTTAAAAATTGAACTAACTAAAGGTACGGGCCAACCCCCGAAACACTATCAAAACTTTCTCCCACGTGTTCAAATTCAGTCACGTGATTGTCCTGACCTAGGGTAGTATTTATTGTACAACTGCGCATGCCTCACAGCAAAACCAAACAATACTTGAGACCACTGTCATTCCCATTTTAGTGCTTGATAGGATAAAGATCAAATAAAGCATTCATAAAAATACCACAAAACACAACAAAATTTAATAATTAATAAGTTTCTTAAAATATCTTGCCCACATGCGCAAAATAATCAGCGCAGTAATACAGTAAATACTGTACTGAAAATCCTTCAATTCTTATAAATTTATCGCCGAGTTCCACCGGTCAGTTAAAAAGAAATTAACTGTGAGGCAAAGATGAAAATATTTTCGATAGTTCTTTGCCCGCAAATACCGCTAATTTAACCGAAATAGCGCCCTCAAATACCACTTCCCTGTAATCAATCAATACAAAGGATCATACGGCTCAGCAACAAATCCTTTAATCCAAAAACAAATTGGAATAAGTTAACCAATCTTCAACAAAAGCCAAGTTCTGATGAATACGTCAACATGGATACTGTAGAAGAAATGAAAAAGCTCAAATTTCATCTTAACATTTAGAACCAAATCGGGCCATTTCAAGAGCTCTATACATGCAGGTATTTAACAGTAAAAAAAGAGATGGGTCTTTAAAAAAAAAAATTTAAAGATTGTATAAAATAGTAAGCGCAAAAATTAAGCGAACAATTAAAGTCAATAAAGAAGGTTTGGGCCATAAGACACGCAAAAGAACCACCTCTTCCCCAAGGATCTTTTAAAAATAGATAAGATAATCGGAAAAAGAGCAGATTCTAATTATTCCTCATTTAATATTATTCAGCACACACAATGGGATCATTAACTAACGAACAATCTCAAGTAAACGGTATTCTACAATATTATACTAAAAAAAATAGCGATATTATGCAAAATACCTCTATTCCTGAAAATAGTCAAGAAATTAGTTTTCTTTAAAAGAATTAGAAATAGCAATATCTCATACAAAGAACAGCAGCCCAGAACATAAAATTTCTCTCCAAGCAATCAATCACCTCCCCACTGAATGAATAAATCTACTTTTTATATCTTCGAGTCGACAGTCGAGTATTGTAACGACGGCGCATTGATACGGCCCACACCCCTCTATACATGTCTAGTTTGACATATGTGGAAAGCAGGTGGCACACTTGGAGTGGGTTGGAGACAGAGCACGTGGCTTTGGGGTCATTGTTTGGCTTCTGGTCCTCAATGCCAGCATGAATGTAGGCATAATGGTCAAGACAGAATCCCATTGTGTGACAATTGATGGGGCCTATCTGACTTAGGAGACTGACACCACGGAGGACGGTGGCAAATTGCTTCAAAGAGAGAATGGTGTGGGGTGGAAAAATACCGGATGTTCGGACGAACCTTTGTCGCTGGTGCGTTTGAGAGGGACCAGACGAGAGCCATTGTTGGGTCTGCACCAGTGAGGGTCTAATGAAAATGAGGGCCGTGGGCAAACTTTTGGGGCCGGCCAATGAGAGATGACAAGGGGCGGGTAGTGAACCCGCCCCTGGAGTTTAAATGGGTCTTTTCGGGAAAAGAGAATCGAGACTACAGCCGATTGCTAGAAAACAGAAAGAAACGAAAGAAAAACGCTCTTCACGTTTGGACTGGGTCACGATGGTGAGAGAAATTAACGCGGGCGGTGTTTTTGAGACAGAATATGTCAGACATTTTTGAAATTCAACACGTTAGTCATTTACTGGTATATGCAGATTATATCTTTTTATACAATAGTGGTATAAATTGGAATGAAACAATAGGTAAAATGCAAGAGTCATTGAATGTTATTTCAGCCTGGTGTGAAAAAATGAATTAGACTACCTCCCCCCACCAAAAAAAAAGATTAATTTAAGATTATTTTGGGATATTCATGAGATTTTCTAAAAAATATAGGGGAAAAAATCAGTTAAATAAAAATACAATCAAAATCCTTGAATATCTCTGCATTTCTAAAGTTGATATTCTTTAATGGATCCCGCCTCTACCGATTTATGAAAGTCATAAAATAGACATCTATACGCATGAACTGCCTTTTCAAAACAAACATCTTCCAGATATCCTAGGGCAAAATATGTTTATTGATTACATCCAAGCAAATCTTAGCAATATTCTTATAGCAACAGAGGGTTCTAAAACTACAAATCAAACATCAATAGGAATCCCGATTCCTTAGAAAGACGTGTGGAGGAATTTCTTACTTAGAGAGATGAGTGCAACTTTCACTGCTGAAGTTATAGCCATATGGACTGCGTTACAAAATTGGGCTACTGAAGCAGACAATTATGTTATCCTGACTGACAGTTTATCGATTCTAAAAAGTCTCCAAAATATTACTAGAAAATCAAATCCGATAACTTTAGATTTAGTTTCTACTTTGCAAGAGAGTCTTCATCACAAGCGTTCATTTGGGTACCGGTACGTCAAGGAAGAGAGATTAATGAAGTAGATAAACTAGCCAAAGTTCCTGCTGAACCTTCGAGTGTTATTCTTTGGATTCCAGTGGAGGATCTACACACATTTCAACATAAAAGTAAAAACGAAGAAGAATTACATCTTGAAAATTGGAATAGACGGACGGCAAATAGATATTCAGAGGTTTTATATCAGTCTATATTTCTTTAGATGGCAGCACCATTGGTTAAAAAAAAAAGAAGCTTTTATTAAATATTTGATGAAGATTTAACTCAACCTGAATCATTATATGCTAGTTAAAACCAGTGTAAAAGGAATGCTGACGTTTAAGATAAATTCTTGTCTATTATAAAATGCAATTATAAATTTAATGTGGTTGAAAAGTTTTTAATGTTAATTTAAAAGGTGTTTTGCCACTTAATATTGGGATTCTGTCATATGTATATGCATATTTATATTAATTGTAATCATTTAATAAAAAGTAACCGAAATAAAATTTTTCTTTGACCTAAGTAGAAATTGACTTAATTTTTTTATAATACTTGTTTAGGTTAAAACGAAATATGGTGTGACGGTGTTTGAAAAAGCAGGGCCAGGTACAAAGGTGTCCCATGTAGGTCTTTTAATATAAAGGTTTTTATCAAAACGACGCTTCAGGAATTTTGCAATGTGCTTCATAAAATAGTTGATCGAATTGCACGTTTAGAAATTAAATGATTCTTATATTTATAGTCATACCGAGATCCTGCGAATCTAATGTATAAAAATATTAATTTATGTAATTTAACTATCAAATAGGTATTAACTCACAATTTACACAAGTAATAAGCAATTTATTTTCATAAGTATTATAGTAAAACCATTGAGATTAACACCTTGCAGTTTAGTTTCGTGATCAAATAAAATACTAAATAAAGATGGCTCCGTTTCTGTTTAATGCTCGATCTTGAACAATGTTATTTTTAATCTTGGGAAAAGTATGTGTCACTTAGCATTAATAAAATCATAGCTTAAAGGAAGTTCCGAAATTTTAATTAAATTTAAATTGAATATTAAAGAATTTTTATAAATGTATTGACTGCGGGATCCTTCAGCAAAGCGGTTTCATATATATATATATTTGTATTCCGTTATTTTTTAATTAAAAAAGGTCAAGTAATGTTTTGTTTATGATTATTTTTGGAATTTTTAAATCAAAGATGATTGCATATGTAAAGACAGAGTTAAAACCCGATTTTGAATAAAAAGTATAACTTTATAAAATATTAAAACTTGTAAATTTTATTGAATTTGTAGATTTTGAACATAAAGAAATACAAAGGTTTCGTGAATAACTTTCTCGTTCTACACTTATTTCAATTTTAAAAAGTTATGCAAACTGATCAGGGATGAGTCATTGTCCCATAGTCAAATGACTGTTTGAAGCTCGGATCTCATTTCTACTTCACCGGTTTCAAATACAAGGTACACAAATTAATATTTTTATTACAAAAATAAGAGCTACCAAATTCTCAGAAAAATACAACAAATAAGAAACTCAGAATAATGAAACAATTTTTATTGGTTTTAATTCGGAAGAGCTGTCAATTTATCTAAATTATATTCGTGAAAAAATTATAAAAAGTTGGGGAAAAATCTCCAATTTTCCAGTCCCGCATTCACAAGGGCCATAAAATTTCATTTTAATAGAAAAACGTGACGCATACAATTTTCATAGTTATTCAATAACCTCCCCTTCTGCACAGAACGAATTCCGCACAAATGCATCGATGAAATGTCCAGGGAATTTATGACATTTCCGGACAAGTTAGAGCCTCCAGGTAGTTTTAAATCAGGAATACTCGAGCTGCGGCCCACCAAGCCTTTTTAAGAGGCCCTGTCATGAACCATTGCTCCGAGAAATTTACTTAAGAATATTGTATTAAAAATTTGGGGGGAAATTCTTTGTCAAGAAATCAAATATATTAATTCTGCTTTTTTGATGTTGGTGTCGTACGAGTACGAATTGGTATTCTTTTTCTATTTGGAACTGTTACGGTTAGTGATAATGGACAACAGTGAAGTAACGACAATATTATGGGTGGAACTAATTTCTAACTATCTTTCATATCTTGCAAACGAAAAGTATTCGAAGAAAATATATCGTAACAAGACGATTGGGAGGTTGACTATTTTGTAGTGAAAAACAAACATGGATGTTTGATTTGTCACGAAATTGTTGCATTTTTTTTTTAAATAAACACGAATTATTCAATGACACTTTTCCTCGAAGATCTTTTTCAAGAGGTGATAAGTAGACTTTCTTGAATAATTTTTGCAACAGCAACAAAGTGTTTTGTCAAAGATAATATCACAACAGTAACAAAAACATCCTATGAAGTTTGTTATATTATGGTAATCATACGAAACCATTTACTGATGCAGAAATTGTGAAGTTGTGTTTCTTAAATGCTTCTTTAGTGTTAGTGACAAAAATAAAAAATATTAAAAGTAATAATTTAAAAAAAAAACAAAGCAGAGGAATTATAATACTTTGATCGATTTTCCGCATTTTAAATTTCACATGTTATCTTGGTCTTAAAGCATTTCTTCTCCCCCCCCCCTATGTTGCGGGCCGCATGAAGTAACATATGTATGCGGCCCAGCAGAAAAAAAGTTGAGTACCCCTGTTTTAAATAGTACATTTATAAAGTCTCCAATTGTTCATTTTTATGCTAAAAAATAGTTCATCGAAAGAGACGATACTGAGAAACGCAACTCCAGTTGCGGTAGTGTGTGAAGAAGGTCTTTGTATTCCATTGATTGCCCATGCATGAAATAGTTTTTAGAATGACCGCCATATAATAATAATAAATTCACTCGCACTAAATATCATCAAGGTTCTCCAAATTTTCCTTCAAATTGTCGATACTGATTTCGTAATTTGTATCAAAATGCTGCGCCTTTTCAATTGTATATTCTGAAAAGTAGACATCGGTTTATTTTCTTGGTTGAATTTGATTTTAATGACCTTGAATAGAAATTTAGATCGTTATTTAATAGATAATTATTTTCTCAGCTTCTGAAAAATGCACCGTAAGCCGGTGGTAGAAAATAACACAACGAGAGAAAATGAACACATTTGCATCATTAACTTTCAGCAATACAAAGTCCCGTTCTGATTGATTCGATATCTGTGTGAACGACCCATAGATCGCAATGGTGACCATCTCGAGATGTGGAAGTTTTCGATTTTATTAATGAAAAAAAGTCACATGGTAAAGTTAATAAAAGAGATGTAAAAGACCTTTGGTGACCATTTATAACTGGACAAGTGAGTGTTAAAAGAAGTCGCATTATAAAGCATCACGAGAGCTATCGGTGATGGACCTCGTCATTTTGAACCTTGGTCAAGTGACGAGGATATCCCTCCGAACTTTCACACCAACGGGGGGGAGTGAGTGAATATTAACGTCGCACTGTTCAGCT
>BMAV01009859.1:17787-30966 GCA_019973955.1 Trichonephila inaurata madagascariensis | reverse complement strand
CCCCCCCATTATTCCCTTGTTGCGGCCTAAGTGAAATATCTATCCTATGTGCGTGGCCCGGTGGGAAAAAAGATGGAGTACCCCTGAGCTAGCCTGTTCAAAATTAACCGGCAAACGACCCTGCAACAATGATGCGTTGAATGAGATGAATAGACTGATAAACCTGTCTAGCGATAACTAAAAAGTTAAAAAATTAAAAGTAGAAATATTTTTAAAAACAAGCTTTTATTTAAATGCTCTAAAAAGAATAAAGTTCTCTTAAAACTTTTGCTATCAACTTATAACGTCATTACACAATTTATGATATAAAAGCTTGTCGCAAGATTTACCTGCTTTGATAAACAAGTAAATTAAATAACTTGATCCGATTGATTTGCATTTTTAAAATTTTCTAAGTAAATACGAGTACTTAAATCTCGCTCGACAAGCTTTTATATCATAAATTGTGTAATGACGTTATAAGTAGATAGCAAAAAAAATTTAAAGAAAAGTTTATTTTATTCTTTTTAGAGCACTTAAATAAAAAGCTTGTTTTTAAAATTTTTTTTACTTTTAATTTATTCATCTAGTGGTTGAAACGTATGGGGTCGTGATATTTTGCGAAAAATCTTCAACATTTCAATCTCTTGAACTATTAACTTCGGATGGCATGCAACAAATATTTGGGTAAGTGTAAAAGTATTTGCAGTAATCTGATATAAATATCAGAAAACTTTAAAGAAATCCAACAGATTTGAAAATTTTGTGAAGACCACCCATTTCAAAATTTTAGCAGAAAAGCATCAAACGTTTCACTCGCAATTGTAATATCGACGTGCGTGTTTATACAAGAACTGGCAAGTAAAACAGATTAGTACAAAAAAAAAAAAAAATTAAATATTTTTGGGGAAAATGAATGCTACTACAATCGCGAAGCCTTCTACAGTATAAAAATAACCCTCTTCATTCGTCAGACCGTAGAAGTGTTTACAAGTCAAAGGAAGGCTGAGCATCTACTCTCCCCCACCCTTCTATTACTAATGAAGCACTTTTACTTAAAAGCTGATGCATGATAATCGCAAGGATTTCGATTCAGACTGTAGGGATCCGATGTATCTTGTGTTGTAGGTTCAGTGAGGATCTAGCATTATCATTTAGTCACTTTTTAATCATTTTCTTCACCGCTAGCTTTTAAAGACATATCAAAAGTTTTTTCCTGTGTCACAATAACATTGAACGTTGTTTATGGCTCCAGTGGCTTCTACTCCAACATTAATAACACATTCAAATCAAATAACAGGCTCTATAGGAACTTCTCTGCCTCGGACTAGCTGTTCTCGGGCTTGGACAACCGCGGACTTTTTGTTGCTGGTTGGATGATCTCCCCGTTTACTTGATCCAATTCATTACATACCCATGTGATAGTCTTGCTGCTCCGAAGATGTCGGGGTATCTATCGAGTACACGCTTTTCGATACGGTGCAGGATCGTAATGTTCACAGTAATTGATAGATGCACTCAATTAGGCGGCGATTCTCCTTTGGAGTAAAGAAGGTCTAATGTGAACTGTCTGAACAATGGATTTGTTTTCCCACAAGCTTTACTTCTTTAGTAACATCTGTATGTAAAAACTGAATAACACCACACTATATTTGTACTTTCGCTTTTATAATAATTGTAAGCACCAAAATTGTCTTTAGAAATTAATCAGTTACTTTACATCACCAGATCAGCGACATTCCGATATCTTTTTGGATATCAGGAACCAGAAAAAGGATTTACGAAAGGAAATTGTCCATTATTCCTCATGATGGCAGCGTGGGAGGGCTTAATTTTGTTTCTCCCGCAGAAACTGTTTTAATACTTAATACAGGACGATCTAGAATTTGAAATTTTCGAATTAAAGGCTTTTCTGAATTTATTCATTACAATTTCTCCTCGCTCATTTATTTTGGCGCATTTTCTCAGTTCTAATTTAATTTAGCTTCCTTCGTTGTATATTAACATCACACTTTAAAGCCACGCGAGGACTATTGGCAGGGATTCTGAGCCTCGGTCACGTGACAAAGACCGCATACGAGTTGACATCCATTCTCCACAATTCCATGCTAATGCGAGGACTTTGAAGCTGCGTCAGATTTAACATGAATTGGTCCCTATGCACGGCAGTTCATTTGCATCAAGACTAGACAGAAACGTTTCCGATCATGACCACTCTGCCACCGTTTTTTGGTGCAACACTTGATAGAATATTCATTGAGGTTCACCCTCACAAGGCTTACATTTACAAAGCCAGCCTCCGGAAAGATCTATACATATATTTACAGAGACGTAATAAATACTTTGAGAACATATGAATACATTATACACAAAAGGGCTTATTATAGCACTCTACCTAGGTCTTATGCAGTGCGAAAGTATGTAAATAAAAGAAAAATAAGATAACTTGCACACTCGAAGGTACAGTTGGGCAATCCCAAAATAAAAATATTTAAGAACACTGTTACAAATTAATGCTGCTCTTGTAAGGTATTTAATTTAGAATGTTGCTAATGATCTTGTGGTTTAATTGGATGAAAGTCTTTTGCTCATGAAGCACGTCTCCAATAGAAGGACAACAAGGATTCGATTTTAACTGAAACTTGTATCGGGTGATAAGGAGCTAGTATTAAACTAAAGGAATTGATATAGTTAGCTAATTTCTGTTTCTTTTACGACCTTTTATGATTCCCCACAAAAAATAGCGACTTAGGCAAAGGGACTAGAGCTATCTTTATAATTAGTTTAAGCTTTCATGAAACAAATATTGAAATTATATTTAATTATGAATGTTGATTTATTGAAAAACTTGAAAAAAGGATTCCATATAAGCCATCTTCATATATGAATTGTTTTCTACTACACCAGACGAAGTAAATCTTTTCAGATTTCTTAGAAAACTGCTCTAAATATGTAAGTATTTACAACCCATTCCAATTATTCCCCCACTTCAGGGAGCATGATATAGTTGAGATGGCGTTTTTCCCATACTGAGGCCCGCAATCATATTGGTGTAATCTTAATTTAGAATTTATGGAATTTGGAATGATTATTAACTATAAATTTCGGCAAATTTTTAATACAGAGATGATTTTTTAAAAATTTTTTAAAATTTTTTTTTATGAAATTTTAAATGAAATGAGGCTTAACTGGAAAAATCGCCGGGTCTTGAACGGGTTAGAGTTGCACACGATGCGTCCAGCTATCCACTTCTGGATTGAAATGGATTATATTAGTAGGTTTTATAGTTTATAAAGGAATATTATGATTAATAATTTTGGATAAAATGAAGCGTCCATTTCGTATCTAATATTTGATCTATGTATGAACGTAAAATTTACTTAAGTCTTTGTTATAATAATTGTATTAATTCTAATTATTTATTTATTAATAATTAACTTTACTGTTTTTTGTTCCCGAAAATCGACAAAATCAAAAGAATATATTGGGCGCCATATTGGAGCATGATATACGAGGCTACTGCTTGCGAGTATAAATTCTCGAGTGCTGTTTCAAGTATTTCTTGGCTGAATTTTTTAGATTAGCAATCCGCATCATAAGTTGCTTCAAGTACTTTCTTTTTTGAGTACTTTGCATGACCTGAAGACAGGGGTGGATAACCCTAATGACCTTGTGGGCTGTCCCGGAAAATTCCGCTGGCCGCAAATGAAAATCAGATTTGGACCCATTACAAACATTTATTGGAGTGAAAATTTAAAACGGAATGAATTATTTTTCATGTAAGCAAACACAGATAATTTAATAATAATGCAACGATCAAATACACTTAGCTCTACCAATAAGCAGCGCGATAAATCAAGCGTGGTGCTGTGGGGTCGCTGCGATGCAATACTGCTCGCTTCTAAGTGAGTTTAACAGAAGCAACGTAATAAAATAGAAACAGTCTTGAGATATGTTTGTTTCAAAACACTACACAAACAAAAACTGTGCACAAAATAATCGTATTTTGTAATGAATCTCGCGGGCCTCAAAAGTATTCAAGACGAGCCGGGGTTGACCCTACCTGCCCTGAAATATTGAAATTCAAACCAACAAAAATTTGATAAAAACTGTAAGAAAATCAAGACCATCTCAAATGTCAATGAAAGAAAAATTGATCCTTTAAATTTCTCAAAGAAATTCTACGATCTAATCCACATTTTCGAAAAATTGGATTACTGAAATCAAGTAAAATGAGGTTTATAAAATTTTTCAAAAGGCATCTTACGAAGGTTTTGTATCAATCAACTGTGATACTGCATAATTTATTGTACGGTTATACTTCGAGAAAGTTAAGGTCTTTTAATTGAGAAATGTATATGAAGGTTTTCCCTTAAGTATACTCAATTCGATCCCAGAATTCTTTGCAGAATTTGTTGCATATTTTAGCATACTGAAGGTGAAAAAGGTTTCAATATTTAAGTATGTTTTTACAAGTTTTTCGAAATCTAATATAGCTCGCTTTTTCAAAAACTTTAATAAAGAAATGTTAGAATTTCTATATGTATATACAGACGTATTGAAATTTGATTCCAAAAATACTTTCCTTTCAAACCCAACGTCGTTGCACTTTTAACCAGGCCTCTTAATGCAATAAATTGTAATCTATGGCGAAACGAACAAGCAACACGAGAAGGTAGAAAGTTCTGTAATCGGAGATACCCCTGGGTACATGCTATGAAAAAAAAAAACTACGATTGCTCGCATAAATTGAAATAAATGAAACGGACAATTTAATTGACTGATAAAAAGAATGAAATTTTATATAAGACGATTAACAATGATGAGAAAAATTTGAAGCTTATCAACCCGCCAGGAAATATCCAAAAATCACAAATTCTAAATTTCCTCTCACCAGAATCAACTACACGATGCTCTAAATCAGAGGTCAGCCACCTTATAGCTGTGGTGTATTAAAACAATCTACCAATAGGATTCAAAGAGCCACCCAGAAGGAAATATCTGAAAACATTCGATTCCCTCAGCAATGCATGCGGAGTTAGGAAACAGAAGTCAGAAATACTGATTTAACGTTTTATTATATTTTGCATGATTTATTAACAAAAATAAAAACGAAATAGAACATTCATCAATATAAATAAAAAATTAAAGTTGTACATATGTATTGTTTAGACATATTTAATAAAATAAAAATATAAGATAAGTACTCCTCTACAATACAGAGAAATAAAAATATTTTAATGTGAACCTGTCATCCTTGTACCGTTTTACATACCGCAACATCAGAGGTATAATTTGACTGGATTCTGAACATTCATTTGTCAAACAAGTTCTTTGTGGACTCTAAAAAAGATTTGTTAACAGATCGAAAGCAGCAAATCAGAGAACATGAAATTTTCTGCAAACAATTCAATCGCTCTGGCAGTGACCAATTTAAAAGAGCTTGTCTTTCAGATTTTTTTGTAATTCCATAAATGTTGCTTTCCATAATTCTGAAGGTGTTACAGTTATCAAGTTTCATCCATTTAAAAATTGACAAATTTATAGATAGTGTAAAATGCCATATGCCTGATCTAAATAATGGTACTGAAGAAAAGGAATTTTAAATGAACTATCGATACATTCTAATGAGCATTGAATCGCCACCGAGAGTGAAATGTCTGGAAGAATCGAATTCGAAGTTACTAGAAATGAATCCCTTTCAAAGAGAATCGTCACAATCTACTTACCGACAGAGTGATTTTTATAGCAGAGATGTTCCCACAGTGGTATGAAGAGGAGGGAAGTCAGTGGGGTCGAATCATCTTTAGATTTAGAACCACTTATAAAATGTTTCTTAGTGCCACGCACTTTGAATTCGATAATATCGCTACTCATCGCTATGGACTCTTAGCTCTGGGCGCATGGCTTTGGTTGGATTCAAAAGACTCGCGCATAAAATCATGGCCTTAGCGGAACCACGTCAAATGACGTCAGCATATTCCGTTTGGATTGGTGGAAATTTATAACCAAATATGCCATCTGGTGCCATTTTAATCAGGTTGAGGGAACAGTATTTAGAAACTGCGAAACTGAAAGTGTGTAGTCTATACACGAGTAGAGATAGAATAAAACAAAATATTTTCACGGTTATATAAATGCAACAACTTTAATATATTTTAAACGCCTTATTGTATTGTAAAACTTTTCTTTCTGCAACATTGCAAGCTATTTTCATTGAAAAGAGATTCAATCACGAGAATCCGGGATTTTATCAAACTCATTAAGTAATCGCTGTCCACTTTTTTTCGGGCTTAGCAAAATAAGAGCTTCGTATGTCATGATCAATTGTTCCTTTTAAGATTTCATAATATTGAAACAAAATTAAGCCGAAAGAAACTCATTGATTTTCTAGAGAAATTTTTCCAGTATTCCTAAAGATGTGGAAGCTTTTTTTTGCCAACAATATTTTTCAAACACCGAGGTCACTGAAAGAAAGGATATGTTTATTAGCGTTTGCTTTTCGCCATGAAATTCAATAAATTTGATACAACTTGCATCATTCTGCATTGGATATGGATTCAGTATTTTCTCCCCAAATTTTAAGACTGCCAAATTTACAAATATTCATTTTTATCAATTATACATAAAAATTGTATTTATTCAACACAGCCTTGAAGGATCAGTTTTCAATTAAGGTTGCGACTAGAATCTTTCTATGCACAATACAAAAGCAATTCATTTGCTCTTTCACAGTAACTAAAATTCTGTTGCATGATCGAGACTGATTTTCGATCAAAAGAGTAAAATAATCTGTTTCAACATCGTCACTTTCTCTGCCAATTTTAAGCAAAGATAAATTACTTATTTTGCGCCACATATACAGCTTTGAAAGATTATTATCGAGGGGATTTCTGGAAGGGGAACGAGCTTTTTCGAAAAGACAAGCTTTAAATTAAGCTAAATAATATTAGTCAATCGTTATATATTTATACGATATACTTAAAATTATGAACTTGGCAGTTAATTTTTATTTCATGTTAAATTCATTAAGGAAACATTGACAAATTTCTGGGTTCTTATTTGTCATCGCTTTCGACTTCCACATTCGTCTTTGAACAGGAACTTCTTGGATTGAAACAATTCATTTCTTGGACACAAAAATCGAGGTTGCTGCTAGGTTTTATGTTTCTTCAAAGAACAAAACTAATTTGGTCATTTTAACTGCTTCGACTCCCTTCTCGAACTTTACAAAATTATTGGTTTCCTTTCACAGAATGATAGTAATAAAGAAAAAGTTACAAAGAACTTCTTGGAATTTTGTATGTTGCATCTTATTGACTTTTGTATAAAAGACCCGGGTTATTTAAAAAACTTTTGTCATCGGATGCCTAACTATTTTCTACTTGAAACTCAAGTCAGTTTTTAACAACTGAAAGGATCTACCTTAAATTTATTCCTATGATCCTTTTATATAAATTTATATATATCTGGGCTCTGAGGTTAACATTAATATCAATATCAGATCTGAATTGGTGCTGCCAATAGATGCTTTTATGGTCTGAGGAGGTATTAAAGATCGAATTTAATTAAAAGTGAAACTAAACTACTAATTTACAGATGTCTAATTACATCTATACTCACCATAAACTTGGACAATGACACAAAATGATAAAATTACTCTGTCTTTGAGCGTCGGATCTTCTGGAGGAACTCAAGTGGATGGTATTTGGCACAGATTTAGAACTCTACCGTGCCTTCAGGGAACAGGACGTTGTCAAATATATTAAAATCCAAAGAATTAAAGTGACTGCCCACGTTATTAGAATGAACAAAGAACGTTCAAGACAAAAAATCTTTTTGCCCAAGCCCACTGAAACAAGAACTAATGGTCAATCCAACCTCAGGTGGTTTGACTGCCTAGAATGTGATTTCGCTACCCTAAGAGTAACTAACTAGAAGACCATGGGGGGGAAAAAAAGAAGCCTGGAGGAAAATTCTTTAGAAGGCCAAGGCCCATCCTGGGCTGTCGCGTCGTTGAAGAATGTATATTCACAAGTTTTAAACACACTTACTGATTCCGTACGAAAAACAAGCTCGTTCATCCCCCATAAAGAAGTTCGAATCCTCTTTTGTAAACAGGAGCTAGTTTTATTTATCATGCGAGGATCCCATCCACCCACATAATCACAATTGGTCCATTAAAGAATTTAAAAATATTTTTTTTTCATATCTGTTTTCTCAAGTTACACTAATAGAAGTACATCCGAAAATTTGTTTTTTTAGAAAAAAAAATTGTAAAGAAATGAACCGATCGACTAGTTACTCTGACTTTAATGCTTTTTCATTTGTTACTGTTGCTCCATCAAAGAAGCATCTGGCGATTTATGGGAAAATTTTTCGAAAATGCTTTCATTTATTCACACGACTTCAGATCCTTTGTAAAAATATTGTTTAATAAATTTCCAGAAACGTTCCTACTCTTAAACTGGATTTTAGGAATCAACCTTAAAATATAATTCCAACAATCTCATAACTGAATGAAGTGCGTGTTAACATTTTAATGCACACAGTTTTCACAGTATTGTTACAACATATTTATCAACATGTTTTGCAAACAATTCCGAAAACCAGTCATCATTGTATAGATAAACCACTCATAGAAATGCAGTCATAATTATATTCTTAAAATGTTCAAATTTCATAAAATAACAGCAATAGAATAATAGTTGTAAATTTAGTTTCCAAAGCACTAACTAAAGTGTAATTAAATGTAGTTATACCAATTTGTGAGGATAAAATTGCGTTCAAATATGAATTTTGAGCAGCGTCTGTTCCCTTTCGACGTAATGAATCAAAATATAAAAAATGATTTTTAAAAATTATTCTTTTGGAACACTCATTACTTTCAATTCATGATTCAATAGGGTCTATTGATAGAACAAAATGAAATAATCTGCAAGATATTAAATTCAATTTTTTTTTCTCCTAGAAAGACTCAAAGTATTCATACCAAACCGAAAGGCAAAAATCAAAATGATGAAAGATAAAACTACTTCCCTTTCAGGTGTGAATAATTAATAGTATTCGAGAAAGGATATAGACAATTACTTAATAATTATAATCTGTAGAATTTTAAAATCACTTTCTGTAGAGGCTGGACATATTGAAAATAAGCTCAGAACCTTCTAGAAGGAATTTGCATAAAATTCTACAAATCGAAATAAGTATTTCCCCCCAATTGTATAAAGGACACCTTTGCAATTGAAATTAACTCGTCGTTCAAATTTATAAACTTTCAAATGATACTTTTTAGCTTTCTTTGTGCCCCGATTTTACTGCAAGTGTTTGTTTACAAGTGCAAGTTCGATTACTTTTGTTTTAATCCGATTTCACACAAATAAAAAAAAAAGCATTGAGTGCAAAGGTAAAATGCTTACCTTATGGGCGGTGTAGTATTTAGGTTGGAATAAATAAAAAGTCAGTTTCAACGCGATACCAAAACTTAAGCCGATAACTGTTTTGTAATTTCCTCGGAGTGAGTCACGCATGCGCATTTATTACATCATAGGTTCATCCTATGAAGTTCGATGAAAGTGAGTTAAATTGCATTAAAATGTCTTCAGTAATGCTCAAGCTGCTCAACGGGATTCTGGCAATGATTTCGAATATATCCTTAGAGAAAAATATTCGATGTTTTTGTTGATTTGATTTGATTCAAGTTTGTGAAACACAATTCGGACTAAATTATTTTTTTAAAAAATCGAGCAGCTATTATTTTGTTTTAATTAAGAATAAGGTTGATTTTGGGTGGGCAAATCATAAAATTAATTAAAATTGTTGCATTAAAAAAAAAACTTGCTTCCCCCCCCCCAGAAGAATATGCATTATTTAAATCCTGATATTTATTTACTTATCTCTTTAGTAACTTGAAAATAAAGCAGCTTTTAACCCTGTCTTTTGAGCCATAAATTCAAAATTTGCGAGATATGTATTTTCATTTGATTAAAATTATTATTTGGTGTGTCATTTATTCACTCAAAATCGCTCGAGCAAATCAGAATCGCTGGAATAATTTCTAGGGTTATTTTCTGGTCTCAAAGGGAGTGGAAGTCCTTGAGATTGTAATGTTCTTACCCAAAAGAGTGGGAATTGAGGGCCTAGGTTTACACCCCCTATCCAAACTACCACACCATGACAACAGGACACGAGCTCAACAAATTTAACGTGCGTCAGTTCTCTCTACATTGCGAGTCTTCCATGAGATCAGAACTTGAATCCCCGATTCTCCGGACACGAATTTGCGACCATAACCTCTGGTTCACAGTTACAATGTCATCTTCCACAGAGCAAAACCACGATCTCGCAACAGTGGGGTTTAGTTTTGAACAAGAATTAGATGCCATCGATAGATTTCTAAAAGCTGAAAGAGGTTAAACCTTTTTCTCTGCCGAGCCGCAGAGAAATGTTTCACGCGGGCCGCAACATGAGGATTACGGAGGAAGGGGGGGGGGGGGGTGTAATCCCCAGAGAACAAAAAAATATTAAAAATGTGGAAATTGATCAAAATATTAAAACTCCTATTTTGCTTTTTTTAATTATTATTTTTTATATTTTTTATTTTTGCCACTAAATTTTTGTAAATGGAAAGCATTTAAGAATCACTTTTTCACAATTTTCGCATGAGTAAACGGTTTCATATGTGATTACCAATAATGTAACACATTTCATAGGGTGCCTTTGTTGCTGCTATGACATTACCATTGACAAAACACTTTTTTTTTTTTTGCTGTTGTAATGATTATTCAAGAAATCACCTCAAAAGATATCTTCGAGGAAAAGTGTCATTGAATGATTCCTGTTTATGGGTATTTTTTAAATACTACACTTTCGTGACAAATAAAAGAATTACTGAACAATGCTCTTGTTTTGTACTACAAAATAGTCAATTTCCCAATTGTCTTAAACAATCTATTTCCTTTGAATACTTTTCTCTTTCAAGATAAGAAATATAGTTAAAAATTAGTTCCACTCATAAAATGGTTGCTACTCCACTGTTGTCTGCTATCACTAATCAGAAAAAAATATCTATTCGCACCCATACGACATCGACAACAAAAAGCAAAATTGATACATCTGATTTTTTGACAAAGAATTTCCCTCCAAATTTTTAATACAATGTTCTTAAATAAGTAAATTTCTCAGAGCAGTGGGCCATGACCGGGCCACTTAAAAAGGCCCGGTGGGCCACATGCAGCCTAAGGGCCGCAGGTTGATATCGCTGGGTTGAACTAATGTGATTCAATTTATTTTTTTAATAAAAAAAGAGCTAAATACTAGCAACAAATGATTTGATATCCCTCGATAAAATCCGTAAGCATTGCTATTTCATAGACTTTGAAACATTCTTTAATATTTATGTCCTTTTAAAGGAGTCTAGGAGCTACAAAAATGATGTCATTTTTAGAAGAAAAGACACAGAGGAGAGAAATTCAAGAAAATTTTTCTAAAGGTATCGTCTGAATTTATTTCCCATCGTTCTTAATTATTGAGAAGGATACAGTACAAATTGAAATCCCAATACTATTTGTTCGATTACAAAGATATTTTGAGATTCAAGAAGGTGTTACAAGACAAAGGGAATTTGTCGTTATATATTCTGCCAAACTATATAAATCAATAAATTACAACACAAACCTATCTAAAGATCGTTGGAAGATAAATCAAACAGTTCCCCGTAAGAAGAGACTTAATAACTGGAGGTTTGTGATTGTAATAAGGAAAAATCCTTTTTCTATCAATTCAATCAAACTGAGTTCTGTAAGGACTTGAACCTTACTTTTTGTTTATTTACTGAACATTTCTGACAGTCTACGTTTGCGCAAAACAAAAAGATAGATTGATAGTCAGATAACGAGGTGGACATGTGAGTCGACATCCTACCTTCCTACTTCTTCAACCACGCTGACTTTCGATCCTTTGGTCCTCACAGATGTATATCATGTCGAGGGGCTGATACAGTTAACGCACATTACCCCCGCTACATGATGGGCCCCGTTTACAGAACTATAAAAGCTCACTTCTTTTTGATCGAGAGAGCAAGGAAAATAAAGAGTATTGAGAAAAAAACGGAATCGTGTTAATGGGTACATTGTGGGTGCACATCCCAATAGGGTTGCAACAAAAGTGTTAGTTTTACAGAGGAATAAAATACCGTTATAAATTGCGGTGCAAGTATATGCTTATTTGAAAATCATTTCTGTTTCGACAAAACCCTCGAATTCAATCTGATAAATGAGCTGGATGAATTTAGCCGAATAAATGATCATCTTCTCGGGCACGTTTTTTAGTCTTAATATTAATCCTTGTCAAAAATCCTGCCTCGCAATTATCATTCAAAACATTAAAAATATTTCTTAAGATCTGGGTATTCATCTGAAATAAAAATAATGTCTGAGGGAAATTTTAAATCAATTCCGAGAACTAAAGAGAGCAACGGAGGCTCATTTTCTTCATCCAGAGGGGAAGTAGGAAGAAACAAATCCATCTCTTCTCCAATGGATCAGAGTCGCAAACTCGTGGCCGGCGTTGTCGAGTCCTGATGCCGTGCATAGAAGCTGATGCACTTATCCAGACGATAGTTCTCACGTTGGCTGGCTGAGGAAGTCTAGAGAAAGGGGTGCAAGGCAGGGGCGTAGCTAGGTATCCAAAGGCCCAGATGCAAAAAAAAAAAATAATAAGGACCCCAATCTAGGTTCGGTTTTATCAAGTAAAAAAGTAAAAGTATATGAATATTTTAAACATCAGCTCTTTATCGTCCTCTGCAGAACATAGGAAAGGAAAGCTACATGTATGTGTATGATAGGAGCTTTCTTGTGTAAGCTTTAGAGATCGTCCAGGTTCGATATGACACCACGACAGACCTCTTCCAGAACAGCTGTGAAGAGTTTGGGAACTGCCGGAATCGGAAGACAAGCATTAAAGTAACAGATAACAAAAAAATTAAACAGTAACGAACAGTATTATAAATAATAATATAAGTATTAGGAAATAAAAAGCGATGCAGATAAAGAAAAAAAGCTTGCTCTTGGGAGAAATCAAGCGATTTAGAGTGTTTCTCATTCCAGCCGCCTTTAGTTTTAAAATTATGTATGATGCCTTGATCGAGTAGTTGAAGTTTTGAAGTTGAGTTTGGTGGGAAAGATTTAAGTTTCACATTTG
>BMAV01009858.1:49798-60651 GCA_019973955.1 Trichonephila inaurata madagascariensis | reverse complement strand
ACAATGCTTTCAACTTTTTCACATGGCATTATTATGAAAATATATATCTTGTAGTTCACATATTTCTCTTTGTATTTTAGTGATTAATTATTTTTCTGTGAATAAAAATATCTGAAATATATGAATTTCTTTCTTGTTTTTAATCGTCTCAAAATACCATTTGTTTTCCCATAAATTTAGGAATTTTGTTCAACGTCAAATATGATAATTTATTATACGTATAGTGCTATGTTTATACTAAAAAAAAGTATTTTCCACTCTCTTCTATTCTTTTGATGATTAATTTAAATAAATCTAATGTTTCCTTTTTCATGAAAAAAAAAATAGTCAGTACGTAAAAACATTTTTATCATATATATGCTTTGAGTAAAAATAATATGACGTCACAAAAGACGTCACATTATTTAGAACTTTTGAAGAGATTCTTTATTTATACAACTTTTTATATACTTTATTTTCTTACGAAGCATTATTTATACACAACTTTACATTGTTAAGCTGTATAAATAATGCTTCATAACTATCTCGTCACATCACTAATAAAAATTAAGAGAAATTTGTTGATATTCGCGTTACGAAGTAAGCTCAATTTTGAATCAGAATTTAAAACTGAGTTTTTTTTCCCACTAGCGCATAAAAAATATCAGAGATAATGTTTTAATGTTGAGCGAAATTATGATAATCATGGGTTTTTGCATTCCTGCGATTATGCTATTAGCTACTTTTAAAAACTGTGTTGAAAGATTATAATCAACAAATAATAAAATGTGATGCATTTTACCTCTGAATGCTAAGTTGAATCAAAGTTCTATGTAATAGAAATCATATTTGTTTTGATAAATATTACAAGAAAAAAAAGAATTATTTTATTCTTCATTAACGCGTTACAAAGAATGTAATTGTATCTCATTTAAATTGTGCCTAACAAAAACAAAAACTCTTAGATTTTATATGATATAAATCTCTTTTCTTGTCTTTTAAAAATTGATGAGGTGAAATAAATTCCAAATAATATGCGTGCGGTTTTAAATATTTTAAATGTACACGCCTAATGAATAAAAAAATTTTAAAGCATTAAAACAGTCGTTTTTTTCTCCATATTTTATCTTTTAGTTTTTAATCTTTCTTTAAATATTCCTTGGATATAGGTGAAAGTGATGATGTACATTCCCCTCTCTTTTTCTTCCAGATTAAAATAACTTTAAATGGGGATTTTCGTTCTTTTTTACAATTCTATTCTAAAACCTATTATATATATTTTGCTTGAGACTATTGAAGAATGGAAGAATCGTTGATGGTTGACCTACATTCTACAATTTGGTGAAATGTTTTTAAATATAATAATATTAATATATAAAAATGACCTATAATCTCCCTTTTCCTCATTTCCATTTCACATTTTTTATTTTTTTATTTTTACTATATTATGAGCAGCATTCGAGTACGTGGGGGGAAGCTAATTTTAGAAGTTATGAATTCATTCTTGCTTCCTTGGTATACTGATAAGAACTTCATTAATTTAAACATAAAATTGATTCGGTTTTAAAATTGAAATATACAGCATTAGCACGCTAATTACAAATACGTTTTCTTTCAAAATTTAGTTTTTTCGATATTACTTGCAATGGAATTCATTACATGAATATAGCTCTTTATTATTAATTACAAATCTAGATATCAATTTATTTAATGTTCCTATTAAAATTTAGGAAATTTGATGATTGAATATTTATAACCAATTAAAAACAAAAATTCTTTCTCAGAATTCTATTATTAAAGAAAATAATGTGATAATACGCCATAGATATAATTAGAACATATTTTTTACTCTACTTATTTCCTCTCTATATTAATAAATTGATCAAAATGTATATTAACTTGGTATAATTAAAGCAAAAACCATTGTGCTTTTTCAATAGCATGGTAAAGAATAGAGAAAGTTGGAAACGTAAAATGAAGTATTCATATATGCTTATTAAATATTTTTCTTTAATGCATGAAAATAAAGTTTTAAAGAAAAGTACTTTTAGAAGATACTGTTACGTTGATCGGGGATCAAAGATTTTATGCAAATCAGTCGCAAAGAACAAGACAGTTCTTTAAGAGCGATGAGAAATTTAATCACGAGAAAACAATCCTTGAAATGCAGGATTGAGCAGCAAAATTCGCAGAATAAATCTCAGAAGGTCTTCGCACCGTCTACTGCATTCAGACACAATTTTCAGTGTCAAAAATACACGTATGCAAAAGATTATTCACAAGCACCGCTCGTTCTACTCAACAGCTGAGCTAATCGCTAGTCTTCACGGTCAAGGTAAAACTACTAATCGCTAGTCAAAACAATGTTGTCTAATCGCTGGTCAAAACAAGACTAACTCATTTTCAACTCATTCAACTTCATTTTAACTCAGCGGATCTTTCGAGAAAGATTCGCTTGCGTCATAGGTCTTGAAATTAGTGAATTTCTCCACAAATTTTTAGAAGAATCCAGAGGGTTCCGAAGTCACCAAATTGTTCGTCAAGTGTCCAACTTGGACGCCAAAAAGGGATACCAACTTGGCTCAAGTGCAAAGATTTCGTAAGTTCCCATTGAATTGCCAATATAACGGGTTTTTTTTCTATTGTTTTCAGAGAGCGTATATAAATTTCCAAAATAGCTTGCACAAATTGGTTCATAACTGAACTGAAGTTCTATATTTTCAAAAAAGTAACCAAACTTAATGTTTTTGTTGGAACAGTCTAGAACATAGGTTCCCAAACTTTTTTGTCTCGTAGACCCCTTGCCATGTTTTTCAGTTTCGTGTAGACCCCTGCGTATTTAATATCGAATTTTTGCAAATTTATCAACATAAAGATCCTTTTGATAGCACGTACATATACTGCAACTTACTTTAAAAGAATTAAATTTCTAACTGTAGTGACGCGTATAGCGTTTAAAACTTAAGAAGCACATGTTAATGAATTAAATTAATACATAAAATAACTGAACAACAAACAAATGCTTTTAATGAGATGGATGAATAGGATGCTTCAATAACAAATTTTGGACATTTAATATCAATCTAGTCGTGTTTAACAAAAATAACCTTTGTTAGTAAGTGTGTGTGTGTGTGTGTGNAACAAACTCTAAATTCATAAACATATGTTGAAAAAGAGTAATTATTCACAACTTTTTCTAAATAATGATATCTATTTATTTTATATATATTTTTCGGAGATGTATGTGGAAGATGTTACTGGTGAACTAGACAAAGGCGGTTAAAGGTTGCATTTCTTAAATGAAACTCCCAGAATTATATAGATCTCGACGAGTTAGGCACCTAATTAAACCAGTTCAAGATTTATGATCACCATAAAATGTGTTAAAAGAGAAAATAACTTGAAATGTCCAGAAAAATTTATACAATAGGAAGAAAAAAAAATTGAATCGCAAGAGAAAAAGTCCGTTACATGGAAAATGCAGTACGCTTTGGGAGGTTATTCTACGAAGAAAATCATGAAATGTTCTTGGTTCCAAGAAAAAGTTCGTTACATAGAAAAATTCGCAATAAAGAAGTTCGTAATATGGAGGTTCGACTGTATTTGAATTCGTTGTCTACTGTGATATTATGATAAAAAAAAGCTATCTCGAACTTAGTTTCAAACTCTGAGTAAAGGGCATGTAAATGTTGAACGTAGGTTAAATTGTTTTGACAGAATGTCTGTGACAAATTGAGAGAAAACTCGCGACGGCCAATGCTTTACTTCTTTAGCTTAATTATGGAAAGAAATTGTGAAATAGTCCTTATCTTAATAAAATTTGTGCTTTCACCTCGTAACCACGAATTAAACTCTCACTAAATTTAGTAAATAAATCAGTTAAATTGGTAAAATATGGTTTCCACTAGATCAAAATTTTTTTAAGATTTACATTACGATTTGGTTTAATGAAAGTCACAACCATAGACCCCCATTTACAACTCATGGAACCCCAAATTATTTTTTCACTGGTTTGGATCCCTTGAGAGTCGTCATAGACCCCTGGGGGTCTATATAGACCACTTTGGGAATCAGTGATCTAGAAGATTGATATTTAGAATTAAAAACTTCCAAAAGAATATTATTGCAAACAACCACAGTAACTCTATCCTACAAATTCAATTTTTAAGGCGACGACTTTAGATTTTTCACAGTTCTTAGTTTCAAAATATACTTACCTCCGATTTACATAGTTTTAACTTCTTTTTTTTTCTGGCTTAGTATTCTTAATTTTTTTATTCGCCTGAATTTTAGGTTTCCATTTTACTCATCTCTCACTCAAGAGAATAATCTCGTAAATTGTATAAATAAAATAACTGTTTTAGCTCTGTACTGTACATCTTGCGTAAATTTGACTTTTCTGCAAACGTTGAAATGGCGCAAGTTAAATAAATTAATTCAGACTCTACAAATGCTAGCTTAAAAGTTGGGAGAACTTTCATCCGAGAATGTCGGAAATTTTGCCACTGAAAATATCTTTCCAAAATAGTGTTAAAAATCAATCTTTTTTTGTCTGTTCCGCAAAAGCTCTAGAAAAGCCCTTCTCAAATTTTTTCGGCTCATGAATCGGCAAAAAATGTGACAAAATTTCAAACATATTTATGTTTTAACAGTTTGAAAAAAAATTATAGGAATTATGCCTCTCTACACTATATGTGTGAAATGCATATTAATTTTCTCGCGCGCGTAAAAATTAAGCTTTCTTCTTTCACATTTAGAATCTTCTTGCAAACATGTGTTTACCTTTAACTGTATAGAATAAAACTATGCATGCATAGGTAAACACATGCTGAATAACAACTGTGAATGTTATCACACTGCATTGGTTCTTCCCCTATCTTAAAAAGACTTTTTAACTCCACCTGTTTGCGTAAGACAAATTACCGCTTCCTTCTTTTGTCCAATGAAAATGTAAGATTTACTATCTCCTCCTTTGTTCTCCGATTGGTCAATAGACAATATCGCTGGTTAAGTAGATTTGCAGATTACCAAAAGAAAGATAGTTTAATGGACATCATAATATGAAACTAAGTATATTAATGTAATAGAAATAAATTTGAATGGAAATCAATATTTCATCGGAATTTTATTTCCAATGGTTAAAAATAATTATTAATGAATACTTTATAGAATTAAAAATTAAATAAGTAAATATTTTCAAAAGAAAAATAAAAAAGGTTTTACTACCAGCGTTTTCCGGAATTTAATAAAATTAAAACTGATTTTATTTACTTTTAAATTGACATGTAACTCAGCCTACATTTTTTAAATATATTTCTAAATGAAATAAAAAAAAACTATTTTTCAAATATAAGAACGAAATTTATGTTTCCGGCTCTAATTGAAAGATATTTTTGTTCAGACATTTGCGGGGAAAATATGTGCGTAAGAGATTATTTTAAAAGCAAAATCCAATGAGCACATCAAAATAGAGGCTAAATTTATTTTTCTGATGCAATGATATAATATTGATTCTTCTTTTCTGATAATTATATTGATCTTTTAACTTTTTATTCGTTATTCTGTTCAAAAATTGGTAAAAAATACAGTAAAAAAAAGTAAAATGCAAAAGATTTATTACGGGTTTCAATATTTTATAAAAATCTTTGATATAAGAATTATTGTGCCAAGATTTTGCTGTCGTAAGGTTTTCTAATTCCTTGAAAGAAAATAATTGATCGAAAAAATCATTGATTTTATTATAATTCGAAAACTGTGCTGCATTCGAATATTAAATGTTGTTCAAAAGGTAATATTACTCCAACGAGTGTACAGTTTCAAAGTAATAATGAATTTAATATAATAAGCTATCTTTATCAAATACTTAAGGTATTCGACTACGTTCGGAATCGGGATTTTAAAAAAGCACATAAATGGATAAGTTTCATGATATTTAGTGTCACTTAGATTAGAATAAACGTATAAAATTGTTTTAAGGACATTATAAAAAAAATTATTTAAATACAATATTTTGGCAAAAAAATCTTAGAATAATCTTTCTTCAAAACGTTCTCCTTTTATAAAAAATTCTTCTATAATAATAATATTTTGCTTATATGAAATTAAGACTTCTCTAGATAGTCTGAGCTAGGATTTTTGAAAAATTCACATTATTTTCATAGTTACCAATAATTGAATTAATTATCGGCGTTTTTTTCATAAAATTTCTTTCCTCTGTTGTAATAAAATATGGATAAATCCGCTTCTAAGTTATATATTTCAAAAATTCTCGTTCAGCCTCTGTACAGAGGTCTGAGCTATATACAGTCAAAATATTATTATAATAGAAGCATTTTCAATAAAAGGAGAATCTTTTGAAAATGGGTCATTCTATGTTCATTTTTTTTGTCAAAATATTGTACTTAAATAATTTTTTATTATAATAATATTCTTAAAACAATTGTATATACGTTTTCTAATCTAAGTGATACTAAATATCATAATTATCATCCATTTATACGCTTTTGCAAAATCACGGTTCCAAACGTAATCGGATACCTAAAAAAATTTTACATGATAGTTTCAATTTGGTTTTTCCCGATGAATAATTTATCCTGAAACACCTTACTGGTGTGTTTACTCTAACAAAAATTATTTTTGTAAAATTCTAAAAAATAAAATTAATGTATAAGAGATATTTAAATACACACACACACACACACACACACATATGTATATATCAAGAGGTACTCCTACTAGAGCTGCCATATGTGTGCGGGAGTTATTAGATTTCAGAAATGCGTTTAAATTAAATTAATTTTTAAGCCTTCGGTTAAAGTAAAATCGGAATTTGTTGTGTTAAAACTATCTTTATATCGAATGATACAAAATCAAAATACTCAGTTTGGATTCGGTGTATATTTAAAAAAACCGTTTTCCTAGCAATGATATTTTGTTTTGTTTTCACAAAATTTTAATAGATGGCAGCACGAATTAAACAAATTTCTTCAGACACCTTGCCTCTTAATTATTTCTTAATTTTTAGTACGAATTCGAATTTCTTTTCATAATTTACTCAAATGATGAAATAATTCTAAAATTTAGAAATAATTGCTCAAAAGAAAATTGACACAAAACATGTTATTTCCTTCCAGGAAAAAAAGAAGCTGATTTCAAACATAAATAAAACAAAACACAGTTTCATTTTTTATTTTTTTATTGCTGCAAATTAAAAACAAATTATTTGCGATACAGTTCTAGAAAAATTTTTGTGATTTTCTTGGGCATTTTTATGTTACACACATTTTAAGACGAAATAAAATATACAATTCTGTACAAAAAAAAACTCTCTTTCTGCTTTAAGGATTATATTCGAGATGTAACTTCTAGATTTTTCGAGAGATTTTAATTAATCAATAAGTGAAACATATCAACAATCTTCACATTGATACTTTGCATAAATTTACATTATTTCTTGTATTCTTTTACGTAAATTAAACATAGCGTTTTAAGCATATAATCTCAAAAAGAAGGCAGAATCATGTTTTACTAAATTAAACAGGTATATTTTTAAAATTTTTCTTCTTGCAATGATACTTTATTTGTTTTTTAAAATCCTTATAACAAATTACTGCACCCATTAACATCCTTCCCCTTATTTATTTCCTATTTCTGAGTATGGATTCAAATTTACTTCTATAAATTACACTCAAATGATGAAATCATTTTAAAATTAAGAAATAAAATTGCTGCAATATATGTAACGACACAAAACATGTTATTTTTTTCCAGAAAAAAAAAAGGTTAAAAATATTATTTTAAAACGTGTTAAAATAAAAAAACAGTTTTAATATATATATATATTATTTCTTTAAATTAAAAAAAAATTATTTGTTTAAAAAAGCTTTCTATAAATAATTTTTTTATTTTATTTTCAATACTGTTTTCAAAGCATCCTTTTTTTAAATTTCTTAGACATTTAGATATTATATACATTTTTAAATAAAATTTTAAAAATTCTAAATTTTTTTTTATTTATACACTTTTTACATGACATCTAGATGGCGTTGGCTATTATGAAATTTTCGGTACAAATATTTGCTTAAAGATTCCCAAGAGGCAATAAATTTCTCTCTCGGGTACTCCTTTCAATAAAATGCTTCCCTTTCAGAGAAAAGGGACACGCGGGGGACTGAGGGAGGAAAACTGTTAAAAGAAATGTTAGTTCTCTGTTTTTGAAGTAAAATTTTTTTGCGCTCGAGAGTGAATGAGAAAATTGCCCAATTTTACGTAACAGTGANAAACTTTTTTGGGCTCGATAGTGAAAGAGAAAATTGCCCAGTTTTGCGTAACAGTGAAAAAGCGAACGGAAGTAGTCTTCCCCCACCCATCCCCCCGAATCGTCGCCATGGTAAGGAGAGAACCAGAGGAAGAAAAGGGGGGAGCGGGGACAACGCGTAACTTGCGTCATATCGGTTAAAAAGTTGGATAATTGCCCACGTCTCCGGCTGGTCAACTTGTCCTCCTTCCGAATAGGGGTCCTTTTTCCTCAGACCCGAGAACATTATCAACGATCGTATCAATTACAGTGTGAGCATTACGGTGTAGACAAAATAGCTCTCGCAGCAAAAGCATGCCTTTTTAAAATTTTCTTTAGATTGTTGGCTACACATGGCCATGTGTTCGGTGGCTAATTTATTTCTTTAATTTTCATTTGCGTTGAATTATTATTAATTCTAGTCAGAATGCCTAAATCAAATGCACAAAAAGGAAAAGAGTTTCGTGAAAGCAAAAAAAAAAAAAACTAGCAGCAAATTCAGTTGAAAAAGTGACAAAAAAAAACAGAAAAATAGTGCAAATTCATCAAGTGCTATTGCCAAATCTCCATCAAAGTACTCATGAGAGAAAATCGAGCATGGAAAAAAACATTGCAAAATACTCTCTTAATGCCGAGTTTAAGGGATGGGAATGCTATTGAGACTCTTCTTATAGCAGCACAGATTAATACGGACTTTGTGAACCACCCTGTGCCGACAACTACAGAACCCTCAACAAGTCTATTGCGTGTTGGAACAAATGCATGTGAATCGATAATAAATTCTATCTTACGTTACAAAGACTATGATTTCCATAAAAATGTTGGCCACGGTAGCCTAGTGGTCAAAGTATCAGATCGTGGTTGGCGTGTCATGAGTTCAAGCCGAGTACCACTTAAGACCCGCCGTGTAGGGGAGCGATGCACGTTAAATCTGTTGAAAGCTCAAACGTCCTCCCGTTGGTGTGGTGTGGTAGTTAGGAGAGGAGGAGTGCAGGCTCAGGTGACGCCCTCGTCGCTTCACCATAATTCAAAATTACGAAGTCCGTCGCCCAAAGCCCTCGTGTAGATGAACAGTGCGCTGCTAATATTCACTCACCCATAAAAATGCTCACAAAGCTTTTCAAAAGCCGTTCGTTGATAATCCTTTCGGTCACTGGTGTTCGATTTGTGATAGATTATGGTTTAGAGATGATTTGAGAACTGTTGCTGAGCAGAAAAATATTTTACCGGAAATTAATTTAGAAAACATTAAAGAATGTTACAATTGCCGACAAAGTTTAAGTAGGAAAAGTATACCCAATTTATCAAAATATAATAGTTTTGTATACCCAGAAATTCCATCATATCTTCCTACTTTGGACTTGGTATCAGAAAGACTCATTTCGCCACGAATACTTTTCATGCAAATTAGGCGATTAAGACATGTACACGGTCAGTTTGGAATATTAGAGAAAAAAATCAATGTTCCAACGTCGCCAAAGAAGTTTCACTTCTATCGCGTGGCGTTCCACGCACTATTTTTTCTTTTTCATGGGGGAGGAGTTAAAACAGCAGTGAATATCTTGACCAAGAAAGAATTCTTTTTTCTGGACAAAGATCTGTGGTCAAATTTTTCGACTCCAGAACTTTTTGAAGTGAAACTTCTTTGCGTTCGAGAGTGATTGAGAAAGTTGCCCAATTTTGCGTAACAGTGAAAAAGCGAACGGAAGTAGTCTTCCCCTCCCCATCCCCCCGAATCGTCAACAGGATAGCGAGTTGGGAGGAAAAGGGTGAGCGGGGACACCACGTGACTTGCGTCGTATTCGTGTAAAAGTTCGATGATGCTCACTTCTCCGATTGGTCAACTTACCCACCTTCCTATTGGGGGTCCTTTTCCCCCTGACTCGAGAACATCTATCGACGGTTGTATGAGATGCAGTGACATTACGGTGTAGACAAAATAGCTATCGCAGCAAAAACGTGCTTTTTGTAAATATTTTCTTAAATTGTTTGCTACATGGCGATGTTATCGCCGGATAATTTGCTTTTTTGACTTCGTTAAAGAAAGAAAAATGAAAAACTAGCTGCAAGTCCATTAAGAAAAATGACAGAAAAAAAAAAATATATGTTGCAAATTTTTCAAGTGCTACTGCCAAATCTCGATCAGAGCACATGAGACAATATCGAGCACGGGGAAAAAAAAAACTGCAAAATACTCTCTTAATGCTCAGTTTAAGGAATGGGAATGGCTATTGAGACTCTTCTAATGACAGCATAGATTAATACGGACTTAGTGAACCACCCTGTGCCATTAACTACAGAGCCCTCAACAAGTCTAGTGCTTGTTGGAACTGATGCATGTAAATCAATAATAAATTCTATCTTACGTTACAAAGACTATGATTCCCATATAAATACTCACAAAGATTTTCAAAAGCGATTCGTTGATAATTGTTCAATTGATACGGGCGCTCAATTTATGATAGACTAACTGGTATACCCGTTCTTCGCACGGGTGAACTGAAAAATTCAACAACACAGATTGAAGGATAAAGAAGTTTTTAATGAGTTAATTTTACGTGAATTGCAAATTAAACAA
>BMAV01009858.1:0-40535 GCA_019973955.1 Trichonephila inaurata madagascariensis | reverse complement strand
TGTACTTTTAGAAATGGATCTTGAAGGAAATAAATCTTTAATTAAATATTATTTCTCAATCTGTTTCAATTTAAAAATTAGAGAGAAAAATAAAATAATTAACCTATTACTTAAAAGTATAATTTACTTAAAATATATATTACTTAAGAGTAACATATATAAAAAATTTAATACTTATCTTATTAATACTGAATTAAGAACAAGTTTAATAAGTATCAGCGACTTCCATGAACTTGTCTTGCAGAGCAAAGTTTTTTAGAAATTGACCCTCTGAGTTCTTTTTCTATATTTAGCTGATATCTATATTTTGTCTTCTAAGCAGCCACCGCATTTTGCAATATGTTCCGATTTAAAAATCAGAGAAAGGAAAAATAACAATAATTTTATTCTATTACTTAATTTTTTTTTTTTGCTTAAAAGTAACATATACAAAATTTAATACTTATGTTATTAATTTGTACTGTTTATAATTAAGATCGTGTATTGTAGCTTTAGCGTCAAAGGGCATTATTATTGCATTCAGTAATTTATTAATGTATAAGGGGGCGCGATAAAAATTGTGATTGAAAAGGGGGGCGCCAGTATTGAAAGTTTGAGAAACACTGCCTTAAGTCAATCAGTTTCCAGTGTCTGTTACATTTTGAATGTAGGTAGTCACTTTAATTATACTTAGCCACAGCAACGCGTGGCAGGTTACAGCTAGTATACTTATAAATGTATCGCGGTACTGCACAATGCATTTGATAATTTATTTATCAATGCTAAATTAAGAGAACAAGTTTAATATCAAATAATGACTTTCGTGGGCCTGTCTTGCAAAGCAATTTTTCAAAGGAAAGAGTTTAATATTAGATATTAAATACTCTAAGACCTTTTTCTATATTTAGCTGAGATCTTTATTTTGTTTTCAAAGTCACCATGGCAAAAATTCCGGTTTCACAAAGGTAGGACGTTGGAAATGTGGATAATTAGAAATAAATACTTAATTTATTTAAAAATTATTTTCCTATCTGTGTTCCAATTTACAAAATTAGAAAAGAAAAAAGTTTCCTAATACATATTTTATTACTTAAAAGTAACACATATAAAGTTTAATACTTATCTTGATAATTTGTACGTGTTGTAACTAAGGTCGCAATACAGCTTTAGCACATCAAAGTACATTATTATTGCATTGAATACATTGTTATTTTGAGGGGAGGGGAGGACGCTTTGAAAATTGGGATTGAAAATTGGGTCACAAATAGTGAAAGTTTGAGAAGCGCTGATTTAGCCACTTGACGTGAAATCTATGAATATTTCTTCTTCGGCAGTTGAAAGCCCTTCTACATTAAGGATCCTGGTAACTTTGGTACCTTCTTCAAAAATTATATTGCAATATGTTCCAATTTAAAAAATTAGAAAGTAAAAGCAGCACAAAATACTTAAAAGTAACTTACTTAAAACATCTATTACTTAAAAGTAACATATTCAGAATTTAATACTTATCTTGATAATTTGTACGATCAATAATAAGGTCTTTTTTATCATTTTAGAGTCAAGTATATAATTATTGCATTCAATACATTGCTATTGTATAGAGGGGAGCATGATGAAAATTATGATGGAAAATTGGGTCACAAAAATTGAAAGTTTGAGAAGAATTGGTGCACCGCAGTGGCGCACACAAGGGAGGGGGGGTCCTGGGTGTCCGGACCCCCCTCCAAAGCCCTTGATTTTTTTTCCGATTGATTATAATTCTAAGTATATAGTACGTAAAATTTAGTTAAGTATTTGTTATTAATGTGATTAATTTTATTAATTAATGCTAATTACTTATTCAACAATTAGTTTTTTACTGTGTTTTGTTCCCGAAAATCAACAAAATCAAAAGGAGCATGATACAAGAATGGTGAACTTTCAACCCCGGAACCCCCCTTGAAAAATTCCTGTGTGCGCTACTGGTGTACCGATTATATCATCAAAACTTTACCTCGTCTTTGGACCGCCGCGGTAGCCGAGTGGTATAGGTATCGGATCGTGGCTTGCCTTGTCACGAGTTCGAGCCCAGTACCACTAAAGACCCACCGTGTAGGGCAGCGATGCACGTTAAATCTGTCGAGAGCTGAAACGTCCTCCCATTGGTGTGGTGTGGTAGTTAGGAGAGGGGGGTGCCAGCTCAGGTGTCGTCCACGTCACTTGACCATGGTTCAAAATTAAGTGGTCCGTCGCCAAAAGCCCTCGTGTAGCTGAACAGTGCGACGTTAATAATCAATCAATCGTCTTTGGACACAGTATCCGCTTAGGAAGCTGACTTTTTTTACTGTATCGACCGTCTTACCCCGACTTTGGATACCGTGTCGGCTTAGGAAGCTAACGTTTTTACTGTATCTGTCTTCGGACACCGTATCCGCTTAGGAACATGACGTTTGTATGGTATCCATTTCAATATACCCTGTCTTTGGACATCGTATCCATTTGGGAAAACGTATTTGAACACCGAATTTTCGAAGTTTGATTCGTACATTTTCAAATGAATTCATCAAATAACAAAGCATTTAACAATTTTTTTCAATTTCTACTATTAGTTCATACTCTCTCTATATATATTTATTTATATATGTATCTTGTTCAAATTTTCAATCGTTAATAAAATACTTAATATTCATCTACTCAAGTTCAAATACATTTCTTTAAACATGTAGTGGATGACATTTGATGTTAATACAGTTTTTTCAAATATTAATTCATTAATTAAATTTAATTAGTTAGTTATAGAGAGTTTAAGTGATATATTTCAGTCGATATTATTCCTCTAGATGGCAGCACCATTGGATAAAACAGCTTTTGTTAAGTTTTTGTGATGTAGATTTAACTTAACCTGAATAATCATATGCTAGAGAGACGTCAGCATTCCTTTTACACTGGTTTTAAGATAAATTCTTATCTATTATATTCAACTTTTATTAAAAAATGTAATCACAAGTTTAATGTAGTTAAAAAGTTTTTAGTGTTAATTTAAAAGATGTTTTGCCACTTAATGTTGTAACTCTGTCATATGTATATACATATTTATATTAGTTGTAACTATTTAATAAAAAGTAACTAAAATAACATTTTTCTTTGTTGACCTAAGTAGGAATTGACTTGAAAAGAATTTTTTTAAATTATTTGTTTATTTAAGCATTCAATATCGTTTGGTATAATTTTGTTTATTCCCTTGAGAAAAATATTATAATATTCTGCTTAATAAAATAAGGAAATAACAAATGAATTTCGATTTTTTTTTTATTTTTATATTATATTTTTATAATTTAGTAACTTTATCCATTTGTACTGCCTACTATTTGATAAAGAACTTAAGAGAGCGAAATAGAATTGATAAAAAAGTGAAAATAAAAAAATATATATATAATTCAAAAATATGTGGATAACAAATGTTTGAGCACTGCAAAAATTTCTATAAAATTTAATCAACAATTTCTCATTTTAGTTTCACCTGAAATTATTGACAAATGCTTATAAAAGCTGGTTTACAATGCTATTCTGCAAGAGGGAATTTTCGTATCCAAGAAAAAGAAATGAATGATCAAATAAGTTAAATAATTACTGAAATCCTTCGTGTTGTTTGCAGATGAGAACAAATTTTGCATTTTTGATTCTGATAATCATACAACAGTATGGAGAAGGAGGAAAGGAAACTTAATCATATAGTAACTTAGTTACTGGGAAAGGATTTTTTAAAGGAATGCTTTGAAAATGATAAATTTTATAAAAATGAGAAACTTAAATTCAAGATTATTTGCTTTATAATTATTGAGCAACCATAGAATCCTACTTTTACTTTCGGCAGTCAAATTATTTTTAATCGAAGCCATAACTATGCTTCACAATCAAGTAATGACAGTGGCATGTCCAGACTTCACCTATGGGAGGAGAAATATTTTAAAACACACGTAAACGAAAGCACCAAGGCATAATATTCATATTAACCCTTCAACTGTTAAGTTATTTTAATGATTTCGGTACATAAGTTGTCAATTTTCTTTTATTGCGATAATCAAATGTTAAATACAAAATAAAATATACTTAGCAGTTAAAAACTGATATTTTGTATTTCAGGCTTAAAAATTTTTAAGGCTTAGTAGCAACTGCATATTCCCTCCTTGAGATGGCTGCTAAGTTCATTTCTAATGGAGCATTATTTCCTAAAAAATAAAATAAAAATAAATACAGATATAAGTGAACAGTGCCCGTTTAACCATCGGGCGCTTGGGGCGACCGCTCAGAGGCCCGGGGCCTGGAGGGGTTCCGAAGGGCCCAGAAAAGCTGAACTTAACCACATTTTCCGGTAATAAATTTTTATCCTCCAGTGCCAATGGGGCCTGTAGATGTTCTGCGCCCAGGTCCCGAAATTAGCTTAAATTGGTACTGTAAATGAATACCTTTAGTAGTTCAATAATTCAGTTTTGTTACACTTTTCCAAGCACAGACCAACTCCGCAATCATTACACCAAAATCGTGTTTCCTTCCTTATTATTATTATTATTTTCATTTGCACATTTTTTGATTAACAAACTTCGCGCTGTCTTGTAGGTTCACATTTCGCAGGAGTAGGAGGAATGTATGATATAAAATGTCGTTCTCTAATACAGGCAGGGTTATCTACTGTAGGTGGTCTGTGCCAGGATTCTTTTGTCATCATATTTATGTAAAAGCTCTTATACAACTTGGATTCAAAATTCTAAAAATGTAATATTTTCCCCAACATTTTTATTGAGCAAAAATGAATTTTATTCAAAAATATCTTTTAATAGTATTTTTTCCTAAGTTTCTGGATTGACGGATGAAAAGATAATTCCTGATCATAATGATCTATATCATTTATAGTTAGAGTGTAGTCAAAAACAACAATTGACTTGAGTATATCTTCAGTTTTTTTATTTTTGAGGTTGATCATAGAAGTATCATAATACTGCTCATTAAACACCATGTATTGAATTGAGCCTACATTAACTTCTCCTGATGTAGATTCGAATTTAATAAAGAGATGAATCCGAAATAAACTTTTCCCGATATGTATTAGGGCAGTGGTCCCCAGCCCCCGGGCCGTGAACTGGCACGGGTCCGTGTATCAAATGGTATCGGGCCGCTCAAAGAACATTAAATTATTTCAGTGCTTCTCAAACTTTCAACACTGGCGACCCAATTTTTAATCATAATTTTTATCGCGCCCCCTTATGTAATAATACTGTACTTTGATTCTAAACCTACAATACGCGATCTTAATTATAAACCGTACAAATTAATAAGATAAGTATTAAATTTTGTATATATTGAACTTAAGTAATATATATTTTAAGTAAATTATTTTTAAGTAATAGGTTAATTTTTTATTATGCTATTTTTCTTTTCTCTAATTTTTAAATTAAACCCGATTGCAAAATGATATTTAATCAATGACTTATTTCCTTCATCATCTATTTTTAAAAGTACAAATGTCATTGAAAAAAAATCTAATCTATGTGTTGCTCCCTATCATATCCATCACATCTGGCATTCTCGCGAACGTTCAAGTAGGCTGAGCAACCCATCGGAAGTCTGCGCAAAACATGTAAAAATGCTATACCTCATACCTTCTCAGTCAGTCTTGGTCGAGTCGATTAGCTACCGAATCTATCTTGAATGTACATTTCACAATTTACGCGTGGCCGCGGTAGCCGAGTGGTATAGGTATCGGACCGTGGCTTGCCTTGTCACGAGTTCGAGCCCTGTTCCACCAAAGACCCGCCGTGTAGGGCAGCGATGCACGTTAAATCTGTCGAGAGCTGAAACGTCCTCCCTTTGGTGTGGTAGTTAGGAGAGGGGGTGCCAGCTCAGGTGTCGTCCACGTAACTTGACCGTGGTTCAAAATTACGTGGTCCGTCGCCAAAAGCCCTCGTGTAGCTAAACAGTGCGACGTTAATAATCAATGAATCACAATTTACGCGTTAGTTGTAATCCACAGTATTAAGTATTTACGGCAGTAGATTAAAACAAAATCATGGATATATTTTTAAGTCGTAGCGAGCATTCGACAATAATAAAGTACACAGACAAGGACAATTTGATAGCAAGTTACGAGTGGATTGGGGATCCAATTCACAAAATACTTAAGGACTCTCTCAATTGCTGAAGATGAAATCTTCATAGATTTCACACCCATTGACGAAATTAAAAGGCAATTTTATAATAAATTATTCTTTGAATTTAGGGCGGAGGTGGATGATGAACTTTTTCTGCACTGAAAACAAAAGCATTTCGTATACTATTACCGTTTTCAACATCCTACTTTTCTGAATTCGGATTTTCTGCGGTGGCTGCTTTGAAAATAAAAAATAGATATCAAACAAAAATATTGAAAAAGTACTCAGAGTGACAATTTCTAATATTAAGCCTTCCTTTGAAAAAATTTGCTCTGCAAACAAGCCCAAGGAAGTCACTAATAATTATTAAACTTGTTGTTATACTGGCTGAAATACCCACTCCTCACACGAGTTTATTTTTTAAAAAAAACAATATATTTTTCTCGATATAATAGCTTAATTGTAAGGAGAGTAAAACCAAGGGCATGACAATGTATACAAAATTGTAAAATGAGTTTTTGAAATGAATGCTCATATTATAAATAGTTTTGTACGAACTGTAATTTTAAGCCTCACAGAATTAGCATTTAGAATTAATGTTAAGTAATAAAACAGAATGTAAAACTGCAATGAAGAATAATTGTGTTACTTTTAATATTTAAAGCGAGAAAACTTCAAAATGTTTTAGCCTAGGATCAGGTGTGCACTCTATACTAACATTAATGGTCGCACGGAGTGACTGAGTCACCCCAATCTTTTTTTTTTATATAATTATATTTACTATACACGATAAAAATCGCAATTTCAGTGAATAATTTAACGAAGAGAAAATATACTTACTTATTTCAAGGACTTTTTAATTTTTCTTTGATAATTTGAGAAAAAATACAATAAAGCTGAATTAAATTGTTCCAAATGTGTGTGGCCTTAATAAAAGACACAAATCCCAGACACTTTTCGCTAAAATTACAGGAATGTTATTTGCATGCAAAACTGTCATATTTCACGTTATTGTAGTTTTGATGCCCTTTGATGATCGACAAATATCCTGTTGAACTTTTTGTTGTGTGTGTCTTTTTGACAGGGCGCTAAGTGTATCTTGCGGTACACTTATGGCTATATATTTTTCTTGATGGAGTTCTTTAAGTAGCTATTGAAAATTTTCCTTTAGTTTCATGTTCATCGCTTTTCTCAAATTTACTTTCGCTATCATGATTAATATACATCATTTCAGCAGGTTTTTCCCTTGCTTGATCACTTTCAACTTCTTTCAACAGAGATCAAAGATGCCCATTTCATTTTTTATATTCTGCTCATTTACATTTATAAACCATAATAAATCGTACAACACAACAATCAAAACCACAAAGTTATTCATCGGGGAAAGTCCAGCATGTTCATAGAAATATTTTTGAACAAAAGTAGTCGCGCCGGAAACTCGGTCAAAACAAGTACCTTAATGTTGTAAAAAAAAAAAAGTTTGCCACACCCCCCCCCCCCCCCAGAAAAAAGAGCGCGAAATGTGATGAATTCATTTAGTTTCCATTAAGACTGTCATATTGGAGGATACTCTGTCAAGGTCATCGGTAACAAATAAACAGTTTTCACAGAATTAACGATTTCGTGAGCATGGGATGACTCTGCGCATTGCGCGACCGATCCGTGTTAAAAGTGTATTCAATATAAAAATATGGATATTAGTTCTAAAAAAGAATTGGATAAAACGTTTTTCGTTATGCATTATATGTTTCACAATACTCATAAAAATAAATCTTGGGAAAATAATCCTTCAAAGTGCTCAATATGCTTATCCATATATCATAAAACTCTTTTACATGGGTAAATGCGTAGCAGAAATATATTATTTACAACTTCCCTAAAAAAAGGGGACGGAATTAACTGTATCCGTTCGTTCGAAGGTCAGCAAAAATAGTATTTTAGGGGTTAAAAGAAACGTAATAAAAAATTTCTCATTGTGGGATTACAGCAAAGCAAACAATACTTTTTTTTATTTGGTTATAGGATCAAAGATAGCTAATTAGCGTTGAAGTAGAATCTTTTATTTTTGCTGATGTAATATTGCCAGATGATATATATAAATTAAATCCGTGTAAACCTGTATTTCTTAACTATGCATATTTTGTTTTACTTTATTCCGGAAAATTAATTTTTTTAACCTTTTATTTTCGATATGCTTGCGTCCTCCTAGCAGGGTTATCGCGCCCCCCTAGGGGAGTGCGCCCCACAGTTTGAGAAACGCTGAATTATTTCCATTTTATTTACAGTGAAGTTCAAGTGCTACTTCCGACCTATGAACTGGTAAGGAATGGATCCGTGACCCATTTGTCAACAAATTAGACGAATCTCGGATATCTGTGCAAAAAGATCAACTGCTCTCTCTGGAGGTTGTAAATGCAGCAACCAAAACAAAAGAAATAAATAAACTGGACACGAGCAACACTCTTCGGGTGTCAATGTCTCCTATTACTCCCAGATGGAAACTTTTCGTGGCAAAGTGGCTCAGGATTGAGCCTGAGCCTCTAATTGATTGAACGTTCTAGCATTGATCTAAAAGGTTGAATCAGACTTTAAATTCTATTTTTGGTGTAACTGTATTTTATTTTGAAGTCATGTTTAAATACAATTAAAATAAAATTATTGTCAAAATAACAGTGCCGATTTCAGCTCATTTCGAGCCCTGGGAGCAAAATATCTACAGGCCCCCTTGGCCCTGGATGATGGAAATTCATAACCAGAAAATCTGTTAAGTTCAACTTATCCAGGCCCTTCCGAACCCCTCCAGGCCCCAGGCACCCAATGGATAAACTGGCACTGCAAAACAATATAAAATATAAGCAATCAACGTACCCCCCACCCCCACCCCTCAATGGGATGTAGTAAAAATTATCAAACGTTGACCGGTCAGGGGCGATAAAAAAAGATTGAGAAACGCTGTATTAGGGTATAGCAATAAGATCACTAAAAAAAAAATACCCTGTATAATACTCGGGCGTGACACTTTAGGGCAGTGTCCGAGATAATCTCGAGCATGATAGTTAAAAGGTTAAAAATTAAAAATCTTTCGATCTATGAGAGGTGGGTAGCGTAGTGGTTAGGATCATGAACTCCAGACTAGCGTGTCATGGGTTGGAGTTCTGGTGGATCTAAAAACAGCCGTATGAGGGGCTGATGCATGTTAAATTTTTTATGGCTCAATGTTCTCCCTTGGCAATGCGATGTAAATATAATTCCCCCTCACTCATGTCTATGAAAGGGGTTTGATCGCCCAGATCCAACCCTTGCTTACGTTATTGTGTTATGAAATATGGTTGCAATGTCCATGGTACTAAATTACGAGCCATAAGAATTATCTTATGGCTTCTGCGCAGCTTCGAAGTATGATGTTAAGAATAAAACAATCTTCATCAATTTTTTCTCTACTCGACCATTGAGATGTCATGAAATTTTTGGATGCCATTAAATCACCGAGCACACAACTTTATTTGTAACCATGACTGTTTGAAGCCGTATTTCTTTATTTACACGTTTTGAACTACTAGAAATATAAATTAAAATTTATTAGTATTCCAAATTCTAGTCTACCTATCAGGTTTCTGAAGATGGATTACGGTGAAGAATATGATGATGTAAAAGTTTTTTCAATCTGATAAGTTTTCTTTTATAAAACTAAACGTCAAATATTGTGTCACTTTATTTATCAGTATAACTAGATTTACCTGTGAAACCATATTTTAACTCAGAATTAAAATTATTTCATTTTGCTGATATGTTACTAATTGGTTTTTATATATCAAAGCTGTACTTTGTTATATTTTTACTATCTATCTATTCGAACTGTTAAAAATATTTGAATATTAACAAAAATATTTTTTTCAGTACGATGCGTACGTTTATCATGGGGGTCATGATCTTGATATGCTTGGGGGTAAGTGAATTATTTATACTTTATTCATTATCAATTGTAGATATATTAATGTAATCACAATGTCATCCACTTATGTGCAGATAATATTTGCTTGTAACCTACTTCTTGGCTGTGTTGTTTTTAACATTGTGTTATCCTGTAAAAAAAAATTGGGTTATTTGAGTTGACATGTAAATGATTGGTTTAATTTACGATTACAGTACTAGTTCATATAGTGAAGATTAGACTTTAGTCTCCTTGCTTTTTTTACATTCAGTACTTGAAAACAAATAATTCTTCTAATAAAAATAAATTCACTCAGTGGCCAGAAACCTGTGCCATAATCTGAAATTTTAGCAGTTTATTTTTCATTTCTCTATTTAGTTGTAATGATTTTCATGCTTGCTTAAAATGGTATTTGTGTATTATCGCAACCTATTGGTGACATCATATGATATGAAGCACCTGGTTTTCAATTCAACATTTATGACAAATAGGGAATTGGGGTTACAAACTTTGTGAGTTATTAATAGACTTGGCAATTGTTGCAATAATGCATAAGTACCCTGAACATTTTACTGTTGCCATTACTTATAGTAAAAATAGCAAGTTAAAAATTAAAAAATCGGAGCATTGATAGTATAGACTTAAACAGAATCCTGTTTAGGTTTGCATCTTGGCAACAATTTTTTTAAGTTTGGAAGTCTTGTGAGCATTAAAAAATTCATCCCATCTGGAAAAAAGGTTGAAATGCTTCAGATGGAAGGAACATTATGGTATGAATTAAAGTTGAAAATCAAGAAAAAGAGTGCAATGAATAGAATCAAAAGAAATGGAAAAAATGCTGACATTAATAAGAATATCATGCAAATTCTCTTTTTTAACAATTACAGTTTAGATTTGAAAAAAAAGAAGAAAAAAGAAATTTCTTGCTTTTTTTAACCAATGTTAAACTTATTAAAAATAAAATATTCAATTTTTTATCTTGGCTTTCGATGTTCATTCTATAAAAATAATATAAATTTTTTTTTTTATGAAAATCATTTAGATGTTCATTAAAAAAAGTGCTGTGTTTAGAAAGATACTTTTCTGTTTTCTGTCCACAACTAGAGTCTATCTTTAAAAAATAAACTAAAGTTTCATCATTTACTAAACCATTGTGAAATTTCTTGAAAAAAAAAGGTTTGAGTTTTTTTTTATCTTGTAGAAAATTTGAATTCAGTGTGATAAGTATTTAACGGTCGTTTTGACGGAAATCACACAGAACTTTTTTCTTTCTGATGACAACTAAAGTGTAGCTTAATTAACATATGAAATGGAAATTCTTCTATTATGGCATTGTGAAACCTTTTGTCAGGAGTATGGGGGTAATTTACTTGATCTGGCTCTAACTCTCAAAAGTGACTTCATAGTTTCATCAAATGCCACTTCTCAGAAAGAAAAAAAAGATTATTGCGAAGTGTCAGGTTCACCAGACTTCACCTGAATATATCTTGATGGGTATGAATCTCTGGGAAAGAAATTTGTGTAGATCCCTTTCTGATGCTTGACTTTTTAAAAGCGATTGGTCCTATGGGTCTGGTATGACTTTCTCAGTCTTTAGAGAATTAGTAGAAACAACTATGAAACTTCATGAAAATTGTTCAGTTTTTCTCCTCCTTTCGAATAAAAATTCCAACTTATGGGGGGGGGAAGCAGAATTACCTTTTTTGCAGTTTATAGAAAGTTTCTCTTCCTATCTTATGAAAGTTTCATTTTAGTATAGAATAGAATAAAAGACATCAGATGCTGTGTTTCCCTTGGCAAAAAAGAATAATAGTCAGATTTTGCACTGTTGCAGAACAAAAAAGGGTTTTCATTTGGGCAAACTTATCGCCCACTTATGCTACGAAAAAAAATTAATGCATCAAGGTATAGACTAAAATAGGACTCTGCTTAAACTGCATATCCAAATTCTTTGATTTTTCCATGTAATTCATTACTATTTCTTAACAGTATTTGTCTTTGTTATGATATATCATTGGCGCATACTTAGCATTTAATATGCAAGGAATGTAAATTTTTCTTGGTAAAAATAATGTAAGAAATTCAGTCATGTGTGCAATCATTACTGCAAAATACAGAAAAATGTCATTTTTTTTTAAATACAATTTTTAAAAAAATAACCTTTTAGCTTATTTTGTTAAATATGTAGTATATGTGTATTAAATCCTATTAAAATTTTAAAAGTCCTCATCCTTTCAAAGTTAGATCTGTTGGAATGCTTTATTAAAATACATTATGTGTGACTACACTTTTGTTTTAGTAAAAATAATTGACGTAGAATTTCACACTTGTACCAATATTTTTAATTTAGCTATGCTTTTTTAGAATGTCATAATCTACTCAAATTGTAAAAATTTTTGTTTTTTTGACAGTGTGCAAGTATTAAGAAAAAACATTTTTCTGAATTTTACTTTATTTTTTTCGTTGTTGGTTAACTATATTATGAGGACTTTGATTTTAAAGAATTTTGGCTAATTAGGCCATATTCTTACTACTGATTTAATGAATCAAGTCATCTTTTTATTTGCAGCAGAAATTGTTTAAAAAATTTGACAATTTTTGGCATCAGTTTATACAGCTATTCTTTTTTTTTTTTTGGTAAAAAAAACACACCGATATATGAAGTTGATTACCATTGACTATTTCATGGCTTTAAAAATGTCTGTAAAGAAAACTTTTTCATATTATTTTGAAACAGTTTACCATTAATTAGACTCTAATGTACACTAAACAACATATTGCTAAACAATCCTGTTATTGATTAATGTATTTGTTTAATGGGAAGATTTTGTTATCTGTATCAAGTGTGGACATTTTATTTTAGATTCTATGTTAAATAATTTTAGGAAAATTTTGCTGTAGATAAATGAATGATTAAATGATATTTCTTTTTTGAGCAAAAGTTATTAATAGTTGTTTTTTAATAAAAATCAGATTTTCAAATGAATGGTAAGTGTATTTTTCAATTCCAAGTTTTATTTATTAAAGTATTTTTGTGCTAAAAATAAGAAATTTTAAACAATCTCTTTTTCTGACATGTACCTATAATTTTTAAAAATATATTTGCATGTTCAGTTTGAAAATATTCTAGTTGTATGGGGGTGGGAATCATTTACATTGATTTATGTAATTATTTTAATATGCCAATTAAAATAGTTCAGGAATGCAAAACAAAAAACCTTTCCATCTATTATTTTTAACATATTTTTACTCAAAACTTTAAAAAGGCCTTTATATTTTATTCTTTATGATTTTCAGTTGATGGGAATATTTAAATTTACCTAAGTCTTTCTCATCTACCATGAACTCATTTTGCTTGCTGTTAAATTACATTTTTCATTTTTAGGAAACATAAGAATGTATCATAAATTTTTTCTCTTCTGAGATCAATAAGATGTTGAGTGAGGATTTATCTTAAGAAACAGCAAAAATTATTGCAAATTTTGAAATAGCTGATTTGTGAAACCTTTAATTTATATGTTGATTAACAACTTTCTTTATAACAATGCAACCTATCTTCATTTTAGACTTTTTTGTTTTATTTCAGTTGGAATAATTTTATGAATATTAAATAATTATATGTGTGTACATGTATAGATTATATAAAAATAAACATGTAACACTTATTTTTTTAAAAAAATGTTTTTCTTACAGAACAATTCTTCAGCAAAGTCCAGTTAATCTATAAATAATGCAGTCAATTTCCCAACTTACATAATTCCTTAGTTTTATAGGGACATGTGGAATTAACCAAATACATGTGGTTTTATTGAGAAATATAAAAATTGAACGTGAATTGAAAACGTACAGTGCCTTTGAAGATTTTCCATCTTGTGTAATTGATATTAAAATTCTATTCATTAAAACATATATTTTAAAACAATTAGTTGACCTCTTTGCAATTGTGGACACTAATGTTATGCTTTGCCATAATTCAAACTACCCTCTGAACTTATTGGCACAAATTGATTAAATTTTCAATGCCTAGAGTGTACAAAAAATATTTTTATGGCACAACAAATATTATTGATCAAAAATCACTTTACAGCTAAATCCCACAATTGTAAGGTTTTAATAACTTTGAAAGAAATGAGCAACAGACAAACATCATTTTTAATTTTAGATCTTTAGATAAATTATATAAAAAACATTTTAAATTTTTATAAAGTTGATTTAATTTTTAAAAAAATTTTATTGCAAATTCTTTAAAATAATTTAATAAAACTGAAGAGAATGGATTCTTTTATAAAAATTGGTTTCTTTCCAGTTGTATACTTTGCTTTATATGCTTAAATTAAATATATATTGTAGTGGTGTTGAAACAATTGTATATTTAAAGTTTCTTTGTCTTTATTTTATACATTTTTAATAAATTAGTTTTTAAATTTCATCTAGTTTATCATAATTAACTTTTGTATGCATGAGTTTCATTTCCTGCTTGTAAATTTCACTCGTGAAATGCCTTTACTTGTTAAAATTGAATTCCATTGTCATAAAATTTTATAAAAAAATTGTACCAGTTGAAGAAAAAATTATTAAATGTGATTCAGTGATTTCTTCTATATGTCGCATAAAAGTTTGAGGTATAGTAGTAAAAAGATAATGCCGTGCATATTTTTTCTTTAATCTTGTTACAATGCTAAACATATAAATGAAAACAAATTATTCCTCAAAGTAATCTTTATATATTGATATTTTATAGATTTTGATTTTTAAATTTAATTATTTTTTAAGTAATATATCTAGTATCAGAAACAATATTTGTATATGAAGAAAGTATTTAAAATACTTGGTAAATTTATTCATGACTTCAGTAACAGATATTTTTTGTATGCAAGATTTTATTTTAGGAACTTCCAACCCTTAAGACCTGAATTTCAATAAATAAAAAAATGTTAAAAACTAATATTTAAAATAAACTAGCTGCAAATTTAAGATGTGTATTGTTTATTTGTCTAACATTTACTCCTGTTACTGATCTTATTATTTTGCTACTAAACTATATTTAGATATAGAAGCATGTAGCATCATTCTTTTAAAAACCAAACTGCCTGTTTGATAACAATTCATCAATGTTTTGATATTTTTTTTATTTGGAATTCTAATTTATCAGTAAATATAATTTTATGTATCTATTAATTTTTTTTCTAGATATGGACTATGAACGGCAAGTTGCCGAAACTTATAAAATTCCCGAAATAGTACGAAATTTTCTTATGTACTTGGCTAAGGCAATAAGTGATGGAAATGTATATGAGCTTCAAACTCTGTATGAAACTAGGTAAGTAAGTTGTTTTTGTGATAGATTATACTTTATAGCATCAATAATAATTGATTTTGTGGTTAGAATTCTTATTAAAAAGGCAGCAACAAATAATATTTTTTTGGCAGGGGAGTGATTCTTTTATGAAATTGACCAATAGTTTGTAATTTTTTCAATAATTATACTCCATTCAACCTTAAGTTGGCAGCGCTAGGAAGGATATGATTACCAAATCACAGCTACTGCTGGGTTACTCTAGGAGAAGAGTGTGATTATAACAAATATATATAAAATTCACCATATTTGGCGAGTAAAAAGAAAAAGCTCTTGAAAAATTTATTCATTAAAATTGTATGATCTGTTTTGTTTTTTTTTAAAATAGTCTAAGCCACTTTTTAATCAAGATATTTAAGGGTTTGTGTTTCAATATGTTTAAAAATTTTAATTAACTAGCAAAACTTTTCTTGAACAAAATCTCAGTAGTTTTAAACATGTTGATTGCATTTTTTTAAAATGAAAAAATGCCTTTAAATTGTAATTCATGCTATCATTAACTTGAAATTTTTAAATGACTTATGCCACTTTTAAAATAAACGACTCGTATATCTTTAGTTTCATAAGTTCATTTATTACATTTGTTTATAAAGAATTAATCACCTTTTCTCCATTATTACTATTTTAAATCAGTTTGTAATAACTATTCACATTACATGTAAATGACGTTTATGTACGTTATCTTAAGTTATACAGAAACATAGAATTTTGGGATTAATTTGAAAAATTTATCAATATTAAAACTTATCTTTTAAAAAATTTATAGTTTATCTGGGAAAAAATATCTCGATGTATATTTCAAAAATTATGTTACTGACATTATATATGCAAAGGTCATTCATTCAGTTCAATAAGTATACTTTTAAAGAAAAAAAATTTATTATAATAATTTAATACAAACAAACATGTTTCTCAGACATGTTTAAAATGGTAAAAAAACAACAAGAACATAGATAGTCGCACGAGATATTAAAATACTATGTGTGAACGATAGCATGATCGCAAAGCAAATGGCGTTGATTTGGCTTGAATGTTTTGGAAGAATGTAATCTTGAGAAAACCGGTTTTTTTAGCCAACTGTAATTCCATCAAGTTGCTGTTTTTCAACTTTATTCGCTCACTGGTATTAAAGAATAAATGCATTTAAGTTTAGATTAACTTAAAATATATCTTTAAACCCATAATTCCTATAATACATGATACTTTTTAACAATTTTCTATTAATTTGCTTTAATTTAATTTCCAAAACAATTTGGAACTATTTTTCAAGCAGATTGTTACATTTCCTACCTTTCCCAATGCTGCCAACTTGAGGTGGAATGGAGTATAGTTTGGGACATATTGGTTTCCAAAAGTTTGTTATTTCCCTTGTAAAATTTTATGCATGTTGTGAACTCACTTGTAAATTAATGTTTTATGTACAATTTTTTTAATTGTTTGGGAAAAAAAAGTAATGTGTTTAATAAATGTTATGGAAAAAAAAATTTGCCCCTATACTTATGTTTATATTATACATATATATATATATATAATTTTATTTTAAAGCATTCTGCTACACATTACCATTACAAATGTACATATTTAAATACATAATTTTGGGTTCTGTTTGTCATTTCTTTCTAAAAAACAAAAAACTTTTGTAAAAATTTGTGATTATCTTTGAGATAATGAGATTTAAAGCATTCTTTTAATGTTATTTCATCAAATAAAACGATGCTTTGTTGTAAAAACAACATTTCACCAATATTTTATTTCATTATATTTTTTTTATTTTAGTGAATGTTTATTACAGATTCTTAAAAATAAATATGTAATATTTTTTCATTAGTTTTAAAATCTAATTTCAATGCCTATGCTGTTAAGTACTCATGATCAAAATTTCTGGAGTCAAGTTATATAGTCAATTCATAATGTCTCTAAAGACCCCTATATAGAACAATAGTTGCTTGTTTAATCTGTCAAACCTTTAAGTCCTTGTGTTAATGAGTGTGGAAGTTTACAGATTAGGATTTGTCCATTCAGTTATCAACTTTCTCTTAACCTTGATTTAAAAATACAAGATTTGTTTCCAATAGCCTTTGTTATTGCTATGTATGATTTTAAGAAACATTTGAATGCAATTGAGAAATTTATTATTTACATATAAATGCATCTATTTGCATTTTAGTATTATATACATGTCTTAATTTTTTTAGTGAACTTTGAAACTGTATGGCTTATAAAGTCTTTTTTGGAAAGCTTATATGATTTCTAAGTCTGTAACGAATGGTAAAAAGATGGACAATAGTGCACACTCTTTTCGCTTACTTAATCAGTCATCTTACCATCTCGGTAAAGAAAGCAGATGCCAATGTTTGCTCGCTCAAATCTCTCGTTATTTCTATATTATTAACTGTTGTCCTGAGAAAGATAAATCCATTTCCAATGGATTGACTGGTGGCTGTTCTCTTCACAATGAGTATCAGAGAACAGAAGAGTCCGTTTCCAATGGTGCAGAGATCATAGAGATCAAAGCATGGATCAACTGGTGATTGTTCTCTTCAGATGAATATTTCCTGCTGGGAAATTTGATATTTTGAACTGTATATTTCCTACCGGGAAATTTGATGCTTTTTATTGTATATTTCTACTGAGAAAATTTGATATTTCGACTACTGGAAGATGCAGGAGAAGAAATCCTTGGTTCTCAGCTTGCTTAAAAAATAAAAATCATCACTCCATCTCTGAAGTTGGGGAAAACGTTACTCCAGTGATACCTCTCAGAAAAAGAAAGGGAAGACCCAGGAAAGATAATTCTGCTGGTTCCGTAAAAAGATGGACAATAGTGCACACTCTTTTCACCGAGTGAATACTTATTTAATCAGTCAGCTTGCCAGCTCGGTGAAGAAAGCAGATGCCAATGTCTGCTCACGCAAATTTCTATATTATTAACTGTTTGATATAATTGTAATTGTGTTCAATTTAAATGTGAATGAGTTTGAATTAGTCATTAGTAGAATCAGAGTTTGAATTTAGAAATGATGAATAAATGATGAAATGATAATAATGTAATTATTTGAGTGCAGTTTTAGAAGTCTGTTTTATAGTTATGCACATGACCATGAGGACTCTGATACAATTGCAGTCTTTTGGTCACACTGTATCTAAACAATAAACTTTTTTTTTTTGCCTTGCCTTGCCAAAAAAAAGTTAGGCAGCACTCTGTTGTGCTATAATGCAATAGTTACTAGGGGATCCACACACAGACTTATTCAATAAATCTTGCCTATACATTTGATAGCAACTGTGGTCTTGGGCTGTTACAAACAATTTTGCTTATTATTTACTAGCAAAGTGAAATTATGCAAATATTTCTCTTTAAGTCGTAGCATTAAAGGTGTTTTTTTTGCTTGCACTAAGTTTTACCTCGGTATTATGTACCTATGTATGTCGTTTATGTGCTTATCAGAAATTTTATAGTAGTAGTCTTTTTACTTGGTTCTGAGATAATATAGAACATGCCCCAAATTTTACTTTTTGGAGCTTATATTTTTTTTGTATAAAATTTTAAAGAATGTTTAAAGTAAAAAAAATAATGTGCATAAATAATTTCTAGTTATTTCAGTGATCTGCTAATCATGACATACTGATTTATTTATTTTTGTTTTATGTATTGTTATAAAATATATTAGAGAAAGTTATTTGAATAAACAAGAAATTAAATGTAACTATAATTCTCTAGACATTTCATAAATTTATTCTCTTTTATTTATATATATATATATATATATATATTGAAACTTGCATTGCTTATTTAAACTTATTTATTTTTCTTAGTTATGTAAAATTGACTGAAAGGTTTTACAAAACTACACCATGGCCTATGGCTAAAGATGTTGCATCAATAGTTCATGATGGTATGTTGAAATCGGAATATTTTATCCCTTTTTTAATATAGTTTTTGCAGTGATATCTATTTTAAATTTTATTGACATTAATTAAATAATATGTATATATTTCACATTCCAGATGAAAAGTTTGAGATCTTATACAAAGAACTATACTATAGGCACTTATATGCCAGAGTTAGTGTAAGTATGCATTAAATTATTTGTTGTGTTGTAAATTATACATAGATTTTTAAATGTGTTATGCATTTCAGGGAGGACCTTCAATTGCAGAGCGATTTGAATCCTATTATAATTATTGTTGTCTGTTTAACTTGATCTTGAGTAAGTGTTTTATTCAATTATTTTCATTCAAATAATTAAGAGTGGAATAACTTACTTATCTTTATTACCCTATTTTATAGGTGCAAGTGAGCCTGTCAGGTTAGAATTACCTAATCAGTGGCTGTGGGAAATAATTGATGAATTTATTTATCAAGTAAGTTTATCTTTGTTACATTTATCTTTTAATGATATTTTAATTAGAAATACTGATTAATTTTTAAAGGCTTTATAGTTATATGGTTATAATGTTTGTGTTACTTGAACAATTTCTTTGAATTCATAGCAAAAAAAATTTATAAAGTCTCTCCCCCCCTCAATGTTGATTGGCCCTCTCTTCCTAGATTATATAAGAATATATACTTTCTGTTAAATTGTATTACTGAAACCATTTAAAAAACCTACCAGATTCATATTCATTTTATTGAGCTATTTATTATAATTAAATTTCTTTATAAAAATCGTGTTGTAAACAAACTTTGAATCCCTCCTGTAAAATCAAATGCTAGTATTTTGCATTGAGTAGTTTAACAAAAATTGTGAAATTAGCATCATTCTTTAATGTACATAAGTACTCAAATAATTGATAGTAAATAGTAAATACTGCTATTGTTTGTGGTAGAAAAAATTAAATCGAAATTCTCACACAGAGAAATTGTACATGTTCATGTCTATTTTCAAATCTCAGAACAAAAGTTTTGTTTCAAATAAAAAATTGCCATGTCTTTGCAACTAGTTTTAGATAACAGATAAAAAAAAAGTATGTTTTCTGTTTAGTGTATGTCATTTAGTTCAGTATATACAGATAGTTTTATCTGAAATACATTTGTTGAAAACTGAACTCAGTGGCACAACAGCCCATGAGGACCAAGGTCTACTGTGCCTATCTCAGTTTACGTAACCTTAGGCGTTGGGGTGCATGTGCAGATGTTTCGGTCAAGTGGTAAGTCTGATGCGAAACTCTCAGTGTTCAGTTCCCAAGCAAGTTTGGTACTCATTTATCCACCCACTGAAGGTATGAAAGACTGAATTGACCTTGCCCGGCCCGGGATTTGAATCCTTGACCTTAGCATGGAAGCGCGATACACTACCACTCAGCCACTGGGCTTACATTTGTCTAAAGATTTACCAAATGCATGTAAATACATATTAAAATATGCACATTTTAGTTTATAAGTTAGAATTATTCATAACATAATTATGGATTTATTATTAATTTCATCTTATAAATTTTTGAAATAATTTAGTACATTTATAAATTTAAATGCTGTATGAATCCTTCATTGATTCCAAAGCTTTTAGTTGCTTCAGGACTTTTCTTCAACTCATCTTAATCATATTAAAAATGAATTTTCAACAAGTAACACAGTATGTAAATTATACTTTGGGAAATGTTTAGCAATAATAGTGACATGAAATTCTCTTATGCAATTATCTGTATTTATTTTTAGGAAACTGGAAAAAAAATGCCATACGTATATAATTGTACAAAAATTTCAAACTTTCTTTAGAAATTCTGTTTCTTAAGGTTTTTAGGGAGAAAACAAGATTGTATGGAACCTTCATGTGCTTATAATTTCTAATCTATTAATCAGTAATATTCTGTACTAATAATACCATTTATGATCGCATGCGTGTTTGGTTTTTCAAAATTTGGTTTGTGAAAGTTTAAAACATTTTGATAAAATAAACTATAAGCACATCCTATAAATATTTGAATAAATAAACTATATAAATATTTGAATAAATAAACTATATGACATCCTCTTTCACTTGTATCAATTTTAAATATTTGAAAATAAACTCTGGAACTTAAGTGTCATAAAGTTAGTATAAAAAATTTCTTACTTTTTAAATCAAAATTATGAATTTCGAAAAGAGTTCAGGTAAACCTTTAAAACTGAATGTTGCTTAAATGATCAATTTTGTTCCTTTATACTTTTTTAAAATGTATGACTTATACGTGTGTGCAAAAAATTACATTTTTTAACTGTTAAAATGGTTAATTCAAAAAAATTATAAACACTTCGTAATGGAAATTGAATGTGATATTAAATATAAAAGCTTAAGCATGTAAAGCAAAAATAAAATTTAGTAAATGGTAGTTAATACTTTAAATTTAAAAAAATTCATAATAAAACTTAATGCATTATTCATAGTAAATATCTTATTACTGGATTTCCTTATCAGTTCATAAATATGTACAAAATCATGCAAAACCAATAAATTTCAAAAAATTAATGTGTGTTTTATTTTTGACGTAGGCATATGCAAGTACTGAAATCAAATAATTTTGTTCATAAGACTCAATGAAGCGCATTTACAAATCTAAGTTGTTTCATTGGTTTTAATAAATGAAATTGTTCAATCTCTTCCCCCTCCCTGTGCTTATATAAGTAAAAAGAAAGGAATGTATTTTCAAAAAAGTTTATTTTTGAGGATGTCAGGAAGGAGTTTTTTGTACAATATGAAGAAAGATAGTCATGACCTTTATAAACCTGTGGTATGAGATTATTATATAGTTAAGAAATTGCTCATTGCATTATTGAAAATTAAGCTTCAAGTCATATAAGTGTTGAGTTACAGTTTTAAAATGTAGTTTTATTGGTTACCCCATCATTTTTTTAATAAAGTAGGGAATAAGTTAATTGCAGTGAAGCTTCTAAACTCTTACCATGTTCTGGTGGGAAATTTCATAACAAATGGAATGTTTTTCTTTCCATTTTATAATTTAAAGCTATGAATTCCAACTCCAAATTTGTACTTTGTCAATCAAATGTAGAATTTGTTAAACTTAAATTGAAACCAAAATTCTATTTCATGAAGTTGAGCTCACACAGGTTTGTCTTCCCTTTTCAGTGATGGTGCTACTGTATGTTATTCTACACAGCCTGTATTTTAATTTTAATGTTTGTAAGCAATTTCTCTTGAAGTATAAACTTATACATAAATCCTGAACATAGTCCTTAGATATATAATTAGAACATTTTTAGTTTTGATCCTTGGGCCCTGTTGTTTTAAATTTATCTAAAACTTTCATAAACATTCATTTTTTTTATCAATAATATTTATGTAAAGAATAATTTTAATGTTTTAATGCAAATCAATACACATCTGAAATTTTTTATATTGATACTGTTTCATCTAATGTATATTTTAAATGTAAGATGGGTTGCTGATTTATAAAATTATGTGTTATTACAAGGGTTGGGGCAAAAGTCATGGCAACTATTTTTTTTCTTGAAGATACCAGTCCAGTTGGAAAATGTGACATACAGATGAAAGGACAAGGTGTTAAATACATTGTGGATAATGAATAGCACTGAAATATCGTAACATACTAATTTATTATGGTAGTATATATATATATATATACAAGGCAATATGGCCTTCATGGTGCAAAAGAATGTCAACACAGTACACATAAAGTTGACATGCCAAACCTGACCTAAAGACCTTCAATTTAGTCCCTTGCTACTGTCACCACACACTGCCAACGATGTGGGAAGCGCTAAATACCATCAGCCTCAGCATTTGCCGCACCATGTGTGAATCATCCCGAACGTTGCTCATCGCAAGTTGACACACGTCCTTGCTGAAACTTTCTTACTCAACGCGCTACTGTATTATATGGTAGGGCATTATTCCCAAGGGCTTCCAATAATTCACTGTGACATTCCATTGCATTTTTCATTCGGAGAATGGTTATTTTGATGTAAGTGCGATGCGCTCAACACGAGTTACTTCCATCTCACACGACACTCACCAACTGACTGATTTCACAAACCTTGCTGACTACTACCAGCTATCACAGAGCCATATGTTGTTCTGCATACACACTATGCCTGCAGAACTTCCACACAACACATATATGCTTGTGATCCACTCACATATATACAAGAAAAAAATAGTTGCCATGACTTATGCCCCAACCCGCATATTTTTAAAATCAGTTTTGTAATTTGGGTGCTGTTTAACCCCTTCAAGCTGACTGGCACAAATGCGTACCACCTTGAAGCACTCGCTGTTCCCAAATGGCATGTATCAGTGACAGCTTTTTTCCTTCCAGGGCGAATCATCACCTATCCTTGACAATAGTTTGGAATGTTTGAAAAGCTCAAGTTTTTTGGCAATAGATGGCATTTCATGTCTGCAAAATTTGTGATAGAGGTTGATCTGATGTTCTACTCAAAATGAGAAAAATATTACTCACATGCACATGGATTTTGATTTATAAACATTAAGGGCATTGAATGTTTCTAAATTGAAAGCTTTATGATGCTCCTGAAATGAGCACATGGTTTTTGCTTATAGTAAGGATGAGAATTTTATTTTCACTAGAGCATTTGTTTTGGGTTTGCAGATTAGTTTTTAATAGATAATTAGATCTAATAGACAATTGTTTTCTTTTTTACTGTTGCTAGATCAAAGCTTAGGAAATATTAAACTGAACTTGGAATAGCAGAAATGATTCAAAATTGATTCTGAATAAGACTGAGAGTAGCGATAGTGACAAATAATATATTCTGATTGTTCTGTTCATTAGGAATTTAGTGATAATGATATTTCAGACAATTTGTATGCCAATTACATCAAAAGAAAATGCCTCTCTATGATCATCAACAATAGAATTTTCACTTGTTCACATTCCCACAAAAAGCCTCCAAACTAACAAATGATTTATCATTAGTGCAAGAATTGTAACAAAGGACTATGTAGATCCCTCTTTTTTCAAATGTATAATGTTAAGAGTCAATAAAATGTTTAAAAAATTGTACTTAAAAAGAAAGTAATTTAAGAAAATAAAGTATGCAAGTCAAAAACATATAGACTATATGCAGTTTGTATAATCTACCAAACAATATTAAACAACATGTTCATATTTTGGTATTCTCATGGATTTAGACTTAACTACAATAAACCCACCGGCCTGTGAGTGTTGCTTGTGAAAGAAGCCTCCAGCCCTAGTGGTATGCACTTGTTTGCGTCCTTCATCCCAACAGGGTTAAAAAATTTGTTTTTTTTTTTAAACTTTTGTAGACACTCTTTCTGTAGCGTTTCAGATTATTATTTGGGTTATGTTTAGGAAAAGTACAACATATATATATATATTTATATCCATTAAAAGATTACCAAGAAAAAGTATTCTAAATGCTTGTCATTTTTAGTTATTTTCATGATGTGTGTTTTTTAATGCTGATTTAAGTTAAGAAACCATTTATTTATATTTGATGTATTAAAAAGTTTTCATTTACTTTTAGTTCCAGAATTTCAGTCATTACCAGAGTATGCTTAATAAACGTACTGCTGAAGAAATTGATCAATTACGCCAACACCCTAAGGTACAATTATCTTTTATGTTCTATATTTGCATGTAATTATTATTTTCTAAATTATGATAAAATAATATATTAAATTTTGTATTTATTTAGGTCTGGAATGTGCATAGTGTATTAAATGTCCTTCATTCACTTGTGGATAAATCGAACATTAACAGACAGCTTGAGGTGTACACTAATGGGGGTATGCTAATTTATTTTTCAACATATTCTACTATGAGTGATCTCTTAAAAGAACATTTAAATTATGACTCAGGAATTTGATTCTGTGTCATTTCTTATAGTTTTCTATATAAGAAAGATTTCTATATATTTTAAAATTTGTTTTTAATATTTAGGTTTATTTAAATCAAATAATTTTTGAATGTTAATAAAGGATTTTTAAAAATTTATATTCATTAATATTGTCCTTCCATTTTTTTTAAACTGAATACATATTTATTTAATTTCATTTGCAGAACTATGTTTTATGTATCTGTTTTTAAGAATGTATCATTATTTCTTAGTTTTATATAAGTAATAGATATTAATCATAATTTTTTTAATTGTTTTTGTAGGAGATCCTGATAGTGTTGCTGGAGAATTTGGCAGACATCCTCTGTATAAAATGTTGGGTTATTTTAGTTTAGTCGGTCTTCTTCGTTTGCATTCCCTTCTTGGTGATTATTATCAAGCCATCAAAGTATTAGAGAATATTGAATTAAACAAAAAAGTAAGCTATATACAGATTTAATCCCTTGCCTATATATAAATGGATGTTTGTATGTATGTTATCGTTTCACTCCAACACCGTTCTACTGATCACTACGAAAATTGGCATGTATATGAATTTTTTGTGCTATCCTCTTTGTTGTGCATCTCCCCACCAAGTGGCACAACAACTTATCAACCTGCATTGTTCAACTAATCACCTTGAAAATTGCCATGGATATGTATTTTTTTCTTGGAGAATTCATTTTTATTACCCACTTTGTTGCAGCTAGCTCCCCAACTGGTGGTGTTGCAGCATACCAACTTCTATTTTGTTTAACCTATCCCAATGAAAATCGGTATTCTGCTGTATTTGAACATGGATAATGTATTTGCTGTATTCATAGCTGTAAAGTCAAGTTATTTTTCTAAGATTTTTTGTATGAAATCTTAAAAGTGGTACTTTGCATTAACCTAGGAAGTATAAAGTATTGTAAAAAAGTATGGAAGAATCAAAAGAATCTAATACTGATCATACTATATTATTTTTATTGGTAAAAATTTATAATCAAACACATATACTTGGTTTTATAAATTGGTTTCGATATATACAATAATTTGTAAGTTCTATCATTGCAAATAATTATTGCAAATAGCAATTGTGAGTAACGAATTAATAAGTAATTTCAATAATCACAGATATTAAATCTAATACTTGATATAATAGCATCACATTGCATTTTCAGTATAGCAAATGATTGAGATATTATTGCTGAATTATGATCATTATTTCATGAGAACAACAGTTTGGTCAGAAAATTTAAATCTGCTTTAGAGGATGTGAGATTGGATTACTTGAAAGTCATTATCAGAGCAGATAAAACTTCATCGAATGAGCATGAAAGACACTTCAATGCTCAAATGGCTCCTGAAGTAGCAGCTGTAATTGTCAACAGAAATCACCCAGTGAGATACTGTTATTAGCAAGCGAGGTCAAATCAAGCAACATGTTGCTAAAACATGGGTCATACGATGCACTTTACTCCAATACTGTTTCCACCAGAAGACAGATATCATCTTAAATTGTATCAAATTACATTTCAGGTGCTGTAACATCAAAAAAGTCAGCAGTATAATTTTTTATGCGTACTGTGTTATGATTTGAACTGAACAGTCCAGCCATTCTGCTGAAATGTTGTCAACTTCTTCAGCAATTTATTGTTGACATGTACGCTAAAATTGAAAGCGAATGACTTACATTCGTTACAATCAATCAAAACTTAGAGTCTAAGAATATATTCATTTATAAGATACTATCACAAATGATGAAGAAGCTGTTGATATTGGGCAAAGTGTTATACTTCTGGCTTCGTACACTAGAAGTCCCAGACACATGCATGATGATGCTTTAGCATATGTTGCAAATATAGACGTACTGGTCTTTTTTATCACTTTTACGTGTAATCTATTTTGGGATGAAATTAAAGGTCTACTCCTACCTGGGCAGCAGGCATTTCATCAATATGACCTCATAGGGAGAGTTTTCAGACAAAAAATTGATATGTTTTATGAATCTCATTTCTAAGAACCATATTTATAGAGAATCTTGCTGTGCTGGATGTATTCCATTGAATGGCGGAAAAGGGGTTTACCACATGCTCATATCTTAATTTGGATGGTTGAAAAAATTGTTCCCACTCTAATTGACAATATCATTAGAGCTGAACTACCTACCCAAAAGAAGATCCAAGATTATTTGAAATTTTTCAAGAATTTGATTCACAGACCATTACATAAATATGAGAGAAACAATGTGAAGTCAATGAATTACAAATTTATGTTGAGGCTCTTAACAAATGATCAACTTGCATATGCCTCAGTTATGGAGCATGTACAGAGCAAAAATGGGAGACTTCTTTATTTCTTGGTGTATCAGAAGGCACAGAAAAAACTTTTCTGCTCAATCTGATACTCGCGGAAATTTGAATTAAGAAATGCAAAAAGTATCGGATCTTTAAAAAACAGAATTGTTAATATACAATTGTAAATTGTTTGTACAAATTTAAAATATTTTTACAAGTTCCTAATTTTTTTTATACTTAAAAAATAATAGTTTTATAACATATATTTTGTGTTTAAAATTGTCGAAGTTTTTGTTTTTTTCTCATCCTCTTGAAAAGAAAAAAGAAACTTGTATTCCTATTTAAAACAGAGCATTAAAATCTAAATTACATGCAAAAAATTAGGTATGAATTGTTTTTAAAAATATATGTATATATGATATATTACAATTGCTTGCAGCAATAGATTTTGAGACTTTTTTTAAATTTTACTTTTAAATAAAGATTTTTAAAATTACCTACAATCTATTGTTAATATAGTTCAAAGTGTATTTAAAGGGTTGTTGATTTTATACAAATGTATTGAATATCTCTACTCTTTATTTTAAACTGTTATCTTACTTTAACCATAAAAGTCAGTTTATTTATTTATATTTGCTATCTTCAATCAATAATTATCTTTCTATTGGAAAATGAGAATATTGCTTTTTTTTCTCCAGAGTTTGTATTCTCGTGTACCTGCTTGCCAAATTACTACATACTACTATGTTGGATTTTCTTATCTTATGATGAGGCGTTACTCTGATGCAATTCGTTCCTTCTCCAACATTTTATTGTACATTCAAAGAACACAGAGAAACCTTTTCCAACAGAAAACATATCAGGCAGACATGGTGAGTCTTTCATTTTTACTGCTTACACACATTTCAAATTGAGTTCAAATCTCTATTTACAACTATCTGACTATAAATTCTTATATATAGTATTAGTTTTACAAAAGATGTTGTGCTATGAAGAAACTATGGGGAAAAAGCCTGTTTTATAAATTGTTTACTATTTAAAAGTATTCAAATTTTATAGTGGATATTTGGTGTTTGCCAACTGTTAAAACTTTTTTTTAAGCTGTAATTTATTTAGGATTATCCTTGATTCAATCTTGATTAATCAAGGGTGTTTTACTAAATGTTCAGCTATCATTTTTTAGATTAGTTTTTATCTAGTTAATGTGTTTAAGTATTAAAGAAATTCATTTGCATTTGGTAAAACAATGTTGTATGTATGTTGTAAACAATGTTGTATGTTGTAACCCTGTTATTTAAAATCAGGGGCAGAAATCTTAATTTTTTATTAATCAAAGTGAGAGATATTGAAAAATATTTTTGTGTGCTTAAAGAAATAAATATCGATTTTCTTTAGATAAAATTTGAAGTTCCTAAAAGCAGTCAAATTCTACAAAGATCTTTTTATTGATATTTACTTTTGTGTATTATAAAGATGCCTAGTGAGTGAGTCAGATGTATATTAGCATTGCATTATTCAGCTACACCAATGATTCCCAAAGTGGTCTATGACGACCTGAAAGGGGTCCACAACAGCGAAAAAAATAATTTTGGGGTCCATGAGGTGTAAATGGGGTGTCTACAACAGCAGCTCTCATTAAACTAGATCGTTTGAGAATGCTTTGACTATCTTAACACCACAGTAGGCCTAGAATTCATATGGTCACCTTGAAAAAAAAATGTCAGATTACAAGGATTAAGAACTAGGAAGTGCTTAATTCTTCTTTAGTTTAGAAAGTTTATAAACGATGTAGTTAATAAAGTTTAGAAATGTGATGTGAACAATTTTGACTTTAAAAAGATATACCTGTTATTTATTCTATATTATGGAATATCTTCATAAGGTTTTTAATTGTTTTTCCGATTGAGAAGCGCTTTCCAATCTCCAAAACAAAAAAGAAAGAAGAAAATACTAGCCACTATTAACCAAGGAGATATTTAGTGCTAAACCTGGTAAGATTGATACCAAATGTTGAAAATTCCCACTAAAAGTGTTTTTTTTTTTTTTTTTTGCTCAGTTATTTTATGCATTAATTTAATTTTAATTTAATTAATTACATGTGTTTTCTTAAGTTTTAAACACTGCACTTTACTACAGTTAAAAATGTTAACCTTTCACAGTAAATAGCTTTATGCCTGCTGTCAAAAACACATTTAAGTTAGTAAATGTACAAAAAATTAATTTAGGTAAGCAGGGGGTCTACCCCAAACTGAAAAACCTGTCAAGGGGTCTATGAGGCAAAAAAATTTGGGAACCTCTGAGCTACACGAAGGCTTTTGGTGAGTTTTCTCATACTTTTGAATCATGCTCAAATGACAAGGACGACGCCTGAGCTGGCACACCCTCTAGTTCTATACTACAACATGAGAATGTTTGAGCCTTAACAGATTTAATGTGCAGCGACCCCTTTTACACACATGGCACACCAGCCATGAATCTATGATCTTGAGCACTAGGCTACTACGACCATAAAGATGCTTAGATATTGTTATTTAGTTAATAATGAGAAGACTTTTCTTAAATTTCAATTAACTCCTCCCTTCCCACACTAATTGTTAATCTATCAATCAGCTCTATGTGATTCATTATTAATTGATTTTATGCAAGCTCTTTGATTTCTTACACTTGTAACTGTGATATCAAGTCGTTGGTTGTTATCAACTGTATCATTTGTAATTTTTTTATATTTTTCAGAATAAAGTTTGTTTACATTTGAAGTCATATATTTATTCATTATACCGAAACTGCATCCACAATTAAATTCTTGCCATTTGTAATTTAGTTAGATTTTGCTAAATTATAATGGATTTAGTTGATTATATTCATCTGATATTGAACAACAGCCTTATTTAAATTTTAAAAAAATAGGCAATATTGACTTTTACAAAAATTGAAGCATTTTGATATAGGTAATTGTGTACAACACAAATATTATTTTAAAAAATATTTATTATATTGAATAGTTGATTTGATATCAATTAAAAGAGCAATTTAGAATTTTGTATTAATATGTTCTTTTTGAAATATTAATTTTATTTCATTTTTTGATTTAAATAAGTTTACATCTTTAAAATATTTTTGGATTACTTGATGTGTGAGCATGATATTCTTTCAATAGTTATCGCCTTTTTGTGAAAAATATTATATTGGGTTTTAAAGGTTAATTTATTTCTTTTTATAATGTATGTTCAAGAAAAATTTTAAAAAGAAAAATTACTCATGTGCAGGAAGTTCTGTTCTGCCAAAATTTTGAATATAAATGTCACAAATTGCATCAATGCAGTATTTCTGTCATAAATGAAAGTACTCTTTTAGTTTAACTGTAATATGTATCTTAAAAACCTCTTGCATTTAAACTAAACTCAATGGTGAAATAGCCCAAGGCAAGCCAAGAACTACTCTGCCCATATGTATTTTCGTGACCTTGGACGCTGAGGTGCAAGTACGCTGATGAGCAGATGTGTGTTCCAGTCAGGTAATCAGCCTGATTCGAAAACCCCTAGCACTTAGCTCCCAAGCAAGCTTGGTACACATTTAACAACCCACTGAAGGGATGAAAGGCTAAGTCGACCATTCCCAGCCTCGAGTTTGAACCCCAGACCTGTGGCATAGAAGCACAATATGCTACCACTCGGCCATTGGGGCTCCCTCTTGCATTTACTTGTGAATTTCCTCAGTGATGTTAAATCGGCATTGAATTAATTGGATTTTTATGTTTAATAAAGAAAAAATTTAACAGTATTTTTTGTGCATCAAGTAGAATAGAATCTGGGTTTTCAACAAAAACTACTCGACAAACTTTAATTCAATCCTTCTGAAATTAAGTTCTTTAAACAAAATGTGTAAATATGCCCGTTAAATATCTCCTGTAACATCAGCTTTGTTGTGGAAGGTTTGTTGTCTCCCTATAAATGATTTCATAAAGCCTGCAATGTTCTGCAGTTTGTCAGTTGATGTCCATTCATACCTCTATGTAATACATTTAAACCACTCAATAATCATTGATGTGTGTAAAGCTTCTTTATGAAATGCTATAGTCAACATTAAATAGCTTTCAATCACCATTTTGTTCAATTTATGTTGAAGTTTAATGCAAAATGTTCAAAAACTATTGTCACAACAGTGTATATCACTGTTACCACGCTGTCAACCAGAAGTCAATAATAGTCTCTCTAAGAATACAACTTTGTTCTAAATTTGGTTTAAGTATATCATTCAAATTTAGTTAACATTTTTTTTCTTCATACTGAATTACAAGAAACTCTCCTTCCACTTCAATTTACTACCTTTTTCTTTTACCTATGATGTGATGAATTTACCTAAAAAACAATTTGTTTTATTCTTTAAAAAGAACTATGCTGTAAGCTGCTTGAGATAGGTTAATTTAGAATGGTTACAGCAATCACATTGATTATGGTTCACGATATTTAAAAGTGAATAATTTTTTATGAAATCTGCATAATAGAATAATGTTAATATTAAATGTCATTTTTAAGTGAGTAAATTAGTAATTTATCAGATTTATTTCTCATAATTTTATACTAAATGCTAATATTTTTCTGTTATGAATATAACAATATGAATTGAACCAATGTAGTTAACTTTAAATTGAACTGATATATTAATAACTGATGTATAACATTCTCTTAATTTTATACTTTTAGATGAACAAACAAACTGAAAGGATGTATACTTTATTGACAATTTGCCTTGTATTACATCCTCAAAGGATTGATGAAAGTGTCTTATCAACAATCAAAGAAAATTATGGAGAGAAACTCCTCAACATGCAACGAGGGTAAGTAAAATTTACTTCTATGTTTTCAATTTGTTACCTTTATTGTAATATTTTTTTAACTAGTGATATATATATATAATTATTATAGAGATTTGTCTGAGTTTGAATCCTGCTTTTCTTTTGCTTGCCCCAAATTTTTATCACCAGTTCCACCAAGTTATGACATTCAGAATATGGATGCAACAAATTCTCATAGAGTATGTATCTCTTTGTTATGTTCAGTATGTTTTTAAAATATTCATTCAATCTTTATACAAAATGTTTCAACAAGAAACACATGTATTTTCCAAAATGAGTTGTTTTTTTTCTTTCAATTCTTACTATTAGTTCACAATCTCCCTATATTTATCTTGTTCAAATTTTCAGTCGTTACTAAAATACATTTTAAAGCACTCAATTGAACTGAAATTTTATGTACACGATTATTTTGGATGACAAATCCCGTAATTTAATTATAATTTATAAAAATTAATTTCCACTTAATGTGATTTTGTCATATGTATGTACATATTTATATTAATTGTAATTATTTAATAAGTAATTAAAGTAAAAATTTTCTTTGTTGACCTAAGGAGGAATTTAATTGAAAGTTTGTTTTTTTTTTTATATATTGCTTGTTTTTTCAGTAAATCACTCACTAATAGTTCCAGTTAGACAATTTTTTTGTGGAAGTGCATTATTGTGGAAGTGCTAGCATTTAATCTGTTTATTATTTCTATCCCCTCCCATGCAGTTTATTTTTATATTAATTATTACTGCTTTAAAAAATAAAGTTATTTGTCATAATATATTCTATGTATTTATAAGGATTTATTTTTCTCTTAGGCTTGCATCTTTATTTCTTTTTATAAGCAATTACTTTTTTTCAATATTGTAAGCAAAACATAATCTTTCAAAGTAAATTGAATTTTTCTTCCTTGAGAAAAAAAGTTTTTTAAAGCTTGTTTGTTTTATTACAATTGAGCATTGTAACAATTCCAACAACAAATCAGTTATGTAGAATATAATGAAATTGTATGGGCAAACTGAATTATTTTGCTATAATTAACTTTGTAGTCGTAAATTACATGTCTAGAATAACTAATAGTTGTGTGATTTTTTTTTAATTATTATTATAAAGACGTTACTTAAATTTTTTATTAATTTTGTATAAGGTACTTATTTAACAAGAATATTTAGAGAAGTAATATCTCTGAAAAACCATTGTGCTAACCTATTTTTAAAAAAAGTTTATAGGAAAATTTTCTATGAGCAGATAATATTTATCATTTGTTTACAGTACTTATGTAAATAAAATTTGAATACTAATTAAGGCAAAAATTTCTGTGCAAACAAAAAAGCATAATTTAAAATTTCTGAAATTCCTTGTGTGTTCATTCATCCTCATTTTTATTTAAATAAAAGATTGTCTCAAAATGTTATTCAACTTTCATATTATGAATTTCAGAAATGTGTTTTGCTTGACTTCAATAATTAATCCTACTATAAACCAGGAATTTTATTTCATATGAATTAAGAATGAGATTTCTTTGTGATTTCATTTTTCAGAATGCTGGTAATGCAATTATATGTTGCTTTCATTCATACTAGTTAGGTTTTGACTAGTACTTATCGTTAATTAATATAAAAATTGTCAAAACATTATGATGTTTTATTTCTTGTATAGCTCTTTTGTTTTTAACTGTAAAATAAATCTTTTAGGAACCATTTGTTGCTCAATTGAAGGTATTTATGGATGAAGTTAGGCAGCAAATTATGCTTCCAACTATTCGAAGGTTTGTAAGATAGTACAGTTCACTTTTTTTAAAGTAAAATAAATCAAGTTAAGTCATAACCTTGATCTGTCTTCAAATTGATTTTTATTTCCATATGCTATGCTTGCTTTATTTTTTTTCTGTGAATCAGTTAATTTTATTATCTGAAAAATGTTCATTGTGGAGACTTTCCTTTTAAAAGTTAATGTTTTATATTTATTCTATCTTCATATAATATTGACAGAAGTTTATTACTGTTATGTTCATTAAAAAATGTTTTATTTCAAAAATTAAAAATGTTTTAAATTTGATGTTTTATTTATTAATTTTTTAAAATATTTTCCAGATGGGAGTTTTAATTTATTTTATATGATATGCTTAAATTTCTAAAGTATATTGATGAAGGAAAGTATACACTTTCTCATTGATATAAGATCACAAAACTTTTTTCATATTTAGAATACCCCAGCAGTAACCTACCTACCTCCGAATTTTATTTCAAAATTTGTTGTTTTAAATTAATTTAATTTGCCATCCCAGAAAAATTGTGTTGCATTTTTTGTGGGGAAGGCCATTTTTAATCTAATTTATTAGAGACTGTTCATTATTTTATGTGAAACAAAGCCCTTTTAATATTTTTATTTTTTGTTGCGAAATGAGCTATAAATTATGGTAAGAAAAAGTAATATTTCAAAAATTTAAAGGCATAAAAAGGAACTATTAAGGTAAAATAATAACCAAAAGTCATGTAATTGTAATAAGTAAGGAACTTCATCTAAGTAAAAGAAATTTTCAATTACCTAACAGTTTTTTTCTTGTTGCCCTTTGTAGTTACTTGAAGCTTTACACAACAATGCCTATCACAAAATTGGCTACTTTTTTGGAAATGGTAAGAAAATACACTGCTTTTTCTTTGAATGTCTTATAATAGGTCTTTTTTAATAATGGTATATTTGTGTTTAAATTCTCTATTCTTATCTAAATTATCTATATGTATAATTTCTCTTAATAACATGTATATTTTTAGGAGGAAGAATCTGTTGTAAATTTTCTTCTATGCTTTAAGGTAAGAATTTTTGTTGCAAATATTGTTACCTTTATTCAAGTTCAGCAAAATGAAATTATTAATTAAACTTTAATTATTAAAGATCATCCTTATGTTGTGGACTCACTCGAATTCAGCACTCATGTGTAGTGATTTCGCATTTTGGTCAGGATGGAATAACTACTACTCAAATCATTGACTTCCACACTTCCTTAAAAATATAACAAGACTTTATTTAACACTTTCAGATATACTAATATCATACGCTAATTAGAACACTCAGTAGTATGGTAACTCGCAACAGGCTCCTCACTCTTGAGTGTCTGTGGGCGTACCACTACATCTTTATATAGCTGCGTTTTCACAGCGCTCTCTATAGTTGGATTCGTAACATAAATATGCTAAATTTTTAGAAAAATCTTGTTAAATACTTGTTTAAACATTGCTTTAATGTGTATTTTAGGCACATCAAATATTCTATATTGTGTTTTATTCATTTTATATTTTAAGTAGTCATTACATGTAACTAGGAATTTTTTTTAATCAGTATCTTGTTATTTTCTTGTAGCATAAAATGAAAAATATGGTGTGGACTAAGGGCACTAGTGGCTTAGAAGGAGAATTTCAGTCGGGTTCTGAAGTAGACTTTTTCATTGATAAGGTAAAAAATATATATGATCTTTCATTATTATTTTGAAATCCTTCATTATTTTTTGATTTTGTTTTAGTTTTGTTGATAGCAGAGCTTTGATTTGTATGAGTTTTTTTATTACATATGTAACACAAATCAAGTTAATGTAAATTTATTATTCATAGCTGATTGTTCACTTTAAAATTTGCCCATAAATACATTTTCATCTTACAATTTCCTCATTAATTCAGATATTAAATGATAGCTGCATTGAAACTTTATTATATTTAAATAATCAAATTTAGGAGCAATTTCTTATTTATTAGAGAGCATAAACATTTTATTGAAATAATCCAATTATTCTTGTATTTAATTTATTAGTATTTGCTATACCTTCTTTAAATAGAAAAATAGTCTGGAGTGTGTGTAGTACTATTTCTTAAAATGGAAGTGTTTTACTGTTTTACACTGAGAAGATTGTTTTTGTTTATATGTTTTAATTGTTTGAACATATTTTTTATAATGTTATACAAGAAAAAGCCTTTAAGTAAATTGGACATTTAAAAACATTTTGAACTAATGTTGTGATTGTTGATATGAGCAAAGTAATTGTTTTAATCTGAAGTAATTATATGAAATGAAAGTATGTAGTACCTAATACTAATGTAACTTAATATTTTTTCAGGACATGATTCATATTGCAGACACAAAAGTTGCGATTCGTTATGGAGACTTTTTCATCCGCCAGATTCATAAATTTGATGAGGTAATAATACTTTGAGTAATTTCTACTGTATGCTTAAATTACTAGAAAATAAAAGGGGGAATTCATCTATAAGATTTTCATTAAAAATTAATGCATTTGACTATATGTGTTTTAATATCTTCTAAAAGCAAATGAAACATTGTTTTAAACTCTTTGCATACAGAATTCCTAATATTAAGAAATTAATTACTAAACAGAGTTAATTCTAAAAGTAAATATTTCTTGTAAAAGTAAAGACTACTATAATTTTGGTAAAAAAAAAACCCATCAGTCTATTTAATGAAGCTTTCATGAAAAAAAGCATATTGTAAAATCTGGTGTATAATGTGCACTTTTAACACAAAAAATAAGATAGAAATTTATGGGTGCATGTTATACGCTGGGTGTAAAAATGAGAGCTTCAAAAATAAAGATGAATGTAGAAAAAAAAATTAGACTTCTGAATATATTGAAATACTGTTTATTTAAAAGAAATGAGATTCCTTATATACTTAAAGTGTTGTAGTTTTAAAAACATATTAATTTTTTCTAAAGCTTGGGATAATACCTTGAATAAAGGACTTCAGAACATGGGTGGGCACGTAATTTTAAGGCTCCTTTGTAAGAAAGGGGGTGTGCGCTATACGGCAAATGTGTACCTAAAAATTAAAAATTGCAGCTTAAAAGTATAGGTGTGCATTACATACTGGATTTTACAGTAATTAAATAAGAGTATAAAATAATTAAATTGGTATTTTGCCCTTTATTTCAAAAAAATTGTTTATATTATAAATATTAAGTTTAATTTTTATATTTATGCTTCATTTTTTTTAAAAAATTACTGAATTTCTTGCAGGTGAAATATAATAAACACTTTTGTCTAACAATTTTCAATATATAATTAATTTCTACAATCTTTGTTTTAGAAATATTATCCGCCTAATTATCAGAATGCATAACTACTCAAATATAGAAATAAGACTTTTAATGCCATCTAGTGGAATATTTTGAAGCCTATCCATTGGATTACTTCATATGTACTACAAAAATATTGCTAATTTGTTATGAGCATTTGCATTGAAGTAATTCCCGTGCATAGCATAATATAAATAAGCAGTTTTTACTTGCTCCTGTAAAGTTTATCTAGAAGGAGTTAAGGCTGTTTTCGCTGTATACACAAGAGCATGAACTTAACGTGGAGCACATTTTCGGACAGAAAAAATGCTTCAATTTTTATGAAAATTTGCTACATTGCAAGGTTGATTTGTCGAATCGGCCGCTTCTAACGCCAAGTGTTTTCTCGCCACATCGATAAATGCGCTAAATCTGGTAACCCTTCTGAATTTGTTCTCCAGTGAAGGAGAAGTCGTTTTTGACAAAAACGCACCAAATACGTGATTTTTCTAAATTTGGCGGAGAAGCGGCCGATTCGACAATTTCACCCATTGCAACTCATGCATTTGTTTATAATATAGTGTTTTTAAAATTTCAAAATATTTCATAAATAATTAGTTTTTCTTTTTAACATGTAAAGGGATAGCTCATTTAGCATTATGGTATAGGAGAAAAAATGCGAAACACATTTTATAATAGAAAAAACGCATCAACTTGGTTAAAAATGAGTAGTATGATGAAATAAGCAATTCTCTACCGGATAGTGAAGCCAGAATATAATATTAATGTTTGAGTACTTTTATATCTGATAAAATATTCCGAATTCAGGTCCTATACTTTAACTTTAGCTGAAAACAGCCTTAAGCATTTTGGTAATTAGGCTGATGATACGATATTTAACATTACATTTTCCATGTGAAAAAGTTAACTATTTGTATGCTTATCATGTTTTATTTTTCTCATGCTTTTTTTCTTTCTCTTTCAGCTACATCGAATGATAAGTAATATGCAAGTCTAAAGATGCACCGAGGGAATTATATTTCAAGAGACAGGTTTTGTCAAAAAGATCAATAAAAAATGAACTTTTTTAGTGTATATCTTGTGAATTGTTTTTAGTCAAATTGTGCTGAATTATATCTTTCAAATTCAGATTTGTCAAAGAACAATGTCTCATATTACAGATAAAATATATAACCAGTTCATTGAACCTATTACATGTGCCTCTTGATAATTTGTATGAAAGGCTTGAAAAGTCAAGTTTTTAAATGAAATGGAAGAATACTCCAAATGACAAGTTTTTTTTCAAATTGTTTTCTCTTGATCCATCTTTTGTCTGTATAAAGATTAAAGTTTCAAGTCAATTTCTTAAAGAAAGATGAAGATTAATCCTACCATTTAAATTGATATGATACATGAGATAACTGTTAATGTTATAGTTACTAAAATAGCCAAAAATTAGTATAAGTAATTTTATAGTACTTAAGAATAAGTTTATTAAGCTTAACAATCATTATCATCAGTAGACTAGCTATTAATTCCATTTATTATATCTGCAAAAAAACCAATCTTACATATGCATTTAATTTTTATTTATGACTAAGAAGTTCGGTGTGAATAACCTTAAGAGCTTTTCACTTATCATTCATGTTTTGTAAGCTGTTTGATAGAATGAAAATAAAATTAAATACCTAATGAAGATAGTTAGTTAATTGCTAGCCATCTGGACAATATAGTAATTAGTCTACTTTTATATTGCAAAATCAGGGGTATAATTTGTCACTTTCAATTTGATACAATTTTGAGCATTCAATTGTTATTTCCTTTTGAAAACTCGAAAGATTTTTTTTTTCCTTAGACATATAAAACCAAAAGCAGAGTACTTGCAATTTTCTCTCTTCAAACAATTAAATCTCTCCAGCAATGACATTCAATAATTTACAAAATAGCTGTAAATGTATATCTAGAGTTATCTTTCAGATTTTTTTTAATTCCGTAAATATCCATAACTGTGAAGATGTTTGTCAAATAAGGGCCTTTACAAATGTATCAATTTCCATCCACTCAAAAATTGACAAATTTGTAGCATTGTGCAGAGTACTATTAAAAATTGTACTGCATGCCACAGTTTGCTGACCCATGGTATAGACGTATATGTTTGTAACAATTGGTATTTCTTCCCTATCTATCTTTATAAAAATATATTTCTAGCTTCTTGGAAAGCTTGTTACGTGAATTTTTTTCTAGTGACTATCATTCCCTCAAAAAATTCCATCACGGCTGCAGGAAAAAAAGTATTCTAATTCATTAAACAATGTATGGCAAGAATGACAGAGATGTAATTTACTATCTTTTAAGTTTTTGTTTTGTTTTCTGTAATCAGTTTGCTTTAAGAGATTACAGTCAGGTAAATTAATAAAATAAGAAAAAATATAATTACCTGTTAATTTCAAATTCCATGCTCTATTGATATTTTTTTAGCACATTCCACGCTTCTAAAAAAACAACAACATAATTATATAAAGTTGTGAAAAATGCATTAAAATTTTCTTTGCCCATTGTGAATTATATATATATATATTGCATTGTGTGCCTTGTGGCAACAATAGATTAAAAAGATTGATCTCTCAAGATGTAAGGTGTAATGAGATTTCATTGCTTGGTAACTGAGAAAAATTATGCATACAAGTTTTGAAGAATATGTATGCTGTATTATTAAGGCTATAAGTTTCATTTCCAGTTCAAGGAATTTTTTCCCTCTATGGTTGACTGGGGATATCATATTTCGAAAACAAGACTACTCATGTTTTTACTTTAATTGGGTTAAATATAGATGTAGGATCCCTATTTGCATGAGTAGTCTTTCCCATTCCTTTGGTAAATAATATATGATACTTTTGCAAGATTCCCATGGGATCTTTTCCTATTTCCGAGTTTTCTTGTAAACCAGGGGTGTCAAACTCACGATCCACAATGTATATTTTTGCGGCCTGGCCAATATATTGGCACACAATAATATATAATAACAAATCAATGCAGATAAAAATAAGATAGAATTCACTGAACTTTTTTTTTTTTTTTGCCGTTGCTATTGTTATATAAAATGCACTCATTTATTTCAAATATATTTAGTTATTTTTTT
>BMAV01009856.1:22532-51271 GCA_019973955.1 Trichonephila inaurata madagascariensis | reverse complement strand
AGAGTGAGTGAGTGTAGGGTTTTATTGCGCAAGAGCCAATTTTGGCTATGCTGCGCCAAACATTTGTTAAAAATAATTCAAAATGTTTTATAAAATATTTAAAAATAATGACAGTACAGCCTTGGGGAAAAGGAAAAGATCGCTAGGGCACCTTGGGATTGTGACACCCGTACTCCCCTAAAGAAGGTGAGCCCCCTGAGGGGGTGTCTCTTCGGGGACACCGAAGAGAGGTACTACCAGCCGATTGACAGGAGCGGGCTCACTCCTGCCTCCCGTCTACAGCGAAGCGTGGGCCAAAGGTATTCCCAGGACACCATTTTCCTCCTTACGGGACGCCGCACACGCCAACTGAAGCACTGGGTTAAGGCAATGAAATATAATTTGATTAATTGAGGCTAATGTAATAAATTTATACTCAACATTTCTTTTACCTCTTACGCTTTCTATGTTCTTTTTTGATGTTTGTGTGTGTGTATCATCTTAATTCCTTAAAATCACTTCAATTTATCTACCGTAGTGTTGTGTATTATTTTTTTAACAGATAAAGTGATTCATATTTACTTTAAATTTTGAACATACTGCTTTATTCAAGTTCCTATAAATATTGAAGCCATATTTTATAATTAATGCTTCAAAATACTTTTAAGAATAAAAAAAAAGACTTACTAAACTTTTTTTTTCCAATTTTCGAACACTGAATGACAAAAGCTTCGATAATTATTGTAGACTAGCACGTGACGTCTCTGACAATCTATTTCCGGAGAGGGGAATAGCGAAGGATTAGTGCATGAAAATTTTTATTTAGTTTTATTTAGTCGGTGTACAGTAAATCGATATATTTAAAAAATGTGCGTTAATGTTTTTTTTTTTTTTCACAACTATATTTCTTATTTCCATTTCTCTCATAGCAATTACTTTTCCAATAGTTTAATATTTTTAGGATTGGGAAATAGTTTTCTGTCCGTAGGGTAAAGGAGTAAAAAATCTGAAAAATAAAGGAATTGTTTTGCAAGACGTTTGAGGCACTCAAATTTAGCACTAAAAACTCCTTTTCCTTTTTGAATTCTCATAAGGTAAAAACCATTCCAATAAAAGTTTCAATTATAAATTATTTAAATTTTAATTTAAAATTTAAGAGTAAGAAGTTTCTCACCTGAAGAAATACTGGATTCTTAATTAGAAATTCCCCTTCAAGTATAAAAGGGAATTAATTTTTTTGTATTTCCAATTGCATAAGAAAATTAAAAACTCTTACAATATAACAAGAAACACAAAAATATAAAGCGAAAGAAAAAAGTCAATATCCCATCAACAAATGTCCAGCATTCCAATACCTTTGCATCTTGGAGTCTCCACACAGACGACTGGTTCCTTCCCATCACCTCTTCTTATTTACAAAGTAGGCACTTTACACTTTCAAAAATACCAATTCGGGGAAGGGGAACCACAAGAGAGTCATGGCCCACCACAAGTCTAAATTCTGCGACAGCTTTTCACGAAGTTCACGCAAGATAAATTGGGTCAGCGGATCCTCCAACTTAAAGAAACATGAGAAATGAGCGATGCTTTCCAATTTTGTGTTAGATTTTTGATATACAGTTTTAAGGAATGAAAGGAGTTATAAGTATTTGGCTGTTGATTTTTATTTGAATTCCCTTCTTAACCAGAAAATCTGTCCATTCGCGTTGCTAGAACTATCACAATTTTATCCAACCGTGTGTTATTTGAGGTCCCTCTATCCTTCAACTCTCCTGGATAACCCGACAAACTAGGATAATATTAGAGATGTCTATTTTCCTAGATCCAACAGCCTGAAGGGCTGCGGTAGCCCAGTGGTCAAGGTATCGGATCATGGCAGCATGTCATGAGTTCGAGCCCAGTATCACTAAAGACCCGCCGTATAGGGCAGCGATGCACGTTAAATCTGTTGAGAGTTGAAACGTCCCGTTGGTGTGGTGCGGTCGTTAGGAGAGGGGGTGTCATCTCAGGTGTCATCCACGTCACTTGACCATGGTTCAAAATTACATGGTCCGTCGCCAAAAGCCCTCGTGTGGCTGAACAGTGCGACGCTAATATTCACTCCCTCACCCAACAACCTGAATGGCAGCTTTGGAGGGTTACAGAATAACTACCTTATTATAAAAGGGACAAATTGCTCCAGTACAACATAAATAGCCATAACTTCCTCATGAAAGGGGGTTTTTTTTTTTTTTTTTTTTTTTGTAGGACATAGGGAAAACATAGGTACATAGGGGAAAAGATCGAAGACTATATTCTTACTCCAACATTCGGCAAGAGTTCAGTCAAAGAACCATCGGTGTAAACACGTTACAGCTCAGTATAAAAGGTGTTGTGTCGTCGCGAACCCTTAAAATTTACTTCATTGATAGCGAGAGGGCTCATACAGCTTTTTGCCAAAAGACATTTTATTCCAAGTTAATTAAACAAAACATTAAATTCAATGGTAAATTTTTGCACTTCACAGCCATTCGCTGGAGAAAAGTTCTAGTCCCATTTAAAGGTTAACGACCTTGAAATGATCGGCTCCCGGGTGCGGCTGTCCCCACAACCCCTTTCGCTGTTATCGTCCTAAGTCTCTTCAACGCGAGCAGTTTCTCAGCAGACTCCGGCCCTCTGACTTCAAAGGTCATCGCAGTTACTCTTCCTTGGTCCTTGAGATGCGGCTGACCCCGCAAACTCTATCCAGTATCTTCGAAGAAGAAAAAAATCTGACGTGGAAGATAATGCAGAAGATTGAAGATCCTCGTCAAGACGGATGATGATTTTGGGAATGAGGTACTTAGACTGCGCCAGCAGTTTTCAACCCTCTATCTGGATATTCGATGTTCATGGTGTTGCAACTTGGTTGGGAGAAGAGGGCATGACTTCAGGAGTGGAGATTCAATGAGAGTGGTGCTATGGAAGTGGGCTTTGATTGGAGGTTGGAAGTGAGCTTTTAAACTGCACTAACTTTGACTTAGAAAAAATATTTTAAAGACAACTATTAAAGAGAAAATATTTAGGAGGGAATTTAAAGGTTAAAATAATATGAGTAGATTAAACTTTATCCATGAAAGCTTCTGCTAGAAGGCAGGTTTTTCTTCGTCCGAATTAGCATTTTTAAATTTAGAGAGAAGATCGAGAATTTTAGGATTTTTCTTTACTAGGTTTGAAATGGCATTAAAAAGTTCCAGAACTTGTATTAAGTCAGAGGTATTATTTTCTTGGCAAAGGAATCCACAGGGGGAATCTTCTTTTCTGTTATCATTTTTATTTTCATTTTCAGTAGGGGTTTGACTGGGGATTTCTCCACTAACAAAGATCCTCGTCAACTTGTGAGTCGACCCTTTAAATCCCCTGGGTGGGCCACTTTCACTCCCCCAATCATCTCTGATTGGAAAGTGTAGTAGATCTGCATACGTCCCACCTCTTCGTCACCCCAATGCCATTGGTTCTTGGATACAATAGGAAGGCGAGACAGAAACCATCTCCATCGCCGTACCTAGTATACCATCTGAAGGGTCTATAAATCGTGATGTCACTTCAACACTGAGGGTATTTTTTTTATCACAACCGAGCGGCATTCTTCGAATAGTTCACGGTACCCATGTTCGAAGGCGACTCGACAGTGAATATTGTTCGCAGAAGTATCCTTTCTATAGATCGTGGTGTCCGAACGTTATCGGGGTGTCAGAGAGTGGGGAACGTGCATTCAACGTAACTGCCTTCAGAATCCGCGGGACACTTGTTTTGCTCCAGGCATGAAGGAAGCATACACGGTCACTTTTGAAAGATTACAATGTCCCATCCGGGTATTCCGGTCACCTTGTACATCAAACTTGACAAGTATTGTCGGGAAGAGTTCGACTAATGAGCCATCGCTACAGTGTGGATAGTGTGCTAGGATCTTTAAGCTGCTTTGAGATAAATGGCTCTTAAGAAAGGGTTGGGTAAGGTTCAACTTGGTAGCTATCTCGACATGGTTTCAGGGCTTGCGGATATTAAGAAACCTTGCACATGCTCACCTTTAAGTTAATTAATAAATATGTAAAATATGTTTTTTTTTTCAAATTGTTTGAAGATTTGTTTAATGTAAATAAAGTAAGAACTATACAACTATTTCAAAACCTTAACTGTGAATTTTTTTTTTTTATATTATGCTTGGCAAAATTATAATTTAATTATAGATGAAGTGGTTCAAAATGAAAGTATTTTTTATCAATACATCCACAGAGAGTCGTAATTTTGTAATGTCAAGCATTTCTTTTTAAATTACAACTATAATTTTTTTTTTTACTCGTCTAGGAATATATTTTTTATCAATTTTTCCTTTAATGAGAGTAAATAATGGAGATTATATACAAGACGTAATAGAGCTGTATTACAATTGGAATTGATAGATTTTTTTATCTTGAATCATGAAATAGTTTAATTACCTATCGAAGGCACAAAATTTAATCTGCATTCTATTTTTATTTTTTTATACGAAAAAGTAGGAGAATAAGTTATTTAGTAAATTAAATGATCACGCGAATAATTCTTTAAATTGAAAAGTTCTTGGAAAATAATGTTCTTCCTTCCATAAAATGAAATAAAAGAATCTAATTGAAACGTTAATCGTACTTTTTAAGACTGAAAAAATAAGTAAGTCTAATAGAGTATTGGATCAAAATTTAATTAGGAAGAATTAGCACTCGATTTCAATATAACTTTTTTGTCCCTATTTTCTAATTCTTATTCCTGACTTAATTCTCATTTCAACATTTAAACTTGTACTTTTTACTGCGTGACATTTAAATCATTTGAAGATTATTCATCTTCCATTTTAGTTTTCATTTAAAAAAAATGTTTTATTTTTTTTAAGTTCTTCGTTTGAAATTCATTTTATTTTTATTAGACTCGTGTTCATTTATCGTTCAATAATCCTGCTTCAAATTCGGTACTATGGCATTTGCTAAATATCTGGCATTATATTCACGTTGTATTTTCCTTCAAATAACAAAAATAATTTAGCTTTTTTTAAAAAAAAATAATAGTTTTTTTGTTGTTTTTTTTGTTGTTTTTTTCTTATTCAATTTTGATAAAAAGTTGTTCTTTTTTTTTCCTTTCTTATAAAAGTTCCTTACAATACATTAATATCTCGACTTCCGCGAATTCGGAGTCGGAATTAGGATCTGAGCCTGATGAAATTGTTAATTTGATTGAAGAAGTTATCGATTTTGCCAGGCAAATAAATTTAGAAGTGCGTATGGATGACGTTCAAGAATTGCTAGATTCCCACAATCAGCAGCTAACAGTGGATGAGCTCATAGAAATGCATGAGCAAGTGCAAAACATTGAAGAATTTGAGCGATACTCAAACTGTGTCCCGCCGAGTCTTTTTAAGTGTCCCTGTCATGGCCCATTGCTCTGAAAAATTTACTTATTTTAGAACATTGTATTAAACATTTGGTGGGAAATTCTTTGTCGTCAAGAAATCCAATATATCAATTTTGCCTTTTGCTGTCTGTGTTGTACGGGTACGAATGGATATTCTTTTTTTATTTGGAACGCTTACGATTAGTGATAACAGACAACTATGGAGTAGCGAGAATTTTATGGGAGGAACTAATTTTTAATTATCTTTCATATCTTGCAAGCAAAAAATATTTGAAGAAAATATATTGTTTCAAGACGATTGGGAGGTTGATTATTTTGTAGTGAAAAACTAATATGCATCAGTAATTGTTCAGTTTGTCACGAAAGAGTGCTGTATTTAAAAAATACCAATCAACAGGAATCATTCAATGACACTTTTCTTCGAAGATCTCCTTCAAGAGATGATAAATAGGCTTTCTTGAATAATTTTTGCAACAGCAACAAAGTGTTTTGTCAGTGCTAACATCACAGCGGTAACAAAGGGAATCCTATGAAGTTTGCTATTTTATTGGTAATCATATTGTAATGACTTCACTCAGCTCTTGGTTAACTATTTATTTCAACATGAATATCATCAAAATAATAAATAAAAGGGTATATGCTAATTACAGTTCAATATCGATTTTGAGTCTCTTTCGCACTCTCTTCCGTTCCTGGATTTTCCAAGCCAGGAGACCGCCGTTCTTCGCGGGCTGGTCCGTAACCACTTCGGGTCTCTTCCGTACTCTCTCCCGTTTCCTCGATCTTTCAAGCCAGGAGACCGCTGTACTTCGCGGGCTCGTTATCACTCTTCCTATCGCTCAAGGGACGGCCGAACTTCAAATCCCTTCAAATCCAGTCTTTTTTTCTCTCCCGTCCGGACTCTCTCGCCCGTTTTATATCCTTTCTTTCTCCTAGTCCGCCACCGCTCATCTCTTTGTCGGCCTCAGTCCCCATCCTCCTGCTGCCGCCTTCCGGTCTCGGCCCCCTTGATGTCATACATCTCTGCTGCGCCAAATTCGGTCTCGTTCCGCTCGTCCCAAAGAGACGCCAAGGCTGGGTGTACAGTTGTATGTTCTCCGACGTGACGGCGCCACCGAGTTCTGGGAAAATGAACACACAATCATAAGGCGCCTCTTTTTGACAGTCCGGTCAGCTGGGCAAAAAAGGTGCCGAAACTCGACCACCCAGCTACGAAATTCCTTCCCAGCAATTAGGGAAATTCCCGGAATTTTCGCAGCTTCTGTCGGCAAGGGATCTGTTGGAAAATAGGGGAAAGAGATATGCTTCGTCACAATATGAAACCGTTTACTGATGCAGAAATTGTGAAGAAGTGTTTCTTAATTCCTTCCCATTTAGTGCTAGTGAAAAAAAAAATACAAACAATAATAATTAAAAAATTTAAACAGGAGTTATAATATTTTGATCAATTTTCCACATTTTAAATTTCCAACGTTATCTTGTTCTTAGATCATTTCTCCCCCATATCCTCATGTTGCGGCCCGCGTGAAATAACTAATATATGTATGCAGCCCGCGTGAAATGACTGACATATGTATGCGGCCTAGCAAAAAAAAAGGTTGAGTACCCCTAATTTAAGCCCAGTTCAATCAGAAGTTTGAATGACGGTGGGTCATTTGACAGAAGGTCTTAGTTTGATTGAAAAAGGGTAAAAAAATGGAAAATTTATAAAATACTTACTCTAACGAAGAGCGTATTTTTTCAACAAAACAAGGAATAAAAAAAAAATTATTAGTATGCTAAGAGAAAATTTTGTGGGTGAAAAAAAATCTTTAAGCTTACTTGTTAGTGTTTATTAAACCTTCTACATCAAAATAGTTTAAGTTTGCGATTTATTAAATTTTTTTCTTCTAAATTATTGTTTCTTTTCGTCTCCGATCCCACCTAAAAATAATTCACATGTGAAACTATACCCCGACTTACGCGAATTCGACTTATACAGTTACCTCTGTCTCTCACGCCCCCCCCCCGATCGCGTAAGTTCGGGTATTACTGTATTTCCATACACGCGTAAAGAAAAATCATACAATACATACATACAAATCATGCAATCTACAAAATAATGCTGGATATTTGCTTAGGGATTTTTATATTTAACAATTTCTAACTTTGAAAACTTTTAATCGTTTCATTTGTTTACATTGCATATAATATTGAGTTTTTAACTTGATGTCGTTTACTTATAGTAAAAGGACATATTGACAGAATGTTTTGAAATAAATTCACTTGATATTACGTTAAAAACAGCATTTGTCCCGGTATATTATAGCTATGTGTGTTTTATTGCATTTATTCTATATCTGCAAATCGGTTTAGAGTTTTTTATTCCATGTATTTTCTGAAATACAATTTTTGCTAACAATAAAGAATTTTAAATGATATTTAAGACATATTTTAACTCTTTCAGTCTCCAAAATACGCTCGTGAACAGAGACTGGTGCTCGTGAAATCTGTTGGGATTCAAATTCTTCATGGTGGCGATGTTTCAATAGTGCAATTCCAGTTCAGATTGCATCTTCGTCATTTTACTGTGGTTCAAAATGATGAGGTTGCCAGTTGAGGGCAACTGGCAACCTCCTTAACTTTAACCTTAACTTCAAAGTGCGACATTGATAAGGAAATCATCTGTCTATGCAGGGTGGTTCGCTACCAGACTGACAAACTGGCAGGTTGTGTAAGGGCTACGCAGACGACTTGGAATCACATAGGAATATAGGTTCGTAAATGCCGTAGTTGCAAGATATGCTAACGAACTCTAGACGCGTTCTGAAACTCTAGGTGGCAACGTGGACTGTTCAGAAGCACTGCGCATGCGCGAGTGCTACACGAGCTTCAGTCAATAATTACCTCTCGACGAGAGAGGTTGATTTTTTTTTTGTTGTGCTCCGTCCCGTCCGTGAGCGTAGAGTGGAGATTTGTATTCACTGATTACCTCTTGACGAGAGAAGTCGTTTTTGGCTCCGCCCGTGAGCGTAGTTTGGAGATTTGGATTCACTGATTACCTCTTGAAGAGAGAAGTCGTTTTTGGCTCCACCCGTGAGCGTAGTGAGGAATATTTCGAGAAAGTGATTTCCTCTTGCCGAGAGAGATTCTATTTTTTGCTCCACTAGCGAGCGTAGTTCGGATTTGTGAAATCTACAAGCGAGTTTTGAGTTAAAGCTTTTGCATCTTTCGGAGACAGATGGGTTGAATGCCACACTGCCTTGCTTTATTTCTCTACAAGTATCATGAACTCGGCTTAACTACGGTTTTTACTTAAAACTTGTAAAAAGTGTTATCTTTTGTGCCTGTGTGTTTAAAAATAAACCCTCAAAATATCAATCAAGTTTCCTCACTTGTAGTGCTAGGACATTACAATACGGAGCAAAGAGGTAGAGAAAAAGAATAGAAGCAGCAATATATTAATCTGCATAATGCCCATGTGTGGGCTTTGAAGAACCCTCATCGTATAGCTCAACAGCTTCTCTAAGTCAGCGTTTGGGCCGGCATTTTTGGAAACTACCTCATTAGACTGTACCTTCTGTCTAGTCCTTTGGACAATAGGGCATATCTGATCTTCTTGCAAATAGTTATGCCCGAACTTCTTGACGTAGTACATGTTCCTCCGTCTTTGGACCACTCCATGTGATACCAGCATGACAGGGCTTCTCCAGATTACGGAATTCACGTCCATGAAAAACACCTCAACGTAACCATTGGACAGCAGAGGATAGGTCGTGGTGGCCTGGTTCATTGGCTTGCCAGATCACCGGACCTATAATACATGGACTTCCTCTTCTGGGGTCACATGAAGGGGGGTAGTATGAGATGCCTTTTCTTTCAGTTGAAGACCTCGTCGGTGTTATATCTGTCACTGCTTGGAAGATACGTGAGATGCTACGAATCTTCCAAAACGTAAGGAATTCCATGCAGCGCTGCTGTCAGACCTGCCACATAACTTCCGGTCATAATTTATGCAACTTTTGTAGTACAAACTTTCAATAGAATGTTTTCCCGTCCCATTAATGTGTTGCTTTTTTTGCTCTTTTTCTCTGCTTCTTAACACTATGGGATTTGCGACCCTAAATTCCTTTGTGGTTCCGAATCGTCTCTGTAACACCTACACACCCTGCAAGTTTGTCGGTCTGGTAGAGAATCACCCTGTACATTAAATTTCCCCTGTTAAAACTTGTAAATATTTATCAGTAAAAAGAGAAATTTTAGCAAATTATTTAATCGTTTCTCAAAAATAATAATTCGACGAATAAAACCGTGTAGAGCTCATGGGAGTGGTGTGGAAGTTAGGAGAAGGAGTTCCAGTTTTAGGTGACATTCTCGTCACTTGACTATGGTTTGAGTTTGCAAGATCCATCTGCAACAGCCCTCGTGTATTTTCTAAATGCGATGTAAAATAAAATCGAATAATTTTTTGACAAATAAAGTATAAAAATTTATACAAAATATGTTTATATAGTTTTATATAAAAAAAATTTATGAAAATATTAAAACGCTCTGAATTCCTTAGTATGAATTAGTATAAAGGTGTTACTTAAATATCTTAACTTATTTTCTTAAAACTACACAATACTCCCAATTATTATTATTATTTTTTTAAAAATTTTTTTGTGGTCTATATCATTGATGATTTCACCACTAAATTTTAGATCTGATAACAAATTTTTTTAAGGATATTTAAAGATTTCTCAGTTTACGTTTTGGTTTCGGTTTCATTTTAAGAAAATTTTCCACTCTTAAATTGAATTCATTAAAAATATTTTCAAGCACAATCAACACTTTCAGTGTGAAATGGCTATTAATTTCAATTTTCATTGCTAAAATCATTTCTTCTTAATTATGTTTTGAGTTCTCATTGTTCCTTAAGATTGATTTCAAGGCCAATTTTTGTCTTGAAAATAGCTTATATAACGTAGAAGCATTACCATTTATTTTTTCTTGTTGAAAAAAAGGCACGGTCAAAACGTTGTCAGGTAACTATGAGAAACAATATTTCGAAGAGATGGAATACTCATGAAAATGATGCATCTAAAAATCGGCCCTTGGCTGAAAAACTGCAATTACACTTTCGAATACAAGTATTCGGAATTCAAGTATTGCAGATAAAACTAAATATATTTCCATAATGCACCAAACTACACTCTAATAGTAAACCTAAAATATAGTAGTAGTATTATATTTACTATATTTTAGTATTTTAAAGTTGCGCAACATAATTTCAAACTTGTTAAACTGCCCCGAGTTAAAATTGAAAAATATTTAGTACATATCTCGGGATTTTTAACTTAAGTTAGTATCCTTATTATTTTGTACATAAATGCTTTGTGATTCATAACTTCTGTGAAAATATCATGTAAATATTAGGCTGAACAATTTGCGCCATAACAAATGCTATCAATATTATTCAAAAATATTGTTTGAATTAAAAATATCATTTTCAGTGATATTTATATAAAATAGTGTTTTAATGTAAAACATACATTGGAAAATAACATATTAAAAAAATTAGAGCTTTATGGGCATTAATTATAAGTTTTTGTTTTATTTTACTAACTTTAAATGTGTTTTTCTCCGACTTTTTAAAGTTTGAAGATAAGTGTTTTCCAATCCCTAAGGCATTTTTAACTTGAAATTTTTGTATATACTCCAAAACGTATGTTCTATAAAAGGTAATAAGACTTTAGGTCTGAGATCTGTAGCTATTTTTTTAAAAAATACTAAATTTAATATTTTAAAAATTTTCGGGTTTTTTCCAGGTTTAGCTAACAAAATAATGATTAAAAACCAACAAAAGAACAGATTTTCAAATCCACACTAACTTTTGTTTGCAGTAAGCTAAGAAACATAAATCACATAAAATTAGTAAAAATTTTAAAAATTTAACATTTTATAAAAGTTTTAAATTTAATTTTTTGAAATTGTAAAATAATAGTTTTTAAACTGATTTTTTACTTTCAAAATCGATTTAATAATATAATCCGAATATAAAACATAAATTGTTTTTACTCTTACTGTTCTCCAAAAACGGGGTTTTTTTTATAAAGAGTCTTAAACAAAAAAGATTTTTAGTTAGAAATTTTGTGTTAAGAATAATATAAATTATTACACTATCGAGTAGAATCACCCATTACATTATTCTCTAAACTAATGTTTGTTATTATTTATTGATTTCATCCATTATTTCTCATATTATCTACCTTTATTTTTCTTTTTCTTTTAGAGAATATTTTATTTACATTTAGTCCAAAGAAATATATTTGTAATAATTTCAGTGTCATTTATCAACTGTTCTTATTATGTGCCTGTGTTAGTTACTCCAATTCGATATCACTTGAAAGGAACGTTTTCAAAATCACGCAATACAGCAAGAAAAAAAGTTGTATCCACAGAAGAATTTAAAAACCACATACAGAGAAATAAATTTAACGCGTAACTATAAAGACGAAATATCAATTAACACGAAATAATAGAACGGTCCCGACAAACTACTACGTATTTTCGTGCAGTTTTTCTTCTTAAGACGACGCAAAAATCGCTTAACACGAAAGGATTTTCCCCCTGGATACAGAAATTCAGCCGACACTTAATGATACGTTTGAGAAAGTTTATGTATTATTGGACTGTATCATCGGAAGAATTCTTCGCAGTAGATGATAATAATGTGTGTACAGCAGCGTTTCTCAAACTGTGACGACTCTACGAGGGGGGCGCGAGCTTATTGAAAAGTCAAAAACCCAAGATTGTTTAAAAAATTATTAATTTACTGAAAGTAAACAAACAAAATATATTCTGACATAATACAAAACAAAATACACTTATACACTGATATATTACACTTATAAATGTATCAGTGTTACGCAATGCATTTTATAATTAATTTAACAATACAAAGTTAAGAACAAGTTTAACAATTACCAGTGACCCCATGGGATTGTCACATATAAAATTATATACAAAAATTAACACTTATCTTTATAATTTTTGTACATCTTATAATTAATCCCTTAACTACCGATTAAAATTTACAAGATTCGTTTTCCACATAGGAGCGCGTATATGGTGTTGGGGCCCCCCCCCCACCCCGTAATAAAAAAGAGCAAATAATCGGAAATAAGTAAATCTTTCGCAAACATTGTAAAGGTCCTTTTTTTTTTAATTCCAAGGCCTTCGGAATAATTATAAGGATAGCAGTGCAGAGAAAAGATCGTACTTCAGAAAGATGTATATATACGTCCGGGGAAATTAACGCTTTGACTGAAAAAGACGTTTATATACGCAGGTGGAACTTAAGAGGTTAAGGTTGTATTGTTGTTTTCGCATCAAAGTACAGTATTATTGAACTCAATACATTGTTATTATATGAGGAAGGCGCGATGAAAATTATGATTGAATATTGGGTCGCGAATATTAAAACTTTGAGAAGCACTGGTGTACAACCCCAATTACGGCAGACAAAGACACTTTGGAAATTGTTTAAAGCTCAAAATATGTCATTGATTCAGATTCTGACGGTGAAAATGAAATAAATGATGCAATTCCTTTCAGAATAGCATACTTTTCATGGTGTTCCGAAATGAGGAACATCATGAAAATTCTGTGCAGTTATTTAGACGCACATTGCAATGGTGAAATGAATAAAAAAAATAAACGATATCGAACAATTTGCTAATATTTTGATACTAAAAGAGACAATGCAAAGAAAATATCAAATTATTTCCTCAAAACTCAATAAATGTTTTGTTTTTCAAAAAACTTGAAAGTTTAGTATTAAATTTCGTTAAATTCTTCTGAATGTTCTTTTTTCATTTATTTTTGTTAAATACAGGGATATATACATATCTATGCAGCTAAAATGTACTCTAATAAATTTATTTTTGTTGTACATTGCTTTTTTTTTTTTTTTTTTGCAATATTTTTTAACACGAAAAAATTTTTCAGTTCCCTAAGTTTCGTGTAAAACGATTGTCACTGTATTCTCATATTACTTCTAAAATATCACAGCTGAAATCTCATGCAAAATATAATCGATTCATTGAAAATTATTCTTCGTGCTCTAGCTGAGTTTATATTTGTGAATGAATTATTTAATGATCTGAGGATTTCAGTCACTAAAGGTACTTCCTGTGAAAGCTTAAATTCGTCATACGCATTTGAAACCAGATAGCAAAGCGCAAAGAGGCACGTGGAGTCTTTTTAAATATGCGCATTGGCAGGACTTCACTAGCGGAAAAAGTGCCGATTTTTCCCCTCGCAGTTTCAAAGAATGAACGAAATTTATTAAAAAATGCAAAACTTTAGTTTCTTTCTGCCGCATTTAGAGCTCCAGATGGAAGAAATAAGATAATATGAAAACACAAAAACTTTCTTGGATCTTTTACAGTTTCTAAAACAAACAAGAAAACACAGTGGAATTGTTGGCAACCCCTTATTAAATTTTGTTTTAAGTCTACTTTGAAAAAATGTCGTTTTCTAGAATGAAGGGTGTCGATCGATTCTTGTTGGAGAGAGTTAAAATTAAAATAGCTCTGTTTCTCTTTTCACTTTTTATTTTTATCATATTATTGGGTTTCTCTATTTATTTTCTAAACTGCTGTTTGTAAAAAAGGCAACACCATGAGAGAATCATCAGAATTTAATATCGTTGGGTGGATGACCTGAGTACCTAGCTTCTCCGAGCTACAACCTCACATCGTTAGGATTTTCAGTGACTGTAACATATTCACTCTTGCCCTTTGTTAATCAGAATTAAATGAAATTTAATGCACAAACGACTTGTATTAGTAGAAATAAATGACGAAATATTCAAAGCAAAAAGACGATATTAAGTGTCCGAAATCAGCATTTGGCGTAGCCACCACTAGCTGCGATAAGTGCTGCTATACGACATAGAATGGAGTCAAGCAGATTTTAAATGTCTGCTTGTGGAAGAGAATTCCATATTGCTTGTACACGTAACAAAAGTTCGTCTTTTAAAGCTGAGGGCACGAATCACGAGCGAAACGCCGACCAACTAAATTCCACACGTGCTCAATAGGCGACAAATCCGGCGAATTAGCAGGCCAAGGAAGAAGTTGCAGGTGTTGGGCAGAACAGAAGTCTCGAACAGTCTTTGCAACATGTGGGCGTGCATTATCCTGCTGAAAGATAGCTCCAAGGATCCCTTGAAGGAAGGGAACGACTTCGGGCTGTAGCACTTCAGGGACGTACCTGTTGCTATTGAGATTACCCTCAATTCGCAGCAAATTGGATCGACCACGATACGAAATCGCATCCCAAACCATAACATCGGGTGTTAGACCACTATGCCGTTCAATAACGCACTCTAAGGCAGCATTCACTGGCATAGCGTCTAACAGGAATGCGGTCATCATGATCCCACAAATTAAAGCATGATTCATCTGAAAAGACAACTTGGTGCCAATCAGCTTGCCAGACTCTGTGCTCATGAGCCCAATGCAGATGCAGCCGTCGATGGTTTGCCGTGAGGGGGATCCTGTATAAAGGCACCCTTGCACGCAATCCACGGTGCAGCAGACATTGACGAACTGACGAAGCCGACAATAGGGCACCTGTAGCAGTAGACCAACATGCTGTAAGTGCCTGGAGGAAGCTGTACGGTCATCCATCCCCATGCGTAGCAGGTGTCGATCATCGCACGCTGACGTCACCTTCCGACGTTCACTGCCAGTTTTTCAAGTTGTTCGGTGCTCGTCGGTCCACTGTTTCTAACCTTGCATCACTGTGGAACGTTTTCGCTGCACACTAGCTCTTATTGCGATATAGGAAAATTCTCTTTCTCGAAGGCCGATAATCCTCCCACGTTTGAACTTATTAAGTTGTTTGAATTTCTCTCTATTTCGTCGTGGTGGCATACTTAGGTCTCACTAAACGTTCGCCAAATAATCATTAACTATTTTCAACTTCCCGTTACAGCCCTCTAGTTATACGCTTTCAGCATTAATTCAGAGGGCACTGCGCACGCCACGCACGTAACATCTTATAATTGATATTTGCTGCAAATTTCATTTAATTCTGATGATGGTGTTGCATTTTTTACAAATATCAGTGTATTAAAGTGTTATTCGTTAAAATGAAAAGGAATAAAAATATTTTGAATTTGTAACTGTACCTCTCTTTGCAAGCGATGGATATTAATCCAAAATAATAAAGTTAAATAATTTCTTCCCGTTATAGATTTCATGGAAAAGGAAACATTATACATTTTTTATGCAAAGTTTATTAACTAAATTTAATCCAATGAATTAAATTCTATGAAAGCATACAAATATTTTAATTTCATAGAACTTATCCAAGATATTGAGTTTTACATTTGTTGAGTTTCATGTAATTCACCGGAAGAAATGAGCTAATATAATTTCTTAATGAACTTCATGTAATCCATCGAAAGAACAAAACTAGCATAATTTTGTCATAGAATTTCATATAATTCATCCAGAAAATTAAACTAGTATAATTCTTTGGGTGAATTTTGTATAGAAACAATCGAAAGAATTCACGCAAGAAATTCAATTTTTTCACATTAGTGTGTGAGTTTCATAGAATTCATCCAAAAATTTTAACTTGTATAATTCTTTGGTAGAATTTCATAAAATCCATACAAAAAAATTAAACTTGTTAGAACTTGATTGAATTTCACGTATATCCAAAGAAGTAGGCTAGTATAATTTTTTGGGTGAATTTCATATAATTCATAATTTCACACAAATATGGATATTTTTCATTTAGAAAAATGTCTGATTATACAGGTCTACAAATTGAAGTTTTTGAAAAATGCAAAAGTTTTTGGTGATTTTTATGTAATTTTGTGCGCTGATTTCGAAATTGACCGCCATTTTCTTTTGCATCACACCAGGATTTTTTATAAACTTAATATCGATATTTTTGCTAAAATTGATTTTAAAAGGAATTCTCCCGAACAATTTAGCATGTACTATCTAGCAAAAGTTGTTTTTTTTTTCATTTAAATCTATGTAAATGTGGATTCTTGAAGAGACAAATGGATTTTTTTCACCAAACTGATGAAAACCGCTGTTGCTAGATCTCACGAATTGCCTCTCATTCAGAGAAAAACAAGTAGTCTTTCTTGAGGTTTAAACTTTTTACATCGAAATATAGTACAGTTTCTAGAAAAACTCATCAACATACTATTATAATTTGTTTTTATTAAGATAATTTACATAAAATAAACGATTATTCAAGAAGAGCAAATACTATGACTGAGTACATGAAAGTTTGAACTAAATTTCAAACTCAGTTTGCAGCAAAACAAAGTTTATATTTTAGAATGAACACTTTTTCCTTTGAAACTTCTTCGACGTTTTTCTTTTATGTTCAATCTCAGACTTATCTCGTGTTAATATCCAACAGTAGTTCTCTTATCCCATCTCCCTTGAGATTTGCACCCCATATCTTTGATAGTATTGTCTTTTACCCTGTTCTTCACTGACGTCATAAATTTTCGTAAGAAAAGTCCACAGGTGTGTGAAGAAAATATATTTTGACCCAACCAACCTAAGCTTCTTTCAGTTCCTACTATTAGTTCACTCGCCCTCAATATATATATACACCGTAAAATCCGGCATATAACGCGCACCGGTGTATAACGCGCACCTATACTTTCAAGCTAATTTTTTTAATTTTTAGGTATATTCGCCGTATAACGCGCACCTCCTTTTTAAGAAATCTGAAATATTAATATACATTGTTTTATGTTTTGAAGTAATTTATTCAAGGTATTAACCCAGACTTTTGAAAAAATAGTATACTTCTAGAACTACAACTGTTCTTGTTCATAAGGCAAGTTGTTTCTTTTAAATAAACAGTGTATCGATACATCTAGAAGTAAACTTTTTTTTTATGTCCATCCTTTTTGTTATTCTTAAAGCTATCGTTTTTATACCCGGCGTATAACGCGCACCCTTAAGTTTCAATCTTATTTTTTGTGTTCAAAGTGCGCGTTATACGCCGGATTTTACGGTAATCTTGTTCCAATTTTCAATCATTAATAAAATACTTTTTATTCCTCCACGTAAATTCAAATGTATTTTTTAAACTTGTAGTGGATGACACTTGATGCAACAACAGTATTTTTTTTTCAGATATTACTTCATTAATTAAATTTTAGTTTTTAATTTTAAATACATTCCCCGTTATTTCTGACGAAGTTAGAGCTATCACCAACAGATGGCACCAGTAAGTTTTAATAATGACATTTTTCTTGGCTTCAAATATATTTTTTTAATTTTGTAGGGGATGACACTTGATATTGATACAGTTTTTTTCAAATATTAATTCATTAATTAAATTTAGTTATCTAAAATAAAATTTTTCTTTGTTAACCTAAGTAGGAATTAACTTAATTTTCTTATATCACTTGTTTTCCTTTGCTGTCATGGTAATCTCAAAAAATTTTTATCCTTCATAAGCTTGCGGTTATCTGGATAAAAAGATTCCCTCTTTATCAACTTGATTTCGGATAAACCAGGAAACTCTTAGCACAGGTATTTGAAACAATCGACATCTTTTGGAATTGTTTTGTCAAACTACTTCATCCCACCTACTTTTATATTCAGAAAGAGTTATTGTTTGATTCATCTAAGCTGTTCCAAATCATATTCTCGGTGCCTAAGATTTTGACTTTTCGGCCATTCTGTTTTAACGCAATGTTGAGTCATCACGGCTGTACCACTCACACATGAAACATGGGAACTCTGTACTAGTAGAGTTCAAAAGTTCCCGAACTGAGCCTACAACGTGGAAAATTTTTGCTGTAGAGTGACTCCAGTAACATTTCTTTGTTATTGCACTGTTCCCCTTTTCTAAAAAAAGAGTGTGTTCCAAATCACGTTATCCGTGGGTCGCCAAGACGTCGTGTTTTGTTGGCGGATGTATTGAATCATCGGCGATTGACAGAAATTACGTTTGTTGAGCGTATAATGGATACTAATTTTTGTGTTCGTTTGGGAAAAAGTGCTACAGAGACTTACGAAATGTTAAAGCAAGCATAAGATTGTGATACATTACCGCGATCTCAAGCTTTTGAATGGTATCGTCATTGAAGAGAAAGCAGGGAAAGTATTGAAGACGACAAACGCTCTGGACTTTTTCACCCCTCAGACTTCCCTCACCTCTGAAAACTTTGAAAAGGTTTCTGCGGTAGTACGTAACAACCGACTTCAAACAATAGCAGAATCAGTTCGGATATCCTCGGCCACATGTCAATGGATACTGACTAAGGATGTTAAAATGCATAGGGTGTGTCAACATATAGTTCCCCGCATGTTAAACATGCATGATCTGACGGTGATGTTAAAAGTGAATCGCTGGCTGAATTAAAGGACATCGCTAAAAATGGAATCCAGAAATGTTTCGATGACCAAAAATGTATTGTTATTCAATAATCTTATTCCCAAGGAGGATGTGTTTCAGCAGTTTAACTGGCAATATTTATCAAATTATAGACTCAGTCCGGGAACTTTTGAATCCTACTACGTATATCCACCTTGTTAAGCAAGTAGCATGGAGATAACTTTCAAATCACCGGAACCGTGTTGAGCATATTTTACTTTTCCGAGGACGAGAATCAAGCTTTCGTAGTGTTCCTTTAAATGCACCGAGTATCTAACTGGTACAGATGTCTACTGGCGTCCGTGATGAAAAAAGACCTTTACGATGAATGTATAAACAATCTCCACTCATTTTTATCGTAAGTGATGTTAAATTAGCTCATCTGAACAATAGACCAAATACTCGTTTTCCTCAAAGTACTTAACAAATTCTATTCCACCAATAAGTTTTTTTTTTGTTTTAATTTGGAGTCTAAGAATTCAGCTGTTATTTCGAAAGGCACAGATTTCTAGTCAGATCATTAAGTTCAACCTGAAAGAAGTGCTGAGGTGAATAGACTCCTAAGGGACCTTACCGTAGCAATCTTTCTCGACCAATAGTTTAACTTGCAGTTAAACCAGAGCTTCTCAAAGTTGCAATATTCACGACCCAATATTCAATCATAAATTTCATCGCGCCTCCCCCCTCATACAATAACAATGTACTGAATTCAATAATACTATACTTTGACGCTAAACCTGCAATATGACTTTAACCTCTTAAGTACACACACCCTAGTATATAAACGTCTCGCTAAGCCAAAGCGTTCATTTCCCCCGACGTATATATACGTCTTTCAGATGTACGATCTTTTCTGTGCACTGCTATCCGTAAAATTATTCCGAAGACTTTGGAATGCAATAAATGGACCTTGACAATGTTTGCGAAGGTTTTACTTATTCCAGATTATTTTTGCTTCTTTATTCCTCCCCTCTCCACCAATACATCATATACACGTGCGTACTTGGAAAACGGTCGGCATTTGGAAGCGAATCGCGAAACTTTTGATCAGCAGTCAAGGTTTAATTATAAACCGTACAAAATTACCAAGATAAGAGTTAATTTTTGTTTTAAATTATATATATATGACATGGGGTCACTAATAATTAATAAACTTGTTTTTAACTTAATATTAAGTTAATTATAAAATACATTGTGTAGCACTGATATATTTATAACTGTAATATATCAGTGTAAATATATATTTTATTTATATTATTATGTCCGAATGTATTTTGTTTGTTTACTTTCAATAAATTAATAATTTTAATAAATAATCTTTTTGTCTCGACTTTTCAATGTGCTCGCGCCCCCCTTGAAGAGTTGTCACGCCCCCCAAGAGGGCGCGCCCCACAGTTATAGAAACACTGAGTTAAACTATTGGTCGAGAAAGATTGCTACGTTAAGGTGTCACAGAGTATTATTTTGCATGTTTCAAATGGTAGAATGAAGGACACTTACGGAAGGAAGAAATTCAACATAGAAAAATTTTTTTTTCTAAATACCCATAAAAATTCAAGTAAAGGTGAATTTTTTAAGAAAACGTGACGTAATAGAGAAAATTATTATTATATTCTTTTTGAAATCCGCTCCAAAATGTACATAAAGTTGAGCTATTACTTCCTCTTGTATTTTTTCCATGGTATGCCTAAATTGTTAATGAAATACCATATGATCCCAGTAATGTATAGTGTTTTGGATTATATGTTGCTTTTTTCGGTGATAGTTGCGTTTTTTTCTGCACATGAATGCTGTTTATTTTTTCGTACACTGTAATGGTAAATGTAATTTTTCTTGTAGCATATGTTAAAATACAGAATTACACATTCATTGACTGTTTATTTAAAACACTGTATTGTGAAAATTAATTGACGTGAACCTGAACTATATTAATTTTTAAAATACTTTCTGTATTGAAAAAAGTGTTCCAAGATTGGATTCGAAGTTCTTAACATTAAATAATTCACAATTCATATATTTGCTTAAAATCCAACAATAGCTTTGAAAAATAATCTTGAACTGTTTGCACGATTATAAAATGTATTCCTACGCGTTATAATTCTATAACGAGTAGGAATACATTTTAATTCTAAAGTAGTTTTAAAAAATAACCAGTTTATTGTCGAACAAAAGGAAAAATATGAACCAAAAATAACTGAAAATAATTATACATTTTATCTTTTTATTTGATAAAACGTCTCAGAATTCCTTCAGCGATCATTCGAACACTTTCAAATATTCGGTATCAAATGTAGATTCAAGAAAAGGTCGAGAGCGAAATGTCAACAGGAAATTACGTCATTAACTCCGAGTGGCTGCTCCGAGCATTGAAATGAAACTTTCGTTTTGGGTAATAATTTCGTTTATCACTCCCAAGTCACTTGTATTTAACGGAGCCGACACTTACCTGTGAAGAAACATATATTAGAAAGTCCTACTCTCGAAACATAATTTGGCACATTTACTCTTTTAAGTATTAGTTGGAAAAGTGATGGCAGCAATCTTAAGAGGTTAATTTAAGGCTGGCATTTGCCTTCAGCTCTGTTTTGGAATGTGTAAAATTAAATGCCATGGAGGGGTTTCCAGAAAATCAACACAGGGGCTGAGATATAAGCAGATAAATTCCGTGCTCAATCGAAATTTACAAAATTTTCTTAAGATTATTTTATTTTCTAAATAAAGTAATAAATATAAGAATTTCCCGAGGAAAAGTATAAAATTATATTTATGTTACTAGTATTGGAAGTTGGATACATATTTCCGTGAACTAAACAACTAATATAAAAAAAATTATGTCAATTCCTACTTAGATCAACAAAGAAAAATTTTATTTTAGCTACTCTTTATTAAATAGTTACAATTAATATAAATATGTATATACATAGGACAGAATCACAGCATTAAGTGGTCATTAATTTTTATTAATTCTTATTAAAGTATCGTATTGTCATCCAAAACAATCGTGTATATAAAATTTCAGTTCAACTGAATGCTTTAAGACGTGAGAAAAAAACCTTTTCAAGTTTTGACACAAGTCTCCAAAAATGATGCCAATGTGGCTGCGTGTGTATTTGTAATTCTTTAAATAATTACTTGTAATCAATTAATTTTTATTAATTATAATTAAATTTTGTATTGTCATCCAAAATAATCATGTATATAAAATTTCAGCTCAATGAAGCGCTTTAAAATATATTTTATTAACGATTGAAAATTCCATCAAGATAAATTAATAAATAAATATATAGAAAGGGTGAGCTAATAGGAGGAATTGAAAAAAAAGGCATTGTTATAAACGTTATGTTCTAATAATTTGGGTAACATATTTCCAACTATTAGGAGATATAAGGTACTAATTGTATAAGGTACTAATTAAAAAAATCAGTTTTGACTTACACCTCAGAGACATGGACCTTGACAAAAAAAAAGAAGAGAAGATCTTGGCAACTTTTGAAGGGAAGGTCCTGTGAACCCTATTTGATGCTGTTCACGATAATAACAGTTAGAGAAAAAGATATAATTTTGAAATATAAAAGATTTTTAACAGTGATTATATTATTAAGTTTATAAAACTAAGTAGAATGAGATGGGCAGGGCATATAGCCCAGAACGAACAGCATTGTAAATTTGTTATGCAACTCACTCTAATAAAAGACTAAAGGGAAGGCCTAAAAGAAGATCGAAAGACTATGTGGGTGAGGACTTCGCCAAAAACTTCTGAGGAAAGCTTAGGCCCACAAAGGGCTGTCCTGCCAATGTTGATGAGGAGATATTTTTGCTCTAAATTACATAACATATTGGAAATATTAAAGCACATGAACGCAAATGCTTGTATGAAATATTCATTTTAATGGAAATTTGTGTACATGATAGTTTTTCTTTTAAAAGGTAAAACGACGTCATAAATAACTATCGTGGACTGAATATTTTTGATTTAATTAATTTATCATATTTAATAATTATTAACATTTAATGAAACTAATTAATGTCATGACTTCATTAATCTGAATCAATATTGGAAAGTGATGTGACTTCGCAATTAACCATTTGCACTTGTATGCCCTGTTGGAGAAGGCAGCACCAATTTTCGTCAAAATATGCTGCAGATGGCAACATTCAATACCTGTAAAATACTATGTACCATTTATAGTTTACCAATCTTTGTTATACCTAATTTTATGTACAATTATTGACAAGTACAAAAGTCTTATCCTATTTCAGTGACAATGAATTCCAAAGAGTACAAAATATATGTAGGGCCGCTTATCCGGAGGTCAGAACCCGCGACCTATACTTCCGTAGCCGAGTAACATGACCACAAGACAAAAGTGATCTCCTCTGCCCGGAGGCTGTTACTGGCTTATGTAGATACCGCGACAGTTCACCCCAATCAGTGAGTCGGTGGATAAGCGAACGAATGATGTATTTGTTATGGCGAGCGTGTGAGTTGTTGCTGATAATTGGTGGTGTTGCTTCACGTGGGTCTGACTACTTTTTAGTTTCTCCTGGTATGGGTAGATGACGCCAAGACAGAGCAGAAAAAAGGTTACGTTTTTCTTAATTCAGTCAAAGTCACCAATGTGGTACCACCTATCCGAAGTACAGAATACGCAAACTGTGGATCCACAGCCGAGTAACATGATTACTAGACGAAATGGATCACCTCTGTCTGGAGGCTGTTACTGCCTTATGTAGATACCGCTACATATATATAACCAAAGATTGTTTATATTTGCAGTTACTTTGTATCGTATTGAAAAGAAAAGTGTTGATGGTAGTTTAAGACCCCAAGAGAAACTTTTACACGGCTTATATTTACAAACAGAACTACAGTTTTTTGGGTAAAAGATAATCACCCACCGAATGACTGCTTTCCATTTCCGTCTGTGGAGGATCTCTATTTTTTCGATGTCGTTTTCTTTTTATTCATTCTCATACATCCATTTGATGGTAAATTTTTCAGTGCAGCCAAGAGGTTAGATAATAGTCAAAAGTTTGGAAAATTATTGGACTGGTTCTTTCGAAAGTAAATTCTACAATTTCAAATAAAATGCTTCTCTATTTTTTTACGAGATTATTTGGTCTTAATAATTTAATGCCATTTATAAGAAGAAAATTATTAGTTAAATTAGAACCAATACACTAACTATAAGACATTGTAGCAACCCTTTCTCACGCAGATTGCTAACTGCAAAAATACAGGAATAAAAACATTTAACGACTGTCCCGAGTAGGGATTTCTTAAAGCCTCTGCCATGTAACGTGTTCTCAGAGTTGTTTTCGGGCCCAAAAATGGGCCGTTAAAATCACCCTGACCCCCATAGCGGCACTCAAGGTCACCCTGGATAACTTGCTTCCAACAGCTCGCATGGGAGTGGGAATTTGGAAATTAATCTCCTGATGGCAGCACTGTCTAACGTTACTGATTGATTATGCCCTTCGTGAAGATTTTAAGACATCCCCAATAAATCAAGACTAATACTGCGAACGGCTATGGCACACAATTCAACTAGATCCAACATCTTAGCAAGAGCCTGCTTATGACGTCAAAAGTCAACGTTCAAATCTACTATGGAAAAGGGAAGGATTGAAAACAGCCTTCTCTACGTATCAATCCGAAGGTTCATAAACAGCAAAAACCTTTTCCTCTCTAGAAAGAGGGTGTGAGGTGACTCTTTTTCTCAAGTCACTAACAGTGACATGACAGGAATAAAAGCTCTGGACTCCGAGTAAGCATTTATTTACAGACTGATCTCTGAGCCCGAACGTGGGTAGTTCAAGACCCTCTATCTCTCAAAACAACAGCCAAAGTCAACAAGGTTAATCAACCCCGAGTGCCGATACGTATTGCTGTCTTTCTAGTAGGAGATGTATCCCATATAAGAAGACGTCCTGCATTTGAATGAACCGTCTTGAATGGAAGTTTGCACATCATCAAAGATATGGACTAAACGATTTAGTCAACATGTAAAATAAATGAAAGTAAATAGGCGCAAAATCAGAAGATTATTCATTTTTTTTTTTCGCAAGAAAGGATAGTATCTCTATTTTTAGAATTATTTTCAAAAATCAATGGCAAGATAAAAGAAAAAGTAAAAATATTCTAGTAAACACTCTCTGAATTTTATTTTTTGTCTAATATTATTCTATTATTTGTCTTTATATGCACTAACGACTGGACTACAAAAGCTACCTGTATTTTTTAAAACACGTTCCACTGAGCGACTTATAATTGTAATTTAATGAATTGTTATGTGCAATTCTAAGCATATACTGAAGAGCGAAAGAAATATGATCTCACATATTCACAAAATTGTCCTATCTTCAACATGAACTCGTAATAGTTTCAGTTGAGAAGTACCCTAAACGTATCTTCATTGCTTTAATTGAGATTAAATGTCTTTCCTAGGAAGAGAAAAGAGTTACAAAGAAAAACAAATGCTATCAATATCAGTCTTTGAAAAGCTCACTGTCAATTAGCAGCCGTTCGCGTTTATAAGCCCATTCGATCCTCGAACAATCCGTTGCTAAGATGGGGATAAATTTACTCAGGCTCCCATCCTTGATTGGATACTCTGTCATTATTAGATCCCCGTCACCCAATGGCGTACGAGTTTTCTTCAGATAGAGTTATTCCTATCCAATGATTAAGCTACTTAGTACAATACGAGCCAAATGTACGTGATATCGTTGGGATGAAAGGAATCTGATGAGGTGATTATTTATTAAGAAAGAGAAAATCTTTCTATGTTGTTTCAGGAAGTAACTGGATATTTTAGTAAAAATCTGTGATTAAATAGAACTTTTTGAGATTTGCTTTTCTATGTATTTGCCATTTTACATTTGAATTCTGTTAAAATTTCTCTACATATTACTGCGAAGTATGTTCACTGTCTGAAGATATTAAGTAAAAAATGAAGTGAACCATTTTTTCTAATAACCTTTATAAGCTTTCTTGTTATGAAATCCCTGGGTGATATGACAGATTATTTATTGAAAGAAAATTATAAAGGCTGCGAGAGAAATTATTTTAATTGAGGTCACTTAGAGAAAATATAGCAATGGGCCAAATTCATGTGATGCCATAGGTAGATGTTATATGACGTCAAGACCGTACATTTTTTTGAAAATTCTATACTGCTTCGGTAGAAAGTAGATTCCAAATATTAGTCATTTTTATCACTAAAGACATGAACAGAGCATGCACGGAAACGGTCCAATCCAAAGACAGTTATTTTCGACCTCGAAGAACAGGATTATTCTGTTGGAACGTATTATGTTGGATGTTTTTCTACTATCATTGCGTAACGTTACATTCGGTAACGTTTTATAATCTTCCGAAATTGGTCGACAATATAATACTTGTGTTGTTATCTGTTGTTGTTTCCAGTATCCTTGCAGCAAAAAAACGTACACCAAGTCCATTTGACCTTTCCGCATATGAATGTCACAAGCTATATCTTGACCTCCAAACAACTGTCTCAGGGAAATGCCCCAGCAGTCCAGAAGATGAGCAGGAGAAGCAGGGAGAGAGCAGGGACAGATAAAGACAGTCTTTACCCCCTGCACAAAGGTCATACCACGCTTATGTATCTAAGAGATAGTAATGTCATATGACATTATATGCGCCACAGCCGTGCACATCTAAGCAATAATCTTCATTGGCGTAGAGAAAGAAGAAAAAGAGTCTGGAGACTCTCTCACTAATTAATAATTATTAATTTGTATGAAATTTTTTTTTCTTGAATATTTTTTCCTTTTCTGTACTTAAAAAATGGTTTAAATGTGCATTCCGTATAATGTAAGAATCGTTTGAATAGATAAATTCCTAGAAGGAATGATTTAAATTCTGTTAAATTATACATATCGATGCTTTTCGGTGCTATTTTCAAAAAATTCTTGAATGGCTTAAGTGCCCAAAGCTCAGACTTCTTTTTAAGAAGAAGATGGTGCAAGATTTGTGATTTTGCAGGGTCTCGTTTGACAGAGCTGTTGGCCGTTAGGTGTACCAAATATAGCTTCAGCAATGAATTAAATGCATTCACCCTTTAAGTGCCACCGGCGTATATATCCGTCTCACTCAACCGGGGAATTATGTCCCCCAGACGTATATATCCGTCTTTTCGAAATACGATTCTTTTCTTTGCGTAGCTATTTGTAAAACTACTTCGAAGGCTTTGGAGTGTAATAAAATGACCTTAACAGTGCTTGGAAAACTCAAAAATAAGCAAGTTTTGGAAAACTTGCTTATTTTTGACATTCCTTCTCCCCCTCCCCCCAGTACACCGCATATACGCGCCAGTGTGAAAGAGGGGGGCATTGGAAAGCGAATCGCATTACTTTTATTTGATAGAAAAGGGGTTAAAGATAAGGGTTAAAGGGGTTATAAAGTGCATATAACCAATATCCATACTTTCAACGTACCAAATTTTGATCTTCTAAAAATTTAGAGAGCGGGGTGTCAGCTCAAGTGTCGTGTTTGTCACTTAACCGTGGTTCAGAATTATAAGGTCTGTCACCAAACGCATTTGTATAGCTTAAGAGTATTAGGTTAACTCAAATCAAATTTTGTTACTCTAATTCTTTCTGTCTTTGAGTTCCTCCATCAATATACACACATAAACGATTCCTTTTATTGATGTTGTGTGGAAAGTTTTGAAAGTGGACTCAGACGCCGTTCTCATTACTTGATCTTACATCTCATTAATTACGACGGCCGCAGTTTCTACAGTTATTGTGTTACATCAGTGCTTCTAAAACGTTCAATACTTGCGACTCAATATTCTATCAGAATTTCCATCGCCCCCCCCCTTCCATACAATAACAATGTTTTGAATTCAATAATACTATATTTTGACGCTAAAACTACAATACGATTTTAACCTCTTAAGTGTCACTGGCGTATATATACATCTCGCTCAGCGAAAACGTTTATTGTCCTAAGCATATATATACGTCGTTTCGAATTATGATCTTTTCTGTGCATTGCTATCCATAAAATTATTCCGAAGGATTTGGAATGCAATAAAAGTACTTTGACAGAGTTTGTGAAGGATTTGCTTATTTCAGAGGATTTGCTTATTTATTCCTTTTCTTTTCCCTACCCCCAGCCTTCCAATACATCACACGCGCCACCTAGTGCGTCTACGTGGAAAAAGGTGTCATTGAGGAGTGAACTGCGTAACTTTTAATCAGCTGTTAAGAGATTAATTATAAACAGTACAAATTATTAAGATAATTGTTAATTTTTGTATATAATTTTATATATGACAAGCCCATGGGGTCACTGGTAATTATTAAATTTGTTCTTAACTTAGTATTGTTAAATTAATTTTAAAATACATCTTGCAGTACTGATACATTTATAAGCGTATTATATCAGTGTACATGTGTATTTTATTTTTTATTATGTCAGAATAGGGTTTTTTTTTTTTTTGTTTACTTTCAGTAAATTAATTATTTTTTAAAATAATCTTTTGTTTTCGACTTTTTTATATGCTCGCGTTCCCCTGATAGAGTTATCACGCCTCCCAAGGGGCAGTTTGAGAAACGCTGTGTTAGTTTAAGTGAGACGTTAATAAATAATAATTCACATAATAATAATTAATGTTAATAATTTTTTTATATAAATTACAAGGACACATTGAGTTAAACATTATTTCTCTTTCTCAATAACTTTTGGGTAATTCAAGGCTACGAACTTGAGACCGGCATTTTTTTTTTTTTTTTTTTTTTTTTCGCCGAGTGGTGTGTTTGAATTTTTTTGCTATGAATTAAGGGACTGTTGCTCGCGTTAAATCTATCGAGACTGCTGGCGTGGTGTTGAAGTTTAGAAATTGAGTTGCTAGTTCAAGTGCTGTTGAACGAGGTCTGATGCCAACAGCCCTCGCATAATGGCTCCCCTTGCATACCAGACTGCG
>BMAV01009856.1:6537-22132 GCA_019973955.1 Trichonephila inaurata madagascariensis | reverse complement strand
GCTCTTTCGTGTTTCGTTACGCTTTCTAAAGTATTTTTATATGTTTATTTTTACTTTTTCTTGCCAATATTCAATCGTCGTTGGATTTCAACGAAAGTGATTCTGAATGAGAATATTTGCCGGAAACCGATAAATATTACAGTGACTCTCATACGGATTTTATCTATTTGTGATTAAGAATGAAGAAATGGAACAAAAAGGACTGTCGCGAACGAAGCCAACGAATTTGTAGTTAAACTAGTGTGGCGCTGTGAGCGCATTCTTTTTTTTGTTTTCTGTTTTTTTCCTTCCAGTAGTAGTAGTTCAGTCTATTTTCTTTATTCATTAAATCTTTTTTTTTACATCAAAAAGGACTCTCATTCTCTTGATAAAGAGTCTATTTTAAATAACATAATCGAATTTTTAGATCAAGCTCATCCCGGGTGTTAGAAATGGAAGAATAAGGTAAGTTATACCTTTATTCTTACCTTAGAATCTATGAATCGATTTTTCACAAGGACAATACTCTTATGTAACGCATGTGGAAAAGAGTTTTGTTCTAAGGAACATTTCGAGATACTTTACAAAAGATTTGTAATTTGAATTCTAATTTTCCTATTTGTTCAAATTTTCCTAACCCAGATATTTTGTAACCTAACTTTTGTAGTTTTATACAAACCCAGTAAAAGAAAATCTAACTTAGAACGTTTCCTGTGCTGGTTGTACACCTAAATAAGCCATGTATCCACGTGAGCTTATAATGGTATTATTTTACCCTACACACAGCATATATCCACTAATGGTAACATGGAACTAAAGGGGTTAGTAAATAATCAAATCAAAACTGGCGGCTATGAAAATAACTATGAAAATTTCAGTACTACAATAATGCCTGTGTATTTGCATTCATATATATTTTTTTAGTATAATATTAAACTAACAAACAAATACAAAACTCTGTCTAACATTACTCCCTGCTGTGCGTTATGAGCTGGTATTTGGGAGCCCTGATATAATTCACGTTTGTCATTGAAATATTCCACGCAGAGTATGACCTTTACGCTGATTCTTACCATTCGAACAAAAGCAAAAGAGTGCTAACATTTCAGAAATATTACAAATAAAAGCGCACACAAGGGACTAAAATCTTCCATCCCCTGGGTTTAATTTATATTCTAGACAAAGGCTCTGAAAATGGCCTGTATTTTTAATCAAAGCAAATTTACATTTCAATAAAGGCTGGAATTATGAAAGCTTATAACAAAGACTGGGAGTTATATAAACATTAATGTGCTAAGACTAAAAAGCATTCATGTCTGGAACTGTAGTATAATATCTTTAGAAATTTAATTAATCTTCATATTCATTAAAATTAAATTTGAATCATAATGGAAGACATTTTTTTTATCTTAAAAAGTTATTGAAACTGTTTTAAGACATTTAATTGAGCAAAATTAAATAGAAATTTTTAAAGAAATTTTTTATAACCTTATTTATTTAAAAAAATACTACTGAGAATGTGCGATAATTGAATAAACGAAAAATTCTTTTCAAGGTATACTTCATGTTAAAAAATTGCTGTATTTTATATCACACTTTATTTATTTGTGATACCTAATTAATCTTTATTCGTGCTGCTATGTTTAAATACTGTATAAATTGTCAACTAAATAAACCTGTATGCAATAAATGTCGCATGAGAAATTTCTGGAGTTCTGTCTGGGAAATCAACGTTTTACTCGTTTATACACAGCATAATAAGAAATTTATTAGTAAAACATTATGTTTACTAATTAAAAAACATATCTTTGTTTGAAAAGTACTTGCTAATTTTCTATGGATACACTAAAAAATAAAACGCCTTTTAATATTCTTTATTTTGTAAGACATAATAAAAATTATTTATTTTTCCTGTAACATAGAGATCGTGGTAATTACGTGCTAAATCGTGATCTTGAAAAAGTGCGTAAGTGAATATTTTTTTCATATTTAGTGTCAGTTGAATTAGAATATAGCTATAAAGTTATTTTAAGAATGTTATTACCAGAAAAAATATTTAAATGCAATTTTTTTGGCAAAAAAAATGAAGGAAGTATATTATTATTATAGAAGTATTTTTAAACCTTTTCTGAAAAATGCTTCAAATAATTATAGTATTTTATAGCTAGAAGTTCTATACCGGAGTTGAACTATAAATGTTTATATTATTTTCAGAGTTTTGATCAATTGAAATAATCGATGTTTTTTGTTAAAGTTTTTCTACTCAAATACATTAAAATATGAAAAAAAAATTGACTTCTAAATTATTCTTCAATATTTCAAAAATTCTAGTTCAGGCTCTGAAAAGTATCTTAACTATATATAGGGAAAATATTATTATTATAGAAGTATTTTTCATAAAAGGAGAATGTTTTGAAAAATATACTTGATTCTATCATTTTTTTGCCGAAAAATTGCATTTAAATATTTTTTTCTTGTAATAATAATCTTAAAACAGTTTTATATGTGTATTATAATTCCACTGACACACTAAATATAAAAAAAACCACTTCTAAAGCTTTTTAAAAATCATGTGTTTCGGAACATAGTCGGATACTCTTTATATTTGCATTACACCAAATATTGTACGAATTAACTAATTTTTTTTTAATTAATAATGATTATTTTTGTAATATATGTATATAATCTTGATCAGTTAAATGCATTTGAAAGGCTTTGATGGTTTCAAAATTTTATTTATTTCAGCTCAAATTATTTAATCCGTTTATTTCAAGATGTAAAGTACTGTGAAGTGATTATAAAGCCCCATATATAAAGTCCATTATGTTTAAATTAATCCTGTTTCTCCTTCTGATATATTTCCTAACTCATAACTTCTAAATAATAATGAAATCCTAAGACCTTACGAATTAAATTTTTAGCTAAAATCAATTATAAACAAATAGATTAAAAAATTATAATGTGAAGTAGTCAAAAAATATGTAAAAAAATAGAGATATTTTTCGCACTGGCATCGCATCCTGACAAAGTGTGAAATAAATCCTGTTTTTATTCTGAAAACCATAAAGGCGGTAAAAGTGCATGTAGGCTGATACCAAGAATCTTAGCTTCTGGATTTCAATTAAAAGGATTTATTTATTTATTTAAAGAAGAAGGAAAGTTTAAATCATTAAGGATAATGGAAACTCTAAATTAAAGAAACATTTAAACATTTTAATTATTCATGTCTTTTATTACACCTGAGAGAAAGGCTTAATTACACGAATAAACTCTCACGAGACTACGGATGGAGAACCTTTTTACTTTGTCAAAATACATTTTAATTACTTGAAAGACTTTCATAAATTAATTGAGTGTTCGTTTTCTCTTACCAGAGGTATCATTAAGGATGTTAAACTTTATTATCTTTAAGAAGAACTCTTATTTAAATAAGAAAGATATTTGGAAGTATAATTGTGTGTGTGAACTGTATCTTACACAAAGTCATTTTTATTTTAGCACTCTCCTTAGAGTTCTTTTCATCTGTTTTTACTTTTAAAATGATTTCGTGATTTGTTTTGTAGATTATTTGTATTTGAATGGAGTGATTTAGTTAGTGTGTTCACAAAAATGTCTTAATTCGAGAAAATAAATTTCAAAACTAAATTTGATGTCTGGGTTATGTATTTAGTTTTTTTTATGAGGATTCAACTTCTAAATGATTTAAAAATAGAAAATTGTTCACTTTTAATATATATTAATTTTTAATTTATACACTCAAAAAGTGTTTTTCCTTATTTTTCCCGCATAAACCAATTACAGTATATATTTTCGTGTATAAAGCCAAGAATTTTTGGAACTATTTGTATTTCTAAAAGTTAAAGTAAGGAGATCGGCTTATACAATCCGCTAATCTTTGGAAAAACTTAGTTTAGAAAGAAAGATGTTCTTCTTGACATTTTTCTTTAACTATTCGCAAGGGAATCAAATCCTTTAACCATTTCGGTATTTTAAATGGGACTTTGCTCTAAAAAGGGAAAATATCACATAATTCTTTCAAAGTCAATGTCGGAAGTCGAGTTTCCAAAGGGTTCGAAAAATTCATATTCCCTCATTGTGTGTGATGTCTATATACGATCATCTTGCAGTGAGTTTTTCCTTGCCGACGATCATGCACCGTATACGAATCTCTCTTCTCGCCCATTTTCTAAACAAAAAAAGGGCGCAGATTGTGTACAAAATAATGAATAATGTAAACAAATGTCTTCATAAAGGGTTACGAATAATACAACTATCGTTATTGCGCCTGGCGTTTTACTTAACAGTGATTTGATTGGAGAATCAAATCACTCTTCCTTCCACTCGTTTTAGACGCTCGGCATTATTTTTGCTCTCATGGCAATAAGTAAGTTTGCAAATTCAGAACTTTTTTTGCAATTTGACTTATATCCGCGTTAAATAAATTTGGGTAAAATTTTGCAAAAAAAAATATTCGGTAAAAAGTGTTTTATATACATGCATGAATTTTCTCCAGTGCAGTGCCAATCGACCTTTGAGTAAAGAAGTGTAGATTGTATTCTTTTGTTAAATGACTGAACGACTTGAGCAGCGATATAACAATTTTTCATTCAAGAATTTTGCTGTCGCGTAAAGATGTGGTACAACTTTTTCTCGCATCAACGGACAACGAGCTGTGCACCGGTACGGGCCTTCAACACCCGATATACATAAATATTACCGACCAAGTACGGCTTTGGTCAGCAGGGTTGTCGTATAGCAGTCTGATAGTTTGTACACCACGTGGGGATAAGCATCGGAGGACTGAAGATTTAGGATTAAAGAAAATGTCAATATAATTCATGCGAACATCCATTCCTCATTTCTGATTAGGAGTTTCTTAACCAGAATCCATACTCTCCAAGCAGTGCCCAATTTTTTTTTTTTTTTTTTTTTTTTGTACATTCCCGAGTTGAATATATCGCTGTTGAATATGACTAGATTTAAATCCAGAGAAGTGAAACCAATCACTTTAATATGCCGCATAGGGAAAAGTTAATAAGCGCTCACTCATTCATTTTATAGCCGGATCCCTTTCGTTGTCAGTCGTGACACCCTTAGAGCATGGTATTATGTCGACGAGACTCTATGTCTCATAACGTTACCCTTTATGGCACGAATCTCTGAGATGACCATTTATCAGCACAATGCCCAACCTCTTGCAGCATGCCTTTCTGTTGCTTGTTTTCGTACTTCTCCAACATTTTACTGGACCGTACAATCACCAGATTTCTCCCAAAGCAGCAGGTGAATGATGAACACGATTATATCGCCAAAAAAAAAAAGGACACACAGCAAAAAAAGACAAACAAATTACGAATGAAATAAGAACAGGAACACTGAATAGGGGACAGAAGAACGAAAAAAAAATCAAGGTATTAAAAAGTTCTCTAGCCTCCCATTAGCGGGAGTAAATGAAAGCCTCCTTCAAGGCTCCGCAGTCATCGCCGCAGCATACGGGCAAGAAGTGTTCTTGACTGCCTTGAGTCGATACAAAGGTACGTATAGACAGACGTGCATAGTTTTCACACGAAAAGCAGTGGGAGCTTGGTATCTGAGATAGTCAAGAAGATTAAGGATCGTTCTATTCCAAAGTTTTTGTGTAGTTCTCTCCCTCAATTTGGATGTAAAGTAGATTTCTCAGAGCCAGTTTGATAATTGAGGAAACGGATTTGTAGAAAACTTCATCTGGAAGGGTCTGTTGAACGATACACCCTTTTTTGACCAACTTATCTGAAAACTCATTGACAGAGAAACCAGAGTGGGGCACGGGAACCGCTGCAGAACCACTTTTTCTGTTTTTTAAACAGATCTCCCACAGTAGAAAAAGTTTGTATCTCAAGTTTTTCTGCTATAAAGTGTAATTGTTGTGCAGTAAACATTTTTAAAATTGACTAAGTAACAATGATAAGGATGTAATATTATGCTGCATTTATTACGTAGAAAAAAATATTAAGCTTAATTCCTACTTAATTTTTACAATCTTATATCTCAGCGATGTATTTCTTCAGAGTAAAAAACATTAACGTGTCAGTTTGTAAAAAATAAAATCCTGTATTTCACCAATCCTAACAAATGCTACATTTAAAACAATGATAAATAAATAAAATACAAGTACAAGATGTTAGAAAAAATCCTGATTTTTTTTATTCCAAATTTAATTAAAGTATTAATTTATAATAATTTGTTTCATTTTAAACTAAAAGTAAAATTTAAAATGCTTCTGTTTTTAGCTTTTGAGTTTAGTATACAAAATTATATGAAAATTTTTAAAAATAACTTACGTAACATAAGTTACATAAGTTATTTCCTACAACATACCTAGTTTATACATTCCTACAAGATTATTGAGCATTGTTATAAATTCGCAGCAATTCGTTATTCAGTACATCACATACTAGCCAATGTGTCATCTTTGATTGTTTTCAACAATAGTTATAGCGGTGCTGGCCATGTGACACACACAAACAACATAATGCAATGCAGAAATGAATTTTAAGCAAATGAGTCAATAAATGTACATCATTTTCAAAATCTTCTAAAATTCTTTAAATAAATTTCATAAACTCAGGAAAAATAATTATTTGTGTGAATTATGATGTCAAAATTAAAATTATCAACACAAAAATGCATTTAAAACAACTTATTACATTATTTTATATAAGTTTTAATTGCGTAATGTCTGACATAATTCCTAATTTAAATTTTAATCAAGCATTTAAATTCCTTTAATTTGATAAAAGTTATATGGATATTTCGATAATATATTTTTATAAGTTTGTAATGGGTGTTTTTTTCTACTTAATGTCACCAATAACTTTTAAATATATATAAGCCTTTTTTAATTTTTTTTATTAAAACAACATTTAAATTAAATACTTTAATCATAATTATTCATCATAAAGGATGCTGATCTTTACAGTAACAATATATTTTCATTTTTTGACTATCTATACACCACGAGGTAGTTCCGTACAAACTTATTCGACTTATACCCATCACTTTATAAGAGTCATTATTCGGATCATGCCGAACTGTTGCTTCGAATACTGCGCCACCAGGCTTCGCAACAAGTGTTATCATGTAATCAGCTATAGGTTTCACTCTATCTCCAAGGACAATTGTCCTGTTCTCTACCCAGTTTTCCGCTTTCAGGAAGCGAAGAACTAAATCGTTCGCTTGCCCTACCCTTGCATCACTGATTTTATCTACCTCAAGTGTTTCACAGATTCTACTGTACGGTTCTAATTTCGAATTTATATCATCTACGATGGCTTGGGAAGCTTTAACTGCTTCAGTACTGTTAGAGGCCACAACTTCCAATGTCTGACATGGACACCAGTGTTGAAGTATGTTTGCATTGTCACATGTCCTGTTTGGGGATATTTCTTCCAGTAGACTCTGACCTAAGGTGACGGCTGACCTTTCTTCTGCTGGCTTGTTCAGGTCCAACAAATGCACCATGGTAGCATGGATGTCGAACAACGTCATCAAACGATTCTGATTGGTTCGTAAATTTTTCGCGTAAACTGGATACTGGTCAAGAAACCATTTTGGAAAATGGATGTACATTAAGGGCATTCTTTCTTCGAATTTTCCTATGTACGTTCGCCGAATTTCTCCGAAACGTATCCCGTGATCACTGAACAACACGAAGAAACTGTTATTCAGTGCGCCCATGCTTGATAAGTCCTCCAGAAGACGAAGTGTAGGTGCGTCAGCCCATCCAGCCCAGTTCAGTACATCATGAGTCAATGTCGAAACCATCGCGAAGGCGAAATGAGGTCTGTTTTCCATAGCTTTCAAAAAATCTCTCAAATAATCGTAAAGCATGTCGGTTTCTAGCTGCGAATTCAAGCAATGATCTTGTATGCGTTCCGTTTTCAAATTAGAATATTCCAAGGCTAAAGCTACGGGGCGAAAGTAATAATCTGTAGGTGGGTCATAGAAGCCCCTTTTTAAGTAATTAAACGTACCTGTATACGGACTGTCTTCAGCATAGAATGTTCTGTATCCTCTTTCAGCGTAATTCTTCCATATGAGGTCTAAATCGTCAAAGAACATGGTGTCCTTCATGGATTCATTCCAGTAATGCTCTACAAAGTGACCAGTCAACATTGGAATTAAGTTGGGAAATGTGTTATCCCCAACTTTCGTGTACCCATTCATCTCGAAAGGAGTGAGTTTCTCGTGCAGAAACGCGTGAGATCTTGGGAAGTGTCTCAAGAAGTTGAGCTTCGACACGGAATCGATTCCGGCTAATATCACATTCAGACGAGGCGTGGGTGGAACTTTAGAACGTTTCTTCTCTTCCACTTCCTCTTTCAGACGCACTAATGAAAAGAATTGCTCGAAAATAGAATCCTGCATATGGCATCCAACCCCAATATAATCTTCGTTAAGCGGTACTCCAAATTCCAATATTGACTTGTTACCAGCCCCGAAAGAATTTTCCCGAATACCTGATTCTGGTTCATGCTCACGGAAAATTGGTTGATACTCACAAAGAAGTTCTTTTGCTTTCATACCATAATATTCTTCCAAAATAGTCTCGTTCAATGTTATAGAGCCATCAGGACTCGATTTCATGAACAAGGGTGGACCAGGGCATATGTACTCGTTCTGGAGTTCAATTAGATCTCTCACTGATGGATCCCAAGGATCTAGTTTCGGTACTTTGCATCCTGGAGTATCAAGAATAAGATTAGGATCAGTGGTTGTTCCTGTGTCTGGTAAACCAGTCTGAGTCGTGTTGTCTACAGTTAGCTTTGGGTATATATTCTGTTTGTTCGTTTCTAATTTTATAAAGTATTTACCTGCTTCTATTGGGGAAGGAACATTTTGATCAGAGGGAAGTCTAACTGATGGTGTTGGCGATACTTTCTCAACTGTAGATTCTTCCGAAACCCATTGCAATACATCGGGTAGTCTTTTAAATCCCATAGTTACTTCTTCATATTCTGGAAAATTAGATAGTGTGTATTCGTCTTCTGTTTTTGTATCAATTAAATATGGTAAATTATTGAACTTCGCAGATTTTTGTGGATGTGGTTGATCTATGGTCTTTTTCCCGTCGATGAGATCATAATATATTTCGTTGATGGGATTAGAAAAAGGATCTTTTTTTGAACCTGATATTTGCTTGTTATATCTTATTAGTTCATTTTTATAAGTACTATGTATATCAGTAATTGTTATAGTATCTTGTGTACGAGAATGCCAACCAAATATGAATAACGATATGCTGCAGATAAGAATCAAAATTGTGAATTGACGTCTACGAACGATGATTCCCATTTTTTAACAATTTCTTAATGAGATTCTAAAATCAAATGTGTTGGAAAGCCTGAAAAGAAAAGAGTAAAATATATTTTTATACTAGTATTAATATTTTTAATATTTCAAGTATATGAAACAACGAATTTGTAAACATTACAGATTCATGAAAAATATATATATATATATATTTATCATTAACTGTATCATAATCCTTGAAATTTTAGGATCTTATTCCAGCTTCCAAACGGATGAGTGTATTTTCAAAATATATTTTTACGGTGACAGTTTCTTAAAGATTAAATTTTCATTTAACTTTAATTCAAAGTTCACTTCTAAGTTTAAGAGGATTTCTATTTACATAATAGGAGCTATTTTCGAGAATTTAGAATTTTTATTTCAAAGACGAAAAATGTTTTAAAGAAGAGTTTTGTAATATTATCAAGAAGGGAGTCAAGCCAATGTGTTTTGTAAAACGATCCTAAAGTTGTTGGATGCTAACGAGACACCCTCACCTTTCTGAGAAAGTGATATGTTACCTATTTTCAGCCAGCTGCGTTGTAGTAGATAAGTCATCAATATTGGATAACTTGTAACTTACGAGGATAACATGTGACTTACCAGACATAAAAATTTACATACAGCATTAAGTACACGATAATTTAACTAGCAATAAAAAACTTGAATGCTCTATTCAAATTTTTAGTTTTTCTACATATTCTTCGTAGAGCGAGCAGCCATTTGATGGTGCCATTACTGGAGGGCACCATCAACTGTCACACTTGGAGGGGGAATTTTCGTGTCTACAAAGGCTTGTGTGCCAAAAGGCAGCCCATTAAAAAAAAAAAAACGTTCTACATATGCTTATACAGGGTGGGGCCCAGGAACTGTCTGTTTTGAACATGTTTCAGTGATGTTCTTAGGAAGAGGAGGGATGTGAGGAGGGGTTCGGTGGAAGGGGTGAAGTGCAGGTATTTCTGTTTCTACCCGTCTTAGTCTCAAACATGTTGTGGTCAAGGCAGAAGCCTTTCGTCGTGGAGGCGTATGTCTCTAACAGTCAGTCGTTGATTGCAGTACATCTTGTCTTTCGTCGGCACTTCGATATTCTTCCACGAGGTCGTGTTCCTAATCGGAAATGTGTTTTAATGTGGATGTGGATGCCTTCAGAGCAACGGAGAATGTCTCCAAAGAAAGGAAAGGACCTCCAGTTAGAACACCTGAAAAAGTGGAACGAGTTCGTGTGTCAATCCAGACCGGTAGGTGACAATGATCTTACAATGACAATCTTCTTACTCACTCTCCAAGAAAGGGATCTTGACAATGTGCGGTTTCAAAAAGATAAGTCGCACACCTCCGGGGTTTTCATGGGTATTTTAAGAGCAGCAGCCTTCCCCAAATAACTTATCACCCTGTGAGGGGACGTAAACTGTCCTACGTGCTCACCTGATTTAACCCCCCTTGATTACATCCTGTGGGTGTATCTCAAGTCCCTAGTTTACAATGATCTCTCCAAGACCCTGGAAGACCTAAGAAACAATATCCGAGCCGAAATTGACACTACCCCGGTCAATACGCTTGAAAAGGGGAATCAAAGTTTTCGAAATCGATTGCATCAGTATATTGATAATGAAGGGTGACATTTAACAGGCATTGTGTTTAAAACTGTGTAAATTCAAAGTTATAATGTTGTATGGTAGGCGGAAAATAACAATGAAGTCGAATAAAACGTGTAGTGTGTTTTATTGCCTTTTCAAAACAAGAAATTCCCCCTTCCCACCACGTCTCATTTTCGAAAACGTCTTTATTAATCTATATAATATAATCAATTGTTATTGCTTAAAGAAGTATTAAAAAGACACAAATATTCTCGAATTTAACTAGAAAGGGGTTATGTAATTTCTCCCTGTAAATAAAATATTTAGTAATTGATTCTTTTTTTTTTAACCAAAATAATAGCTGAAGAGCAAAATAGATTTCCTTTAAAATATTACTGGCGGCTTATTTGAAGAAAATAAGTCATCATTAACTACGTAAACTGTAGAAAATACAGCTGAAAAAATACGCGATTGAAATAATGATATCGTATAATGCAGTAATGATTCTCAAAGATCATTTTTTTATGAATAATACATTAATCTTCGTAAACAATTTTCATAGGTCAATGTTTTAACTTCTTACATAGTTATTAGAGCACTAAGTTTTTGAAAGTTTTGAGGAATTGGAATCTCTATTTAAGAATTACATTTTATCAACATAATTAAAATTATAAAGAAATATTGGTCAAAATTATTAACACTAACTTATGAGATAAGTTTTACATAGGCAATGAAATTACTTTTTAAGCTGTGAGAGATAGATAACTACTGCATTAAAAACGATTTCTATAAAAAAGCAGTATATTGTATGATTAATATTCATTACTATTTATTAACTGCTCTTGAATACCAAATCTTTCAATCAATTCTTTTCGGATTGAATCTTAATATATATATTCAATTTTTTTCAACTGCTCACTTTAAAAAACTAATAGGTGTATCAGTTTATACCTAGTAAAATTCCTCACAAATTAATTTAACTCTAATTAAAACTACAAGAAAACATTTATATTTGGAAGAAGGAACGCTTGAAGTACTAGGCTTTTCAAAAGTACGTATTTATTAAGAAAAAAAATCTTTTTAAGTTTAAAAACTAAAATTAAAATAATAATGTGTGGAAATCGTATATAATCTTACTATTTGTGTATAGAGGATGTTTTCCATTTGTAATCATTTCTCCTTTGTGTTTTAAATTTGCCATTTTTTTTTTTAATTTCTTCCAAAATGTATAAAGTAATGCAAATGATCTTGTTTCAGGTGATTGTAAAAAAATATTAAAACAAAAATAAAGAAAGAAAGAATACCCGCATACAGTTTGTAAATTACGAGGCTGGTTTTGCCTCAAAAAAGTTCCTGATATCGATATCTTAAAGCACTGTCAAAGTACAGAATACTTTTCCCTATCTTTTAAAGGGATGTGAGCTTACAATTTTAGCAGAGAAATAAAATGCTTTTAACATAACCATTACAAAAAATGAAATCTCCTTTATTTGAAAAAAGAATATATATACGAAAGTTGACACTTTAAATTATTTTTCGTAATATAAATGTTCATTTCTTTCGCCAAATATGTCCTTTAAGACCTAAATGCTATAAGAATTGGTACTTTTGTATTATATAGTGGACTAATATCACTAAAACAACATATGCTCGCCAAATCAAAAATCGTCGCCAAATGTTTCCTTTCGTTTTCACACATGCGCGAAAACAAGTTCCCGCGTATATTCCTTCCATATTAACTAGTTAATAAATATATTGGTGAAGATTTAGAACTTGAATTATAGACATTAATCAGGTGGCCAAGGCCCATAATGACATTCAAAATCGCGACAAACGAATTTTCTTTTTGAAGACCACGCGACATAAATTCTCATAAAAACGAATCTAAATGCTGTCATACAGGTATGAGATGTTTCATGTTCCGTCACTTTAATAAATCCTACAGCCCTTCGTGTATTTGCGTAGTAGATTGTGTTTTTATTTTCGGAAATACTCCACTGCGTTCGCTTCTGAGGAAAAAAGATCCCAAATTTTAGTCTTCGAGGGGTCAGAACCCATCGAGGGGGGGGGGCGGGGCCTATCTAGTAAAGGGGTTAATGTGCATGCTAAATCTATTGAGGTCAAATTGGCGTGGTATGGAAGTTTTGTAATTGGAGTTCAGGCTCAGGTAGCATCCATGACACTTGCCTCGGATTCAAAATTACTAGGTGGCTTTCCAGTAATCATCACGCGATTTCTGAGTGCGATGTTAATTAACAATCAATCAAAACAACTCTTTTCATTTCCGTCTGTATTTCTTGTAAAAAGAAATAACAGTCGTAAAAGGTATGAAATTGTAACATTCCATCGTTTGTCAATTTATGGTCCTTTATCAGCTTACAAAATACTGTCCTTTAAGCTTAAAAAGAACCTAAGCTGTAAATCGCAAAACAGGTGGTCATCTCATAGACAACCTTTCAAAACTGCGAAAAATGGAAGATAATACAGACCAACGATTTTGACATTTATATGAAAAAGTCCGGGAATAGTTTTGAAAGATATTGACAGGCTTTTGTTGGTTTTTTTCGGCCCTAGAAAAATATTTAATATATTGATCGAAAGAAAAGTGCTTATTTAAAACTTCTATGACGCGCATCAAGACGAGATCGTCAATATAAAACTACTTCGTGCTGCTTTTGTTATCCATGGATTGATCCCTATAGATATGAATAGAATATAAAACCTTGAATATGTACATGAAAATCACACACACACATATAGTATGTAATCGTCGGTTTCATAAAACAATAATTCAATAATCATCAGAAAACATACTACTTTGAAGTATAGTAGAACAATATTGAATGAGTAAGGGAGTGAATGTGTGTGAGAGAATTATTAAGAGCGCATGCAATATAATATTTCTTTAAAAAAAATTAGAAGAGTGTTTTGTGAAATGGATACACACTTTCTATGTATTTACATAAAAGAATAATCTGTTATAAAGAATTCGACAAAATTTAATTACAAAACTCTCTAATTATATGTTAAGTAATGGGGAAAAATACTCTTGGTCTTTTTTCACCCTACAGAAAAAAATTTACAAGAATTAACCAAATAACAAAAACATGTCTGCTTTCTTTTTTTAAAAAAATAAGCCAAGGAAAAAATAATTTTAAAAAAGTTCAGGTTTTTAGATAAAGAGAAATTAAAACAAAATAGAAAACACAAAAGTTTATTTAAATATATAGTGCTTAAATGTTCTCATTCAAACTAAAACTAACATATGAAAGATGTTCAGCTTTAATTTTACTTCTTGCGATTTCTTAAAAAAATATTGATATACTTAAATTTATTTTGCAACATTTGGACTTTAAATAAATTGTAAAAGAAGTTATCAAATATGGCAATATCTTTTTTAAAATTTGAATAGAATGCTAGGCGTTCTATATTTATCTTAAAGACGAGTTAAATTGTGTTGCAGATTTTTTTTAAATTTCATTCAAAATTTAAAAAAATAATAATAATAATTACAGCAGCATCATATAATTGTAAAAGATTTTATTATTCTAAAGTTTTTTTTCCGTTAAAAAATTATGCTTTTTCACGTGTTAAACATTTTTTTTCTTTCGCCATTGTCTTAGAAAACATGTTGTCCTGTATATAAATTTCGAAAGAATTTTAAACTAAGCAATAAACACTGCTTATTTGTAATTAGGTATAATATCAATTAAAACATTTTTTTCAATCAAATAAAGTATTTTTATGCAAAGGATGTCAAGTCGACGTGGGGTAGCCTAGTAGTCATGGTCACTACCTTGTGGCCAGTGTTTCGTGGTTTCGATCCCTTCAGCCACCAAAGTCCCGCTGTGAAGCTGGCTGATGCACGTTTAATTAGTTGTGGCTCAAAGTTCTTCCGTTGACGTGGTATGGTAGTTTGGATAGGGAATATTATCTCTTGTTACACTTTTTCGTGGTTTAAAATTCGAGAAGCATCGCTAATAGCCTTTGTGTTTCATTTTTGTGCGATGTTAATAAAACACTCACTTAATTGTATTTTTAGTTACTGCATCTCATTTAAAATAATGAATTATTATAAATCCTTATTATATATATATATATATATATATATAGTAACTGAAATATGGGGATCCTCAGGGATTTTTAAGAGCTGAAACTGTACTTATTAAAAGAATGTAATAATGTACTATTGAATGAAAATGCCTTAAATCTGTATACAACTATTTTTAGTGAAGTATTTTTAGATATATATACACACACACCGTATTTACTCGAATCTAAGCCGCACCAGTGTTAATGCTACCGAAAATCGAGTGCCGTTTAGAATCGAAGGTAAAAATTTGTTTGATGGGAGAAATTGAATTTCCACCCCCTTCAAAAGGTAAAATATAACCGTCCATTCTGGCTACTTGCATCGATGACTTATCCCATTCCACAGTTTATGTCCAGCAATCAGTTTATCCTAAACATCGTTGTCTGCTCGTATTTACGAATTTTTTTTGTGTGTGTACGCTTTCTCTTTTAATCACCTAAACATCAAAAATATTAATAATAGCATCAAGACCAGTTCACTATGACGCAAGTTTGTAAAGGGAGGCAATTTTATATCCAGAAAAAAATGGAAACAGACCACTGGCCACTGAAAATCTGACACGGATGAAACAAATTATACATCGATGGCGTAAACAAAATCTCATCATTTTTACTTA
>BMAV01009855.1:176083-208454 GCA_019973955.1 Trichonephila inaurata madagascariensis | reverse complement strand
TCTAATTGAGAACCTATGGCAAAACATTGGTTATGATACTCGGAAAAAAAAACCTTTCAAACAAACGTAAGTTAATTAAAGTTTTAATTTTTTCTTTCAACCATGTTTTCACGAAAGAATTTTTTGTGAAATTGGTGATTTCCATGCCCAAAAAATGTAGAGCCGTAATCAAAGGAAACGACTGGCCCTACAGACGTCTTAAGGCATGGGCCAACTGGACCCGGGCCTCAACCACAATGAGGGCCTCGTCTCGTCTTCAGAATAAGATCACAAATTCGAATAATTTCAACGGTCAAGTGTTATTTCCGGCTGTATTCTTCGAAAAACTGGGAATTTCAGACGATATGTCAACTGGCTACATGTGATGATCATCGTCCATGCCCATCCTATTACCATACACCAGGGATGGCGAACCAGGGGCAAGCGTGCCATAAATGGCACGCGAAACAATATTTTGGGCACTCCAGCGATCAAAATGGTTTGCATTTTATTTCAAAATAACAAGGTTTACTATGAAGTATTACTAACAAAAGCGGCCAGGCGCACACTTGTTTATTATTGTCCTGCCTTAGTTACGACACGCAAAATAATAAGTATAACAAAGATCTAGAAATATGGCATCTATGTAATTCAGAAATATGGCATTATTAGTAAAGGCAACGCGGTGTGTGTTTTATGTTCTGGAACAGTGGTAAGCAGAGCATCGTCTGTAAAACGACATTTTGAAACAAATAACAAATTCTCTTGTCAAAAAAGTGAACCATAGCAAAAATAATTAATTGATTAGAAACCATTTGGCAGATGACTCCAATTCAGCATGCATTCTACTATGAAAGCAACATCTTACAATCTTAATATTAGTTATTTATCGTCCAATCTGCAACACCAGAAGTCACACTGATGTTACTTTAATTTGAATTACACGTATAACTAAAACATTTACAACTATACAGTACAAAAGGTATTTTTTCGTAGTAAATAACGAGTTGAGTTGAGTTTCAGTTGTTAGCATTTAGTTTTGTTATTTTTCCATTAATCGCAAGTCAAAATTATTTGACGGCGCGTCTAAACTTCATTAAACACTTCTTTAGAAAAAATGGCACGTTGATCCATAAAGGTTCGCCACCCCTGCCATACACCATCATTACTCATTCAGTCAAAAGGCGGCAGTCGGTTTGTACGATTGTAAGTCATGTACATTTATTTGTTTCGGGTTGTTTATACAAGTTTTTGTTATGTTATGTTCTGTTTGTTTATGTTATGTACTGTCTTCTTTTAATGGTCATAGGTAGGGCCTACGTTAGTGTAGGGGCCCAGGGCCTACTTTTGTATAGATGCCCAGGGCCTCAGGAAGTCTTAAAACATTCCTGACTGGCCCATAGAATGTTAATGTTCAAACATGTTGCATTCATGTAATTTTCAAAAGCCATGTTAAATGAACCGTGTTTGTAAAATTATATATGTTATTCTACTACGTATATTAGGTTTTTCTGTATATTGTTATTTTGTACTTACTATATATTCTTGTGTTTAGGCAGCTGTACTGTAAAAAATACTTGCGGTATTAAAAAACTAGTAACAGATTTGAAAAACATTAAAAAATACTTCATAATCAATAGCAGCATTTAAGATGGTACTATAACTTCCTAAAGAAAAATTATGTCAAACTCAAAGAAAAGACAAAAGAATTAGTATGTTCAGGACTTTTTGCAGCCACTGTATATAACAGAAATATTCTTGGATTTCTTGATATGATAATGACGAAAATTTTCTTAATTTAACCCTTGTTAGTGCATTCTCATTTCATGATTTTGTAAACATTGTAAGATTCAAAGTAATTTTTGACAAATTATTTATTTGCTTATAAAATTAATCCTAATTCCTATAAGTACCTTAAAATTCCGTTTCCTATATATTTTAACAATAAAGAAGCTATCAATTTTGGAGATTCCATTCTTCGTGTGTTTCGATGCCATTTCAATCAATTTTCTAATTCAAAGGTCAAAATAACCGGACCATGGATCAATGCTGGCCCGTGAGTTTAGATCCGGGCAGAGAGCGTAGTGATAATATCATTATCTGTTATAGTCACGTTGCAAAAGAAACAAAATGAGTACTAGATGAAACACATTATCTCACTTGCCGGAAAAAAAATTTTTTTTCTCATGAAATCGCAAATTTTAGTGCCAAAATAGTTTAGGACTACTGATGAAAATTAGTCAGCTATTGTTCGATTATGCGTGTTCAGGGAATTTTTTTTTTAAAAAAAGCAAATCCACACATATATTTAGAAACCAAAACCATGAACTAGACCAGAAACCATGTAATATAAAAAGTATATTTATTCCCAGTTTATAAAATCCCTTGTTTTTACGTTTTATTTTTTCTAAGAGAAAGATGTCTTTGCTTGCTTTAAAAAAGTTTAATCCGAACATGAAAGACATTTTAAGACAAAAAAAAAAAAAAAAAATAAAAAAAGTGCATGACGCTATAATATATACATTCGTTTATGATGTAAAAAAAATTATAAACAATTTATAAATATGAATTATCTTTAGTTTAAAGACCATTTATTACTGCAATATGTGAGAAATAAAATATGGAACATTTTACCACAATAAAAGGGATATACTCAAATAGAAATGAGTATTGTTATAAAATAGAAGGTTCTTTGTATTATTTTTCGAAAGAAATCAGAAAATAATATAAATATTCCACAGTTTTTCTATCTGGAAAAGAAAGGGCTTTGATTTTAATAGTTCTATACTTTATTCTTAAATGAAAACAGATTTAAAGAGAACAAACGATTAATAAAATGGTGGAATGAAACGAATTCATGCTTAAAAAAAAATCGTTTGAAGAATAAATCATTTCTGTAAGTGAGATAGGTTAAATTAGAATTCCCTAAGTGTGTTTCCTATCATGCATAATGAGCATTACAATCTTTAGAATTAAATTATGATAAATTTATAATTTGAATTTCTTTAAATTTCAAAAAGTTTTTTAAGTTAATTTAAATAATTAAATTTTAAAAATATATTTTTTGATTTATAAGAATATTATATTAAACTTCACTCTTTGTATAAAAATTGTTGAATGCTATAAACTGAATCACACACTAATTTCGAATAAATTCATACTCAAAAGATTGATGATTGCTTATTAACGCCTATTTCGAAGCGTTACTAATGATAACGGAATTTTTAATTTTGAACTACGGTCAAGTGAAGAGAGCGATATCTAGTCAGCATTGCTCTCTTTAAACTTTCACACCGAGCTAATGTTAGGATTTTGAGCCTTGACACACACTCAATGTTCTTTAGCCTCTCTCCCAGAGAATGCAAATCCCCCAGAGCTTAATCTAAGAGTTAACTCAATTTAGAGATTAAACATTCAGTTTAAGCCATCTAAGTTTTTATGTTACATTATCTTTTCGAGATAACTCTAAAATGTTTGCAAGATAAGATCTAACAAGAATCAAAGAGGTAACATTTAAAAATGCTGAAGAGAGTACAAATAAAACATACACTAAGTGAAAAAAATTTACGAATTTCATGCATACTTTAAAACTCTGTTCCATATTTCTTCACTGTAATTGAATATTAGAAAATTAAAAATTTGTCACATTAGCTTACTTAAAATAATTTCTAAGTGATGACTTTCAAAGGTGAAGGGAGAAGTAATTTTGTCTGAAGAATACGCCTTTTCTTGAAAATGTGCTTTTAATTATTATTTGATAAAATAAAATTTTATTTTTTTACATATGTCCTCTTTTTCAAGCATAAAAATTGACTAGATCGCATTACACGAGGAAAGAAAGTCACACAATATTGGTTCTTCAACAATGAATGCGTAAGTGTAACACTTGATTATATTTTTTTAAAGTTTAAAAACAGCTTTTACGGTCATCTAAAAGTAATCTTATAAGTTTGTAATTTTGGCAATGATGTTGAATTGAAATTTTTGGTAAAAGACATTGTTCCTGTCAAAGATGTCTTTTCAACAGTTTTCACTTTAACTGTAGAAAACAGAGTCAACCTTGAATCTTTTAGTTGTTGGTCCATAAAACTTTTCATCTTGCACGAATTATAGTTTTCATAAATAACCATCAGGGAATTGTTCGATGGCAAAGAATAATCTTCCTCCGACGGAATAGTTCGTAAGTTAACCAAATGCACTTCTGAAGGCCATGATTCGGGTAGAAACGAAAGCTTTTGATTTGCTATAATAGCTTCACCGTTGTCCGTTACGAAAGTGAGGATTGGATACTGAGAACGTAATGAGAGTGAATGGGTTTTTAAGGATAGCGACTGGGAAAATTCTTTATCAACAGATTCAGAAACAAGCCAGAAGGTCCTTGAAACCATTTGGTTGTCTTCAACTCCTTCTGACATACCACGGCCATCATCATTTGATGTTTTTCTATCTAGCATTATTTCCATGGTACCTGAAAAGGGTGATGTAACTCCATGACTATGAGGAACTAGAAGATTTAATCGAATTTCTTCATCTTCGATGTAGATACTAGAAGTAGCTGGATAATAATTACCTTGGACAGGAAGATTGGTAGCATATTTCCGTTTCAACATCTGAAAGCCATTAGAATCGGTAAAAAATACTCCATTGTTGTTTACATTACTGTTGATTCGCATAATCAGTTCAATATCTTTGCTTAGCTTAGAAATATCGGAGGAAACGTCGATCTGTAACCCCGATGGTGCAGAGTCAAAATGATACAAGCGTACAGAAAATTTGAAAATATCTTGATAAACGATATTGAGTTCACTTACAATTGGACCTCGAATTACACAAAGAAAAGGAAAATGATCAGTCAAATTGCTAATTGGAATAGGATCAGGATGATCTGGTTGAAACAAGTACGCTCCACTGCGGTAAATCCACGGGATGTAGGCCTTGAAATCAATATCAACTGATTTTGTGATACCCGAATCTTTCATGTAAATTTCTTTAAGAATACCAGAGGAAGAGAATTTCGCTCGTAAATTAGCAGAATCTAAATTGATGTCAACATCTTTTGGTTCTTCAAATTGGAATGCAGAATTTTTAATCGAAGCTGCCGAATCATCTTTAAGATAAAGTGAAATAATTGATTTCGTCATATCATTTGAACCAGTTGCGTAATTTTTATCCAAAGTATAGGTAGAAAACGACAGAGGACCAACAGTGATCACAAATATCAATTCAAATACACTACTTGACATAGTAAATCCATTCTTCCAAGTAGGGTTTAGCTGTGAAGGTACTGTATTGCCTTCTGAATCTAATACTTGGATATGTGACGATCTAACTTTTAACCGAATCGTTTCAGTTCGAGAGATAGCTAATGGATTAAAGAATATGACCTTCCTTCCTGAATCTGATGTTAAGACAGACATCTTTTTTGAAGGATTATTCCATATACTTCGGTAAACATCAGGATACACTTGAGATGTCCATGTGTTTTCTTCATAGAGTCTTTTCATGAGCAATATCTGAGTCATATGTGCAGCTACAGACATAGAATTAACTATTCCCACATGAAGTTTCCTTCCGTAATCTTCCATTACATGCCTTCGGGATGTACCAGTGATTGCATCGTGATGCTGAAATAAGGCAAGATTCTGTCTTGCTGCCTCTAAAGATGAATAGTCTTTCAACAAAATGTCATTTTCGGACTGTTTAATATTTGTTTTTGTTAAAGAATATAAAATTTCAGCAGCTCTAAGCCAATGCTCCAGCTCTCGAGCAAGTTTTTTATAAAAGGGCCTTGTTGTGTAATACCCAGTCCAATACGATGGCCTGGCGTTAGCATAAATATCTCCATAAGGAAAGAAATCTCCGCTTAATGACATCAATGGATTGGAAGAATCTTTTCGTAGTCTACGATGAACTTCTTCAAAGTAATCGGCAACAGTTCCGAACCTGATGCGGGCATTCCAGTCTTTCTTTCCATTAATATAATCAAATAATTTTTTGTAGTTTTTATATTGCTGTTCCCATTCAGAGCGTATGTTATATCGGAAATCATCGCCTAAGGGTACAAGCAAAACACTGTGATTAAATAAAGAAGCGTACCTTCCATACTGTGCAAGTAAATAACTAGCTTTTAATGCTACATTTTTTTCAGTGATAACATCAGCTGTGCTTTCCGACATCTCTCCACCAACTTTTCGAAAATCGTAATTCAAACATGAAAAGGGGTCTGGTCCACAAGTGTGCTTGAAGCTGTACAAGTCTGAGGGGCCCATATGGCACAGCATTTTTGGAGCACCGAACGATTGTTCCCAATAGAAATCAAATGACTGCATTTTAGCAAGAAAGGCTTTCCAAGAATAGTGAGCTCTTAATATCACCATATCTGTCATACCAGCCATCGACAAAACGTATGGCAAGCTGGCAGAATGTCCGAACACATCCACTGACCAGCCATGCACAGGAGTAATGTTAGTGAAATGACTTAACCATTGGTGGCCTTCTATTAGTTGATCTATAATGGCAAAATAACTGGTCGTTGCTTCATCTACCATTACCCATCCTCCAGTGACAAATTCTAGTTGGTTTCTTTTCAGAATTTTCTTGACGGTGTCTTGAGTGGACTTATTTTGCCTGAAATCAAAATAAAAAAGTTCATGTCTAGTGCTAAGAAAAATCACACGAAATATGTGGTTCATGCCTATATAACTATCCCTTATAAAAACGAGCACAAAGATTGCTTAGTATCAGATTAACATCAGTTTTTAATTTTAATATTAGTAACTATTTATTTATAAAAGCCCTTTGTGATGTTACAGAGGATTTTTTTCTTATGCATTATCTTGTTTTATAGATCAAGAGAGGCTTAAATTTCTCTCTCATTGCATATTAAATTATATATATATATATATATTGTGGAGAGTAATGTAATAATAGCTGAATGCCAATTGTTTCTGATTATCCATCAGTGAGGATACAAGTATTTTAATGTTTAAAGAAGGTAAAATTTACCGTGAAAAATTGCTTAACTTTCTAAAATTAAAGCTAAGTGTTTTTTTTTAAATCAGTAGTAAATTTCTAAAATTGGGGGTCTTTTTATGGCAGAATAAAGCCATACTCTTAATACTGTTTTACAATTATGACATTAATTTAACAAGTTATTTATTCCAAACTTTAATTCAAACTATTATATACAGGGTTATTCATAATTCCCTCCAGAGTTTGTGGCACTGTAGTAAAAATACTAAGGAGAATACAGAAGACTTGAATTGTTTCTGTATTTCTTCAAATGTTCTTTTTTTATTGCTGTATTCGTCTTAGTTTTTTACTATAGCGCTACGAAAATCCCGAGATATCTAGGAATAACCCCTTACAAAGAAAAGAAGAGAGAGAGAGAGAGAGAGAAAAAAAGGTTGAAGCTTCTAAAAACAAAACAATGTTAAGATGAAATTTATATAGGGAAAAAAAGCAAAATTAAATTTACCTTAAAAAACAACACTTTAAATTAAATTTTTAATAAGAATCTTATTATCGATCCAACATCCAAATTTAAGAGGGAAAAAAAACCATCTATCTTCTTTCTAAGAATTAACAGAAGGCCTATCCCATAATCCCATATGTTTCTTTATACTTGCCAGTTAAACAACTAGTTAAACCGAAAAATTAATTAAACAATTAAACTGAAGAATGTTTTAACTTACTTTTCCCACCATCTGGAGAAAAAACTGATTTCTGCCCAAATGAATTTGAATTCTTCAGTCTTATTAAGAAAAGAGACCATGTTATCCAAAATAAAAGTCACGGAATTCTCAAAGTAATCGTCAAACGTTCTTAGCCATCCTGGATCTACATGCGAATGAGGAAGTATTATGACCTAGGGAAAAAAATATGGAAATATATTCCTCTTATTTATAAATAATCATTCATATTACTTAAATAATAATGATCAGAGTTGATGCACATATAAATAATTTAACGAGTAGGATGATAATAATTTATATACCGGAATAAAATCAGTTAGAATTACTGATTTAGGTAACAGAACTGCTAATGTGATCACGGTGCAAAAAATTTAAGTGCGATTTTAAAATTATTACAAATTGTGTTAATTTTTTTAAAAAAAACATGAAATACATTGTATCTAATGTAAGATTATATGTTATTTACACAATGGGATATTGAAAGTGCAACGTCAAGAAGAAATGGACAGAAAATTATGCGAATTTCAGGTCAAGTGAACCTCACCAAATAATACAAATGATGAGAACTGCTTAGCTCTCTGACACACGCTCGTTGAGCAAGATATAACTGAAAGAACTCGCAGGATGGACAAAATCCTTGATGTTATTTCTGTCCAGAACATCGTTGTGAAATTTGTTTGCTTGTCTCACCGGACACATATAATAGAGAATGCCACACCTGCCAGCAACAAAGGCATTTCCAGGAAACAGACGACTACAGGAAACATGGTGTTTGGATTGTGAAGAGGAGGTTGGCCCATGCATTCACAACTCAGTTGTCACCTAGGCGCATGTATGATGAACATGCTGTACTAAAGATGGTGGGGATAAGGAAATGTATTAAGTTAAGGACGTACTGATACCACCGGAGTAACGTCAACATGTGTGGATCGACTCATACACTAACAAGCAGTAGTGGCTCCACAAACCACTTCTGCTGCCCGTTTGTAACATGTGTAGGACTTTCTTGTTTTTCCCATTTCAACCAGTGCCATTACCCATCAATTGGTTGCTGGTAGCCAGCTCTCAGAAAGTCCATTAAGAAGGCAGTCACTGACTCTATGGCACAAAAGATTCAGTTTGCAACTGTGCTGGGTGAGTGACGTAAGCGATATCGTCGTTGTGTTTTCAGACGAGTCATGCTTCTGTTTGACTTGTGTGGCACCGAGATGGTAACAGATCCAATTCGTCCACTTCTGTGGACCCCTTCCCCACACGAAAATATGGCATCATGGGTTGAAGAGTCATACTATACGGTTGCAAGTCACCTATGATTTGTATTCAGAGCACTTTGGTGGCCCAACAATACGTGAAGGATGTGATGCAGTCGGAGACACGCTCCTCCCTTTAGAGGGTCTCCAATACCCTTTACCTGCAGAACAATACCCAATCACATACTGCATGTATCACCTAACATGCTCTGCAATCCCCGATCTCTCTGTAAGCGAACACGTCTGGCAGATGATCAAACGCCACTTGCATACCTTGTCACCGACGCGTTCCAAACACCAACTGTAGCAAATGGTTGACAGGGAGTGAAGAACTCTCCCTCAGGACTCCACCTGTACTCTCATTGACTCTGCACCTTCGACTTGTAGCTTCGTGTATCACTGTTCACGGTAGTCCTACAAACTACTGAGCTGATGTTGTTCTTGTTCTATGTTATGCGTATTATTTCAAAATAAACATCACTTACCGTTCGTTTCTATCTTTTCTCCGTTTGCAGAGTTCCTTTACTTTCTAGGCACTCCTTCTTGGTATGTATTTTTAATGTCATGTAGGATATTTTTGTAACGATAGAAAATATTTTTATTTCTATGCTAATACCTAAGCGATTTTTTTAAAAAAAATATTGAAGGTTATTACAGATTAGCAAGACGTCTTTACAAAAATAACTTGAAATTAAAATGCTGCTATGGTAGAAAAATTAAAAGTATGCCAATAAGTTGATAGTATTGTTGATATTTACTCAGATTCTGGAATTATAAGAAATGTTAAAGGGTGTAAAATAAGTTTTCCAGCTTATTTGTTCCCTCAGAAGGCTACTACAGATATTTTGTATTTAAAATAACTCATGTTTCTAAAATTCTTTGATGAAACTATTATAATTACAAATATACTTGATTGGATATATTTTAAGTACTGTTAAAAGAATTTTTTTAGACTATTTAAGTCAATAAATTTCAACGTGTACCCCTTCGGTAGCTCGGAGAATGCCTAAACGGTATTCGAACTCCCACCAAGTGTTCTTTAACATGTTTGCACTTTATAAGCATGCAACCTAAACCTTTTATAAAGAATTTTAACCAAACTATTTGCGATATCTGAAGTTCATTTGGTGCTTCACAAGTTGATTTGGTAGGACTCCGTTGAAACGATTGTCGAACGTGTGTTCAACAGTTGCTTTACTCACATAAGGCTTGTCAATTCTAGGAAGATACTTAACGCTGTCTGTTTCTTTAAACATCTCAATACCATCGCTTTATTGATTTTACACCAAGAGCTTTGCTTTCATAACAATGTCAAAATTTATGCTGAGCGTTAACCACTTAAGCGGTCAATTTTTTTTGCCCAAAATGCTCAAAAAAAAAAAAAAAAAAAAAAAAAAGGCACATCTCTTCATATGGAAGAATTTTATTTTAATTTTCAATTTTACAGCTTTCACACTATTTTTTATTTTTTAATTGTAGAACACAAAAAACCTTAAAGTTTGCTTTGTATAAGTATACTTTGCATGCTATGAAGAATGATTCACTCATCTTAAAAGAATTTCTCTCATACTTACAAAAAAAAATTCATGTTCGTACCACTTTTTTAAACGGTAGAGGATTTTGTGCGTGTGTGTGCATATATATATATATAAACATAATTTAAAGCATGGTGTAATACTAAGTCTTGCATTGCAATGAGACAGAAATAATATCGGCCTTTTTGGATTATCTTTCCATTTTCATTTCTTCTCAAGGCAACAAATTACGCATTGTCTTGCCAATTTCTGTTCCTTATTGAATACTTAAAAGAATCTAAAGTCCTGCCTTCAATGAAAAAAATTCCGCCTTCACCATAAAGAAAATCCCGGATGAGAAATATTTCAGTACCGTGGACAAACTGCATCGCTTAAAAACACTAGCACTAATAATCTCACTATCAGAATTAAAAACACGTGCAAACCAAAGATATAAAGAAGAAAATATCAGTGTTCGTACAGCGTATGGGCAAACCGATTGTGACCAGCTTTCGGTAGCCCGTACGGTGTACGGGCAAACCAGTTAAGGAGTTAATGTTAGAATGGAACTAAAACACACATTGGGTTTTCCCTTGAATCTCGACGTCATTTCGACAAAAAAGGATGTGTTCTTTACAAATGTTTCCCCCGAATCACTCTTGAAGGAACATTCGCAACATTTACTGCACAAAGAAAAATAACTGACCTATCCAAGGATACAAAAGTTAAATTATTATATTAACCATTTCGTGGGCTTCGGGAAGATTATTTCCCATCTACATGATCTTACAAAATACAACTGTGGGAAGCTCAAAATCCATTATAATATATTAGCCTTGTTATTACAACGATGAGAAGACTAATTACCATACTAATATTTTCTTTTTTGTTATTGACTTTGCCATCATAAACAGTTTTATTCTGTGGCAAGTGAACAAAAGAAACAGAAGTTTGGACCAGCTAACATTCGTATAGCATTAGCTCGTCAGCTAATAGACAGATATTCCTGAAGGAAAAAGGAAAGGACATCCTGCTAGTTTCCAAGCAGAGAAGCGTGTAGTTCCGGATGATGTACGCTTAGCCAGTGTGCGGAATCATATGCCAAAGATGGTGTCCAACTATAGACGATGTAGGAAATGTAGCAGAAAGGGACAAGAAAAGAGGACCCACTACATGTTTGCAGAATGTAATGTCCTCTTGTGCATTTTGAAACACGCTTCTCATCTTTTTATGGCGAATAATTATCATTAAACAGGGACGTCTTAAGGCATGGGCCAACTGGTCCCGCGCCCAGGGCCTCACTCCCGATGGGGACCTCGTTTCATTCTCGACTCGTTTCATCTCTTTCTTAATAAGTCATGATCCGGATAATTTTAATGGTCAAATATTATCCCAGTACATATTATCTAAAAAACAGTCAATTTCAAACTACATGCCAACTGGCAAAAGTGGTAAGACTGTATTATTATGTGCTGAACGTTGTCATGTCTAGGTGTAGGCCTAATACCATAAACAATAATTCAACACATTTAGTCGAAATACGGCCATCGGCCAAGAGGGTTTGTGCCTAGGTTTTTCAGATTGGGAGTCGTGCACTTTTATTTGTTTCAGATTACCATTTGAACGAGTAATGAACGAGTTTGAACGACAATACATGTCATATATTGTCTACTTTTAAAGATCTCTGAGGAGGGAGCCTACTTTTACATAGGGTCCCGGGCCTCAAAGAGTCTTAAGGCGTCCCTGCCAATAAATTTAATTTTCTTTAAGATGGTGAATGGCTCCTTGGAAAGTATTCTTCCCTGCCCTTAAATTTAAAAGTAAACATAAAATTCGGCAAAATAAAATAAAATTCCTTAAATGCTATTGTTTAATCGTTAATAAAACATAAAAAACTGCGAGAAATTTAAAAGAGAAATAAGTGGACCACAAAAGGGTTAAACGGTTATTTTGCAATGAATTTTTATAATCAGACCAAGACTTTTGGTTTACCCTATATACCTATATACGAAAATGAATTTTAATGTTAGACATCTTTTCGCATCATGAATAGGAAGCTACTTATAAACAGGAAACCCAATAATCTTAAAACACATTGCTCTGTTTTCAAAAAAGAATATCTTTTTAACCATTAGCAAACAGTATAATGATGAAATGACTTAACAGCTGCATGAAATAAACAAATAAAGAAACCGACACAGAATAAAATAAGCTACACGTATGCGTCGAATGTTTTACTTTTACACGCATGTGTCTGTGAGTAATATTCCATTTATTCGTGCAAACACAAATATTTGTGCATAGAAAACAACACATTTAAAAAATAGTGAGATCCATGCCTACAAAAAAAAAAAACAAATGTTAGAATAAATTGCAGAGTAGACAAAGAACATCGAAAGTTCGCATGCAGCTCAACGCTTTCTCTGTAGAAACAGAATGCGACTGTATGTATACAAAGTAGCACGCCAGGAAATAAATATCTATCTGCAATGCACGCTAACATGGGAAATGGGCAAAAGAAAGAATAATCTGTTGTTTGAATTTGTAAGATTGAAAAGGCAAACAGAAGCTACGAAGGACATTTTTTGGGGGCAAAAAAAGGTTTTCATTTTCATCAGCGGACATATGCAAGAATCACGAAGAACTGCTTCATATGACAATACTTTCGTCGTTTATTGAACCACAGTTGAACGTTAATAAGCAAAATCTGGGGAATTTATGTATAGAATAGATTCATCATTGTAACGAGATTAATTTTGGTAAAAATGGATTCCTTAATGAATAGACAGAGCATCAACAACATCAAAAAGTGTCGAGCAGAAAAGGAACAAATCGACAGAATGAAAAAATACTGATATCCAGAGCGTGACGATGTATATTCTGATATTCCAAACACGGTTTTAAGTGCTCTTCTGTTACATCATGACAGCCTTGTCTCTTGTTTGGATGTTGACAAAATGTTATTTGTATCACAAGCTGTTTTTTTTTTTTAAAAAAAGAAAACAGATTTTTATTTATCGTAAATAATGGAGTTAAATGTAAATAGTGTTAATGCAATGCATACGAAAAATACTTTATTTGCATTACAATGGGCAAATATCGGTATTTGTAATATAAACTGCTAAATATACCTAACCACACTTTAATAATTAAGCTATAAAAAAGCATACTGCTTATCGAATTCATGTAAAGCTACTATTTTTGTTTCCAATGACATTTAAAGGAAAAAAAGGGAAACAAATTAGTTTGATAAAAGTTTGTACTGCGTGCTTTATTTGTAAACGATTAATAATTCAAAAATTGTGTTACATTGTTATTTGCTTTAAAATGTACATTTATTTGAATTTTTTTTGAAAGATTTTTTGTTTGTTTTTGTAACACATCATTAAACTTATATTTTGTTCAAAAAAACATCATATGATGTTCAAAGTTATTCTTCGTCTATGCTTTTAGATATGTCTTTCCCTTTTTAACATTTATTTTGAACAATAATTTTTTAAAAGGGTATAGCCATGGAGAAAAGAAATTCAAATTCAAATATTATTTGTAGAAAGTGAACTTTTTGAATCCTTTAAAAGCTCTTTTTCACTCAACAAAACGAAGTTTTTTGAAATATTATACATTATTTGTTATAGAATTATATGATGCATTAACAAACAATTTTCCTAATTCCATACATACAGCAGTTATTAATATAAAAATGAGACATGTATATTTATTTTGTTAATATTAACTCATTAACAAAAATGATTAAATCATGCATTCACAAACCTAATCAGAACAAAAGTCTCTCGGGATATTCGTAATTAATAATTTAAACATAAATTACTTATAAAAAATGGAGCTCATATGTAAGTATATAACTGAAAAATCCAATAATGATAAAAAAAATTATATAATTTTTGCTTTTAAGGGGAAAAGTTAAGAGTGGTAGGGGTATGAAAAAGAATAAAACATTTTTTTCCATGACATGACAAATTTATTCTAAATAAATAATCAGATGCAGAACTTTGTATATTTCAAGAAAGGAGGAAAAAAGTTAAAGATTAACATTTTAATTTATTTTGGAATCATATTGACAATATTCGTTGTTATAATCGTACAGAAAAATAATTTGAAATACTTTAAGTAGAAAATTCGCTTAAATTATAGTTTGTGTAAAAGTGAATTGATTCAAATCACATATTCGACTAAAAAGGGTTAGTTCTGTTTTCAATAATTTTAATGCAAATAATAGGAGGACAGCAATTGTAGTAACATTAGAATTTTGATTTTTAAAAATTAAGGAATTCATAGCGCATTATTATAAAAAAAAATTAAGGCTCTTTAATGTAAATGTTTGTTTAAAATATTTTTAATAGCTAAAGTTTTGAAATTAAAATTATTTTCTAAAATAAGATAATTTTATTTCCTTGGCTGAGAAAAATAAGCATTATTCCAACAAGAATTAAGATGGTTTTAAAGGAAAAGAATTCTATTTTACAATTGTCATTGAATGTAATTACGTTGCAGAATAGGAAAGTTTCAGAAATTCCATCACATTTAATAATTTGTTGACGCGACAAATTTTATAGCTTTTTCATGCTGCGTTTGAAATAATCGTTTGATTTTTTTTTTAAAAAAAACAACAACATATTTTTTAAATTGGAAACAGTTGTTATTTGTAGCTAAACAAAAGAGTAAAGTATTCAATACACTAGAATTCTAATACATAAAAATTGTTCTTATTCAAATTCATAATAACTACATATTTGTTTTTCAAAATTTTAAACAGATTGCATACAAAAACTTAGATTTAAGTCACTAAGAGTAATAAACTAATCAGTTTTCACTTCCATCGGACTCTTTTTGTAAACTATTATTATTGACATAATCCTTGTGTAACACAATGCACAAAATAAAGTGTGTGAGTTGTACTCACCTATCTACAATATAATTTAGAAAATTCTATTATTCTGATCAAGTATAGCATTTGTACATTATTCGCAAATAATCTTTAAGAAAAATTTTATTTCACCAACAATTTGCAAAAATACTACTCTAATAAGCTAAATACTTTAAATTCGTCCTTAGAACAGTATAATCTTTTAAGCTTTTGTTTATTTCATAAAATTCTCCGAATACTTCTGCTCTACTGATATTTACGCATTAGATTGTAAAATATTTATGGTTTTCTCAAGTTAATTCTTAAGTATTAACTTAATTATAGTATTCTAAAATTAAAGAAGCATGAGCTTTTAAGGTACGTTAAAAGTAATTTAAAAAAGTAAATTTTAAAATTTATTCAATTTTTCCTTTTTTAAAAGGAACATCGTAACTCTTTACCAATAAAAATTCCTAAGTCTTGATGAAGTCTTAACATTTTACATTATAGTAATAAAATATTTTTATTTTTAAATAAACAGGAAAAGTAATATAAAGTCAGTGAAATGTTTGTCTTCAATAGTTCACATTATAATGTAAACAAAAGGAAGGAAAAACCCATAGTTTCATTTTTTAGGGAAAAAATGAATAAAAGATCCCAAGAGAAAAAGATGAAGAAATCTTTCTGGACAAATTATTCTAAACTATATTCTTTCGTTTAAACATTTAATTCAAAGTAGAATATTTAGTTTCAGCAACAGCAATTCTTTTAAAATAAACGTTTTACACATATAGGGAAAAACTGCTTTGTAATCTCTCAGTTATATTTTCTGTTGTAAAATCTTTCAAATATTATGTTTTAAAAATAATATTATAATAGTTGCATAGCCTTGGTCTGGTTATTGATACCGATTTCTGTTACACATGTATTTCAAAATTTTTAGCTTTGGTTTTTTTTTAAAGAATTTTTATGTAAAATGCACTATAAAAATCTTATAACACACACACAATTTCATATACTACAATTAGAACACAAAGGTTTCGGGATTATGGCCACATATGATTGCCAAAAAAGTGAAAGTAAAGCCATTTGAAATGTGTTCTACCATCCCTCTCTTCCATGTATGGTTTTGTTCATGTCATGTTATTAGACTACCTGCACAGATATTTTGTTCTGAGACAGTCATATTTTTGTTCTGTGGCGTAAGATATGTTTTTTTAAGAGCGACGCTGTAACATTTTGCTGTACAAATTTTGTTAACATTTGGGTAAAACACCTGCAGAGATTTTAGAAATGCTAAAAAAAGTGTACAGAGACTCTACGACGTCCAGATCGAAGCTGTGCGAATGATATCGCCTTTTTAAAGAGCCCCGAGATTCTGAACGAAGGATGACTGATGATGAGTCACGATGGAAATATTTTTTGATTCTAAAGGAATTGTTCATTAAGAATTTATTCTAGAAGGCAGAACAGTGAACAAGGAGCATTATCTAGACCAGCGGTAGCCAACCCAAATGACCTTATGGGCTATTTCGGAAAACTTTATAATACCTCGGGCCGCATATAAAAATATATATCTTTATAATAGATTTGGACCCATTACAAATACACTACTGGCCATTAAAATTGCTGCACCAGGAAGAAATGCAGATAGCAAAATTATATATATTGGACAAGTATATTATACTAGAAATAACAAGTGATTAAATTTTCAAGAAATTTGGGTGCATAGATCCTGAAAAATCAGTACCAAAAACAACCAACTCTGGCAGTAATAACGGCACTTATACGCCTGGGTATCGAGTCAAACAGAGATTGGATGGCATGTACAGGTACAGATGACCATACAGCTTCAACACAATACCACAGCTCATCAACTGCAGTGACTGGTGTATGGTGACGAGCCAGTCACGTGGCAACCACAGATCAAACGTTTTCTATTGGTGAACGTGCAGACCAGGGAAACAGTTGAACATTTTACGTATCAAGGAAGGTCCGTACAATAACAGCAACATGTGGTCGTGCATTATCCTGCTTGAACGTAGGGTTTCGCAGGATTCGAATAAAGGGTAGAGCCACGGGTCGTAACACACCAGAAATGTAACGTGCACTCTTCAAAGTGCCATCAATGCAAACAAGAGGTGACCTAGACGTGTATCCAATAGCTCCCCATACCATCATGCCAGGTGATGGGCCAGTATGACGATGACGAATGCACGCTGCCAATGTGCGTTCACCTCGATGCTATCGAAAACGGATGCGACTCTCTTGATGCTATAAACAGAACCTGGATTAATTTGAAAAAATGAGACGTTTCGCTATTCGTGCACCAGGTTCGTCGTTAATCACAACATTGAAGACGCTGCTGTCTGTGATGCAGCGTTAAGGGTAGCCGCAACCATGGCTCCGAGCTGAGAGTCCATGCTGCAGCAAACGTCGTCGAATTGTTCGTGCAGATATTTGTTGCCTTGCAAACGACCCCAATTCTTGACTCAGGACGTGGCTGCACGATCCATTAAGGCCATGCGGGTAACATGCTTGTCTTCTCGGCTGCTAGTGATAAGGGGCCGTTGAGTTCCAGCATGGCGTTCCGTATTACCATCCTGAAACCATCGATTCCACATTCTGCTAACAGTCATTGGATCTCGACCGACTCGAGCAGCAATACTGTGATGCTGCTCGCGCCGGCGGGAACGCTACAATTCGATCTTTATCAAAGTCAGAAACGTGCTGGTACGCATTTCTGCTTCTTACACGAGGCATCACAACAACTTTTCACCAAGTAACAATATGCAAATGCAATTCGTGTATGAGAAACCGGCTGAACAATATCTTCATTTAAACACATTGTAGGTGTCGTACCGGCGCCTGAATGTGCTGAAAAGCTAATCATTTGCAAGAATGAATGTGTCTGAATGTGCTGAAAAGCTAATCATTTGCACATCACAGCACCTTCTTCCTATCGTTTAAATTTCACGTCTGTAGCACGTCGCCTTCTTGGTGTAGCAATTTTAATGGTCAGTTGTGTATGTATTGGAGTGAAAATTTAAACAGTATATGAACTGTTATTATTTTCATTATTTTTCATGTATATAGACATAGATAATATAATAATTATAATGGAATGATCAAATAATGCTTACTTTATTTAAATGATGAGATATTTGCTTCTCAATTCTTTCTCATTTAATTTTGTACGTTGATTTCAACACGTGTATCGAAATTGATGCTGAAAGTTTGAGCGCGATTTATGTTTGATAAATTTCGTTTTCAAAAAGAACGATTCGTAGTAGTATAAGTTGAAAAAAAGTTTCAGGAATCAAACGTGATGCTGCGATGTATCACTGAAAGACAATACTGACTAAGCATCTGTAAAAACAGAAGCAACGTGATAAAATAGAAACAATTATGGGATTTATTTGTTACAAAACACTATACTAAAAACAAAAATATTGTACAAAATAATTGTATTTTGTAAAGTTGTAAAGAATCTCGCCGGCTGCAAAATTATTCAAGGCGGCCGCATGCGGTTATCTGGCCGCGCGTTGGCCACACACCCTGATCTAGACAAGTGATCGGCAAACCGTGGCTCTTTGTAAAGACGGTTGCCGCTCTTCAAACTTCGAGCTATATATTTATTTATAGCTACTAAAAATTGTATTGTTTTATGTTACACTTTATTAACCTTATTTTCGTCTAAAATTAAGCATTTGTTTAGCTTAATATTTCTATATTAAATTCCATTAACAAAGTGTATTGAGAATCAGTGAAAATATTAAAATTAGTTCTAAAGCAGTAAAAGTCTAATTTATTGGTAGAAATGACGCCATGAAAAGACACTCATCTAAGTGATTTCTAGTAACAATTTCTTATTTGCATACATGAGTTAGGAAGCATTCTTAAATGTGACCCAGACATAAACAGAAATCCCCATCAGAAGTGACAAAAACACATTCCGTATTTTGTGACACGCTTATGGGTAAATAAAAAGAGTTGAAATGGCTTTTATATACTGGAACAATCAAAAAGTCAATTTTAATTATAAATGTAAACATGAAATTTCAGAAAAAAGTTTTTTCGGTATTATTTGTAGGAACACTTTTTTTTTCATGAAGCTTGAAAAATTTAATTCTCAACATTATGATATTTTATCAATGGTTTTTCTTACATTGTGCCATAGAAATGAAAATATCCTCGATAGTTCTTAGTTTAGGAAGGGATGGAAAATGTTACTCTGTGTGTATAAAGATTTATTTAAATATTATAAAAAATATTAACTAGTGCACGGCAGTCTTGATCGAAATTGCTACCGGGGTTCCCCCTCTCCTGTTTACCCATATGTGACTCTTCGTAAAAATGGCTCTTTGATAATTTAATTATCTTGTTTCACTTACAGCTTGGCTCTTCACCAAAATTTGTCGAGTCCTGATCAAGACATTTTACATCAGAGGTTCCCAAACTTTTTTGTCTCATAGACTCCTTGCCATGTTTTTCGATTTGGGGTAGACCCCTGCTTAATTAACAATGAATTTTTGCAAATTTATCAACTTAAATGTCTTTTTGACAGCTGGTACTACCAAGTCTACTTAAAAAGAATTAAATTTCTAACTGGAATGAAAAATAGTGTTTAAAATTTAAAAAGCACACGCTACTTAATTAAATTAAAAGTTAATTAATAAATATAAAACTGTTAAATAAAATAACTCAACAACAAACAATTGATTTTAATGGGAGGGATAAATTTCTAGCACTACAATATCAAAATTTGGTATCAATCATCTTGTCTGGTTTAACCTTAAATCTCCTCTGTTAGTAGTGTCAAGTTTTTTCTCTCTTTCTTTTTTTCTTTTGTTTTGGAGATTGGTAACAGCGCTGAAACCTCTTAACACTAGGACGAGCAATGAAACATAGTCAAAGCATTCTCAAACCTGGCTTCGAAATCTGAATACAAGGCCTTTAAATGTTGAACGTAGGTTAGAACGTACGGACAGATTGCCTGTGACAAATTTAGAAAATTAGGAATATCCAGTATTACTCACTCACTTTAGCTTAACTCAGGAAAGAAAAGCTGAAAGGGTTCTTGTTTTAATAAAATTTATGCTGTCACTTTGTAAATGCAAATTAACCTCATTAAATTTAGTAAATAAATCTGCTAAATTGGTAAAGGTTGGTTTCCACTTGAGTAAATTTTCTTTTAAAATTAAAGTTCCGATCTAGTTTAATGAGAGCCACTATCACATAGACCCGCACTAACACCTCATGGACCCCCAAATTAATTTTTGGCTAACGTGGACCCTTTGGAGGACGTCATAGACCCCCCCCCATCTGGGGGTCTATATAGACCACTTTGAGAATCACTGTTTTACATCGTTTGAGGGAGTTTATTTGTCGCAAACAGCCTCAGATGTGGAAAAGTAGACAATGGTACCTTCTGCACAAAACAAAGCTTCTCACATCAGTCGCAAATGGTAGCAGAATTTCTCACCAAAATATTAAAGCTTGTGAAGTCCCCGCCACTGGGGACACCCGTTCTACACTATCCTCGTGACCTGTGTCTGTGGGGAGGAACGAAGAATTACTAAAGTCATTCATACTAAAAAATCTGTTTATTAAAATCTTAGTTTAAACAAAATACAACAACAATAATAATCTAAGGCAGATGATCAAGAACGAGAAGACGTAACACGTATTACCAATCGATAGCGCAACTAACCACTGAATCTAACTTTATAGATTAAATACTATCTCACTAGTAAATGCTTTATACTTAAAGTTTAATTCATTAAGCTTACCGCTATATCCTAGATAATTAGCTACTGCCCTTATAACTTCTGTTCTGGCCTTGATCCGGCTATACTCCGTTGGGCTCGGACCCACTTTTGGTTAATCTGTACCGGCACTGTTAGGCTAATTTCCAGGATTAAGATTCCTCTTTTAGACTACGTCTCATATCACCTTACGACTACCTTTCTACTTAGCAAACACACCTAGCGACTCCGCGAATGCTAAACTTCCCATATATATATGATTCCTAATTTACATATACACGTTCTTCTTGAGTTGGTTGGAAATAATTGCCATTCTGGCCCCAAAGAAATACCAAGGGGACAGTTAATTGAAATCGCGATGAAAGCCCCGTCACAAGCTCTTACACATCCCATCTATTCTTTGGATTGAGCCCCTTGTGATTTTTATGTATTTTCATCATTAAAAAAAAAAACTCCGTAGTCGTTTTGTGTCATTAGCCAAGATAAAATAAACATCGCAGGAGGCCTTACGGGTGATTGCAAAAGATGGCTTTCAGCAAAGATATTGTACGAGCGCTAGAAAAAGTGTATTACTGTCCAAGGGGATTATTTTGAAAGCTGTTATATGCGTCAATATTTTTAACTATTCAAGGTAAGAACTTATACTCCATGTTCTCGAACTTTTGTATCGTACTACAAATTTCAACATATATTTTTTTTGTTAATTTATTCTTTATTTAGATATAACATAATGAACTTCAAATCTATTAAAATTACTAATATCTTTGATTTTGATTCTCGAAATAAAGTATTTGAATAAATCGACTAACAATGAATGCGAAAGAAGATTGCTTAAAAATCTCTGCTGAGCCAGATGTTGTGTCAGCTTTTTTACCTCTTCAGTAACTAAAGAACAGATAAATCGGAATCACTGACAAAGATAAGAATATCTGTCTACGTGTTAAATTTTGTCTGGAATGAAAGAATAGAATAGCTTTACAAAATGAAGTAGCACGTGTTTGTCTTTTTTTTTTATTTTAATGGAAATCATCCCATCAGTTTAGATTGCTTGTATGATTTTGTGGTCGAATTATTTGATGTTTTGAAAAATTTTGCATGCATTTTTCAATATCATAAACAAAATAAAAAACTCTTTATGCACTTATAATCTTTGATGTCTTTTAACAAATAAAGCTTTTATCCAGAGATTTGGTACTGATCACCTACATGTGGAGGGTAATTAATTATCCACATAATTCATAAAAAATGCTCAAAAAATCTTAGAATGAAGAAAAAATCTAAGATCTCTGTAAGTAAAATGAAATAAAAATAACATATGTAAATTTCTAAAAATGAAAATTTAAAGCAATGTCTGTTTTTTTTAATGATTAGTTCTTCTCATAACAAAAGGGGGTGGGATAGAAATACTATCGAGATTATAATTAACTCAAATACAAAAACTGAATTACGGTTGAATCATGATTCAATAAATTAATTTTTAATAATAAAAATTGTTCAAATAACCCTCCCCTCCTAAATGATCTAAAAGTTAAAAAAAAATATATATTAATAAAATTGGTCGAGAAAAATTGATACACCCATCCAATAAACACACATTTGTGTTTTAACTAAAAGACATAATCAATGCTAAAATACAAATTACAAATGTCAAAAATGCATCAGTTAACTTTATTTTCGCAAAGTTGCTTAAGAATAGCAGAAAAAACACTTTTAACGATACTTTAAACTTTTTAAGATAACCCCTTTTTAGGGTTATTTTTGCGCAATGTTTAGAAATTGATGTTTTATTATCATCGCATGTGGAGACAGACTTTTGTAATTTTGAATCACAGCGAACGAGGACGACACCTGAGCTGTGACCCTACTCTCCAAATTTCCACACCACGTCATCGTAAGAATTATGAGTCACGACAGATTTAACGTGCATCAGCACATAGCGGTTATTATTGAGGAAATAGGAAGGTTTTTTTCCGATAAAAAATAATAAAAACATTCGAAGATTAACATCATTTTTTGACTTCGATATCCTTTGGAGAACAATAAATGTTATAAAACTAATCATATAAACATAAATCGAATCCTTTTTTTTTTCTAGTATATATCAGGGGTCAGCAACCTTTTAGCTGTGGCGTACCAAACCAAACTACCAATATTATTCAGCGTGCAACGCAATAGGACATTTCTGAAATAATTTAATTTGCGCAAAAATATGTATGCAGAGTTAGAGAATAGAGGTCAATAATATAGAGATTTTCAGTCTTATTATTCATTTATTTTGCATCATTTAAAGATATTTAACATAAAATTAAATTGCATAAAATATAACTATTTCTTCAACAAAAATTTTTTTAAATTAAAATTGTACACATGCTATTTATTTTTAGTATATTTATCAAAATAAGAAATAGACAAAATAAAATATAAGTATTTTCCTTCATTATAATTAAGTAAAAAGATAAATATAAATTTTTTTGCGAAACTAGTGCTTGAACCGCTCTACACTTTCATATCTTAAAATCAGGGATATAATTAGTGACCTTCAATTTGACACGATTTTGAGCATTCAATTGTTAAACAATTTCTTTTCAGATTCTAACTATTTTTTATACGAGGAAAGATTGTTTACTTACTGTTAGAGATATGTAGAACCAAAAGCGCGGAAAGCAGAGTACAAGCAATTTTCTCTCTTCAAACAATTAAATCTCTCCAGCAATGACATTCAATAATTTACAAAATAGTTGTATAAATTTATCTTTGGAGTTTTGTAATTCCGTAAATGCCCATAATTCTGAAGATGTTTGTCAAATAAGAGAGAGAGATCCATTACAAATTTATCAACTTCTATCCACTCAAAAATCGACAAATTTGTAGAATACCACTGAGAATTGCATCACGTGCCACATGTGGCACGTGAGCCATAGGTTGCCGACACCTGCTATATACCAATACTAAATGGGATTTAAGCGGTTCCCATTTCCTTCAAGTGAAAAAATTAGTCTGTTTCAAAGAATTTCTAAATTTCAAAAAGACACGTATAATAAACGGATTCTTATGTTACAAAACCTCACAAATCAAAGTAAAAATTGGTTGAATTTTCTGCATGGAGATGTGTCATAAATTTGTGTATTGGGTTCGTTTACATTAGAAGACAGCATTATGGAGAAAAGTTGCTCAGTTTAAATTTATTTGCATTATGACTTCATTTGTCAAACTAAAGTACTTGTAAGAATGCCACATTTCTTAATTACATTCCTATGGAAAGAATAATACTGATAGTTATACATTCCTTTCATTCAACATTATTTGATTTACCATTATGAAACCCGTTATAATTTTAAAAAATAACACACTTAAAATATATTTTTTTGATTATAAACATTTTAATACAAAAAAATACGCTTTTCATTCCTTTTCTGCATTACTTAGTGCATTAGTTTTGTTGTTATAAGAGTTAATTTTGAATACACTTTATCAACATATGTTTTTTCTTGAACATCCCTTTAAGAATCATCGTTAAAGAATCATGATTAAATTTTAAAATAACAAATTTCTATTCGATAATACAATAATCAAACCAGAAATATTTTTCGGTTCATTCGTACACAGCTTCACGCAAATAAAGTATATCTTGAAATAGTATATCTCGTTTTTCTTTCTTACATAATGGAAAAGGTTAACAGCTGCGACCAACATAATTTTTTTTCAAAAGAAAAGAAATGTGTAGGGAAATACAAGATGAGCGTTAGATTTTAGAGCAGCAATATTTTTCGTCTTTTTAATGATGATAAAATTTGATTTGAATATTTCAAGGAAAATAAACATTCTATGAAAAAATCTTTTTGATATTCATGCAGAGAAAGTGACAAGGTATTACAAATTGCTACTGTATTTTAAATATTTTATGAAGTATGTATAGATTTTCACAAATTTAAACATTACACAAAATAATGTAATACCGTATTTACTCGAATCTAAGCCGCACCCCCGATTCTCTACACGTTTTTGAGAAAACATAGAAAATTGTGTAAAATGTATCCGATATATAAGAAACTTTTAAAAAAAATTAAGGAGAAATAAAATAAGAAGTTAATAATTTATTTATTTTACCATAGTATTAAAAACTTTCATAAACATGCATGAACATTTAACTACTCTAACCTTCATTGCCACGTTTCAAAATGTTTTGTCTCTCCCATTGTTAAAGCTGACTTAATAATCAGTGCCGGAGTCGCCATTTTCCGTGCCATCCAATGCTTTTGTTATGCAACCTTTTATGAAGAGAATGTATTGTAGAAGAATTTAAAAGAATTATTAGACTTTTGAGCATTTACAAGCAAAAAAATTATACCATTTTGTTTACGCTATCGACGTATATTTGTTTCATCTGTTAAATTTTCAGTGGCCGCTGCTTTGTTTCCGTTTTTTTCTGAATATCAAATTGCCTCCCTTTTCATACTTGCGTCATAATGAACTCGTCTTGATACTATTACCAATATCTTTGATGTTAAGGTATCCGACTACGTTCGGAACCGTGATTTTGCAAAAGCGTAAAAATGGATAATACTTATGATATTTTTAGTGTCACTTAGATTAGAAAATGTACATAAAATTGCTTTAAGAATAGTATTACAATAAAAAAATTATTTAAGTACAATATTTTGACAAAAAATGAACATAGAATGACACATTTTCAAAATATTCTCCTTTTGTGAAAAATGTTTCTATTATTATAATATTTTGCCTGTATATAGCTCAGACCTCTCTACAGAGGCTCAACTAGAATTTTTGAAATATAGGACTTAGAAGTGGGTTTATCCATGTTTTGTGACAACAGAGGGGAGAAATTTTAAGAAAAAACGCCGATAATTATTTCAATTGGTTGTAACTTTGAAAATAATGTAAATTTTTCAACAAAAAAAAAAAAAAAAAAAAAATACAATAGTTTAGACTCTCTGGAAAAGTCTTTACTTTATATAAGCAAAATATTATTATTTTAGAAGCATTTTTTATAATAGGAGAACGTTTTGAAAAAAGATTATTCTAAGTTAATTTTTTGCCAAAATATTGTATTTAAATAACTTTTTTTTGTCAAAATGTCCTTAAAACAATTTTATACATGTATTCTAATCTAAGTGACACTAAATATCAAGAAAATTATCTATTTATACGCTTTTTTAAAATCCCGTTTCTGAACGTAGTCGGATACCTTAAGGTGATTAAAAGAAAGAGTATACAAATTTTTTTTTCCTAAATAAGACCAGAGAGCGAAATTCAAGATAGACTAAATACTGAAGATAAACTGCGGAATGTGATGAGCCATGGCCAGAATGGATGGTTACATTTTTTCTTTTGAAAGGGGTGGAAACTTAATTTCTGAGTCAACGAATTCTTTTTGCCTTCGGTTCTGTTCCTTCGAATTGTCAGTAGCATTAACACTGGAAAAATAGTGCGGCTTAGATTCGAGTAAATACGGTATTTTATATGTTTACATACATTATATTTACTTATATACATTAATTTCAAAATATTTATATATACATTATGAAACATAAATAGTCAAGTATTTATTTCTGATAATTAACGGGAAAATAGTAAATAATTTAAATTTAGTAAAACAGACCACACATGTATGTATCACGTAGTATTTATTTATAAATAGAATGAGAGAGAAATAAGTTTAAAGAAAAGGGAACATGAAGTTTAGTAACGTACTTGTATGAAAGCCGTTTTTTAAATACATACAGTGAAATACGTTTAAAGCAAAAACGCTTAAGACGAAATATCGTTTAACACGAAATAATACAACGGTCCCGAAAAACTACTATGTATTTTCATGCATTTTTTTCCACTTCACACGAAACGAAAATTGCTTTACACGAAAAAATTTCCCTTCAGGAAATGAACACTTAAAGAAATGTTTGAGAAAGGTTGTGTATTATTGAACTGTCCTACTGTGTCATCGAAAGAATTCATTGCAGGGAATGATGATAATGTGTGTACAGCCCGAATTATGACAGGCAAACACATTTTGGAGTTTGTTCAAAGCTGAAAAAATATCATTGAGACAGATTCCGGCGATGAAAATGAAATGAATAATGCTGCTCCTGTTCCCACATCATTTGTAATGAGGAACGTCATGAAAAGTATACGCAATTACTTAGACGCACGTTACAGTGCTGAAATGAATAACAAAATGGACGACATTGAACAATTTTATTCTTAAAAAAAAATGCAAAGAAAAATATCAGAATATTTTCTAAAGACCCAATACATGCTTTGTTTTTCCAAAAATTTTGTATAAAATTTCTTTAAGTTCTTGTGAATCTTTTCGTTTCATTGATTTTTATTAAGTACATGCATAAATACATCCTTACTAATATTATAAACGTGAAAGTTTGTATGGATGTTTGTTACTCTTTCACGCAAAAACAACTGAATGGATTTTAATGAAACTTAACAATAATATACCTTATACATCAGAATAACACGTAGGCTATAATTTATAAAGATATTGTGTGAAGTGTCCAAAATATAACGATAATTGTCAAGTAAGTAGGAAAAAATTCTGCCATCTGCAAAAAGGCCTTACAGCATATATCTATCTTTTATATGTGAAACAAAATTTTGCATTTTGTTTTGTCTACACCAGGCTCCAGGAGCTGTGAAAGCTTGAACAGGCGGAGTGTGAGGCTGATTACAATTTTAACATAAAATAAATACAACAAAAAGTAATATTAAACGTATTACACTTCCAGATATAAATTATTTATACTATTTTAAACGTTCATTACACAAAATTTGTAACAATGTATTACTTTTGCTGAGCAGAGATCAGCTTAGGAAGGTGTTCTCAAAAATCGACCCACAAGAGAGTTACGGGGAGTTATGGATAACAAATAAAAAAATAAAAAAAAAATCTTTTTATCAGCTTTTTATATCTACAAACTTAAAATTTAACAAACAGGTTTTTTTTTATTCAGCTGAGATATGCAAAAAGCTTTTTTTTTGTTTGTTTAATTTGCCATTCACGTAAAATCAACTCATTAAAAACTTCTTTATCCTTCAATCTATATTGTTTAATTTTTCAACTCACCCGTGCGAAGAACGGGTATAACAGCTAGTATTTGTATAAATAAAACGTACTCTAATAAACTTAATTTTCTCGAATATATGTTGTTTTTTGCAATATCCTTTAACACAAAAAAATATTTCAGTCCCCTCAGTTTAGTGTTAAACGATTTTCACTGTATATTTTAAAACTTTAAAAATTATAAATTAATCAAACTAGACATAATTTTAAAAAGCTCAAATTTTAAAACTAAAAAAAAAAAAAAAAAAAATGAAAGTCTTATAGGTTAAAAAGAAGTATATGAAAATCATGTTACATCGTAACTGTAATTTCAAGAAAAGGTTATATATTAATTTATTATGTATTAATATGTATTTTTTTTTAATAATAGCATATGTTAAAAAAGTGCTTTTTTTCAGAAATTAAATAACTAATTCTTCTCTGTCTGCCACCATTAATATCAATTTACATATTTATAAAACCGTTTCTCTTTTTTTCTCCTAGCCTTAGCAAACAACTATAGATACATGCATTTCCTTCCGAGCCATTCTAGCAGGTTTTTAAGACGCTCATAAAGAACCGGATTTTCTTTATTTTCAAAGATACAATTGCTTAGAAAAAGAGTTTTCACAAGTTTTATCTCGCTTTCAAGAAGAGGTAAAGGACATTTTGCGCAATTCCCTTTAAAAAGAAAAATACTCGTAAAAATAAATAAATGAAAATAACAGAGAGAAGTTGATTTAATAATTTTTTTTATCAATTGTTAAGGTTTTATAATGATTAATGAGCTTTCCATTCCCTTTTTAAAAATTTAAGGACTTTAAAATCTAGATGTAAGTGTTTAACTTGGTTTTCATTCGAATTTTTTTCGATCAATGATAATAAATATCTATCAGAGATAGATTTAAGATGTCTGACTGTGTGCGTTGGGAACCGTGGTTTTGAAAAAGCGTATATATGAATGTTTTTTTAATATTTACTGTCAGTTGAATTAGAATCTACATATAAAATTATTTTAGAAATAGTATTATAATAAAAATTATTTAAATGCAATTTTTTGGCGAAAAATGAAAAAAGAATGACATATTTTTAAAACATCCTCCTTTTATGAAACATACTTCTACAATAATATTTTACCTATATTTAGCTAGGACTTCGATTTAGAGGTTAAATTAAAATCTTTGAAATGTATTTATTTATAAAAGTGTAGTTATTCATATTTTATTCTGGGGTCTTAGGAATGTTAGTTTTGTCTCGAGGGCTGAAAATACAAACAATTTTTTTAGATAGATATAATTCTTTGAAAGTAAAATTAAATAATTCGAATCTTTTACACATTATTTATAAAGTAATAAAGCTTCAAAAAAGTGTAAAATGTTTAAAATATAATCATAATTTAAAAAATTATAAACATATGAAAATAAGAAACATTTCTATAAGAAATATTAATTAAGTTTTGTGTTGCGCAGGATATTTTCTTAAATATTTGCTCTAATTACGAGCTATAAATTGATTTATAAAGTTAAATATACCTTCATTAACTGTAGTTATTTTTATATAAATAGAATAATAAGTTACATTTTTAAAAAAATAAAAAATTATATTAAAATTTTTTTTTTTTTATTTCAATATTTTTTAAATAGTATTTTGAAATACAAAAGATATATAATACTAAAATTAGGTAGGGTTTTAAAAAGTACGATACATCTTATAATTCTAAAAAGTTTTATTTATCAAATGCTACTATTTTAGAAAATAGCATGTGCAACGTAAAAATTACTTAGTATTTATTTTAGAGAGAAATGTTTCTTATTTATAATTAATTATAATATTTAAAATTATGATTATATTTTAAATATTTTGTACTTTTTTGAAACCTCATTTCTTTATAAATAATGTGCAATATATTTGAATTATTTAATTTTGATTTCAAAGAATTATATCTATTTAAAAATATGTTTATATTTTTAGCCCTCGAGACAAAATTAACACCCATGAGACCCCTTATAACAGATTAGAAAAATTTTAACATAAAAAAAAAGAACATTATAATTTTAGTTGATCATAGCTCTGAAAATAATGTGAATGTTTCAAAAATCCTAAATCAATCTATGTAGAGAAGTCTTAGATATATATATAAGCAAAATATTATTATTGCAGAAGCAGGATAGGAGAATGTTTTGAAAATATGTCATTCTTTTAATTTTTTTGCCTAAAAATTGCATTTAAATAATTTTTTTTCTTGTAACAATATTCATAAAACAATTTTACGTGTATATTCTAATTCAACTGACACTAAATATCAATATATATATATATATCCATTTATACGCTTTTTCAAAATCACGGTTTTGAACCTAGTACTTTGTAACTTATTTTTTCCCCCCATTTAAATACTTTAGGAAAACTATTATAAATGGCTATCAATGATATTTTTAAAAATAAATAAACGGAAAATTAAGAGGCTCTTGGAATATACTCAAAACTTTCTTTAAAAACAATAGAAATGATAATAATAATAATAATAAAAAACTTTAATCGAAATAGAAAGAAATAAGAATTACTTCAAGTGGCCTATCTTTCCACGTTTGTTTTATCTCCCGATAACGACTCTCGAGAATTTCGTTCCAAAATCCAGTACCTCCACTATCGGGAAGGCTAAAGTCCAATTTGGGGTACATATCACCAGTATCCAATCTCTTAGAACTCGATTTCGGCGTTCCATCTTCGCACTTAGCGTTCTCAGCTGCCGGCCACCAGCGATGCCACCAACCGAAGGAGGTATGAGACGACGATGAATGTTCTGCCAACTGGTTCCGCAAAAAAATAGGATTCGAGATGGAGGTGTAAGAGCAGATGATTAGCACTCCAATACCTATGAGGGTAATGGACAGGAGGGCTCGCGTACGGAACCGACGGGGCAGCATATCTGATGGACGAGAGCTTTAGCGGCGAATGGGTTGCGATGAAATGATTTCTGTAACGCTGATAAAACTCGCGGAGCGGAAACTGCAGCTAGATAACATGTGGTTCGTAACTGATTGACAGATTTCTCGTGCGAACAAAATGGAAACAAGCTTCAGCGGCGGTTGAAAAACCTTGTTAGCGAAGGTGTACTAACGGGATGATGAGACAGGGCTATTGTATTTTTCTTTTTTTAGCTTTTTTCGCATTTTTATAGTGTTTTTTAACAATTATTTTTTGATTGAAATTTGTACTTCGCATTGTATTTCGAATGAATATGGAGCTTTGAAAGATAAATAATTATAGAAGTAAATAAATAGAGTAGGGGAAAAAATTGTTATTAGAATTTTTGTCCTGTATTCTTAGAATTAAAAGGCTCATTACGCTATTAATAGAATGTAAAGGAATAAATCTATTAAATGTCTGATATTCATTTTTATAAATAATTACGGTAGGCTTTACAATCGAATAAAATAGAAAAAATCAGTTTGAAATTTATTTATAGTTATTAAAGTTAATGCAGATAATAGTATTAATTAAAGAGAAGTAAATTATTCATAATCTAATAAACTACAAATAAGTAAAAAAAATGAATAAAAATTATCAAGCAGACGAAAAAAAATTGGTCACATCAAATAAAAAAAATGTTTTAGTAATTCGTGATCATAAAAATAAAATGCAAAATGTATTACAATGTGAATGAAAACGGATGAAGCAATCTAATGTTTGATAAAAAGTAAGCATTAAAGATATAAAATGCCAGAAAAAGATCACCAAATACTTACAATTTATCTATAATTCTAAAAATTAAATCCAAAAATTGGCTTCTGTACACAAGAGAGTGTGTGAGAGTTATGTTAACGGTCACACTGTAAAACAACACCAGAGCTATTGGCATCGGATCTCATAATTTTGAATCTTGGTCAAGTGACGAGGAGGAGGAATGCCCAAAGCTCACCCGAAAAGGGTTTAGAGCTACAAACCGATCCCTTGGGAAATAACCACTCCTACGACCAGATTTTATTGAGAGAAAAAATCAAAATTTACATTTTATAAATATTAGAAGACAGTAAAAGGACAAAATACAAATTTAAAGGTAACTGCACAAGAAACATACATGTGCGTGAACGTAATGCAAATATACTAAAAATAATGATAACATAAGGAGTATAAGAGATGAAAGAAAGAATATACATATTCCAACTTTCTTACAAATTAAAAAAAATAATAATAAAATTATCCAATACAAATGCACCAAACAGACCAAAA
>BMAV01009855.1:158057-171202 GCA_019973955.1 Trichonephila inaurata madagascariensis | reverse complement strand
CGTGCATCGCTGCCCTACACGGCGGGTCTTAAGTGGTACTGGGCTCGAACTCGTGACAAGGCAAGCCACGATCCGATACCTATACCACTCGGCTACCGCAGCCCTCATGAAAAGGTGAAAAGTTACTTACAGATTTATTATGGACTTATTATGGGATTTTTATGCAAATGGCAAATTTTTTTTTGCAAAAAGGATGTATGAAAAGATCAACATTTTTTTTTTATCTTGAAAATCATCAAATCTAGCACTGAATGTATCCTGCAAAACGGATTTTAAATCTGTCACAGCTCGTAGAATTATTAACTTTGGTAAATATTTCCTGCATTAATGGGAAATGTATTTCATCTTTTTTCTCCAAAATCAAGACAAAAAAAAGCTAAAGTTCGTTCATAGAAGAAGATGCTTGATTAATTAGGGTACTAAAAGTAAAATCTTTTCCTTGTAATCTCAAATTTAAATTCTTTAAATGTATCGTAGTACCGGGGTAAGAAAAGCTAAATCCCAAACCCAACCCTCATTCTCGAGTAGCAAACATTCACTGGGCAGTACATAGTTTTCTTCCAGATATTTTAAAAAGCCCCCTTCCCCCCTCAAATTCCAAAATCTCACGAGTGCACTTCCTTTGGAAAGTCAGTGCACACAACAATGAACGAGTATTTTCTACATTATAATTTTCTACTGTAATTCAATTAAGGCTGTATTTTGATGTCCCCCCCCTTTTGGATGAGACAATTACATTTCAATAAAATTGCAAAAAATTTTAGTATTTATTATTATATTTTCAAATTTTAAAATGTTTCAATAATTCTTCGCGTTCCACTGTTACAACTCATCCATGCCACGCGTGCGCCACCCCTGCACTAGAACTATATGAGAGCTATTAGCAAAGAACCTAGCAATTTTAAACCATGATTAAATGAATGAAGTGTATATTACCTAAGCTTGACACCCTATTCAAGCCTCATAATGGGAACACCCTGAACTTTAATAAATTTAAAGTGCATCAGCTGTTCTACTGATAAGCACGAAATCTGAGTCCTCGCCACCCAAAGGCTATTTCTCCGTCATACAGATTACCGCGGCCTCTTTTTACATTCGGAAAAGGCCTTTTGTTACGATCGGGAACACGCATTTTTCCAAGTTAAAAATAAAGTGGGGATGGAGAGGGGAGTATTCCTTTATATATAAATTATATGGTACAAACAAAAGATTTATACATATTTTTTTGTTTTTCTACTCTTTAGTTCCAGATTTTTGAAGTAAAATTTTTTTACGCACGCTTGACTTGGGGACAGTGGCGTAGCTAGTTCTGAATGGGCCCTGTATCAAAATTCCTTGGGGGGGGGGGGGTTTTTGGAAAAGAAGTAAAAGACACTTAATTGAAAGTGTCAGAATATTACACATGATGGGGCTCCTGTATCATTGATACGGCGATAGCTACGCCCTTGCTTGGGGAGTAAGCTGGTGAATGCGTGGGACAAGAGCGTTACGAAAAGTGTGATCGGTTGAGGCGAACGGAAGTTGAGAGGGAGATATAAGTTTGTGAAGATAGAAATTTCAGTCAGTAGTTCGTTTGCGAGCGGTGATTTCTTGATTATTTCGTAATTTCATTTCGTTCTGGAACATTTTATAAATTAATATTTTGTCCAATACATTAAATATTCTACGTTTAAAGTGAATAAATATGTAAATTCATTTTAAAGTTCATATTTTGTGAATTAGTAACTTCGAACATGGACATTTTATTACGATATCTTCGTAAAATCGATATTAGTCAATCATCAATTGGTGATATATGTATTGCTTGCTCACTGTGTTTTGGACGATGGAACAAACATCATAATGGTAGTTGTTTACATTTCTCCCAATAACACAGTTAATAATATTATAAAGTTTTTATATAAAAGACTTATGGTTTACGGTCGAGTAAGCTTTGAAGAATTAGGAGAAAACTATCATACATTGCCATTAATTTTAGCAGGAGATGTCAATGTTAATTTCGCGTCCTAAGATGAACAACTCTTGGTAAACTTTCTACAAGATAAATTACAACTACAAATGAATAAAGTGAATAATAACCGAAATGAGCCTACCACAAGACAACGAACAAAAATCGATGCAGTTTTCTCTAGATATCTTTCTAATTTTCATTCGAAAATATATGTATCTTATTTCTCATACCATAAGCCTATTTTCTCGGTCTTGCAATCAACTACAGCAATTACTGATGTATCTGATAATGAAAATAACGAATAAAAATAAGAAATCTATTTAAAAAAATTAATTTATCGATGAAAATAAATTTAAATATTTGAAGAAAATTAATATATATATATATATATGAATATACATGCATATATATTATACATATATAAACATATATATATATTATACATATATATACATACATATAGATGGAGTTAAAGAAGTTTTACTTCAGTCGTGTGGTCTAAAGCAGTGTTCCGCAACCTTTTTATCGCTGCGGACCGGTCAACGTTTGATAATTTTACCGCGGCCCGCTGAGTGTGGAACACGTAGATTGTTTATATTTTAGATTGTTTTGATTTAACAGTTTTAGTTTTGTTTTACATTTAAATATGCCTTCAGAATAAAATATAGTTACACCAAAAATGAATAAAAGGGATTTCCGTGGAAAGTTGCGCAAATCCTAGAGAAATGCGCCACTTTAAATAAAATGGCAATAGTTTAATGTTCTTTAGGCGGCCCGGCACCATTTGATCACGGACCGGTACCGGTCCGGGGGTTGCGGATCACTGGTCTAAAGCACACTTTTTTTTTTCAACAGTTTCCTCTCTTTCGCAATTCTTTCGTTCCATCTTAGTCAATAAATGTAGACAAGAGAGTTGAACCACGATTTTCAGACTGAAATAGGATATAAATATTTGTTATGAAAAAAATATTACTGATTATAGTTCATATTTTTCTGCATCTTGCGGCGAAAACGGTGGTTTGAGTTGCGGTGGTGCACCACCAAGCAGACTAGTAAAAACAACTGCTATCGCTTAAAAACCACGATTTCTGTTTGTAAGATTTGACATACTATTAGAGGGATTTAATGAATTTCTGAATTTCATGACACGGAGAAACTTAAACAAAAATTTTGAGATATGTTATTACTCTGTTTTTTTAATGTCATACTTTCCCATCAAATCTACTTTTCATTTTTAGAGCTGGAAAAAAAAATTATATTGCTACGTAGATCGGGGTTCGAAGGTTTTATGCAAATCAGTCGCAAAGAGCAAGATAGACTCTTTCACAGCGATGAGATCTTATTGTCGAAAATCCAACCCTTGAAATACAGCATTCAGCAGCAATATTCGCAGGATAAATCCCAGAAGGTCTTCACACCTTCAACAGCATTCAGACACAATTATCGGTGTCTAAAATACACGTATGTAAAAGATTATTCACAAGCACCGCTCGTCCAATTAAAAAGCCGAGCTAATCGGTAATCACGATCAAGGCAAGTCTACTAATCGCTAGTCACAAAGCAATACAAACTAATCGATAGTCAAAACCAGACTGACTCAGCTCGGCGAGCGTCTCTCCCTATTTATATACCTCGCGGATGGATCTTTCGAGAAAGATACGCTAGCGTCATAGATTGTGAAATGAGTGTTTTTCTCCACTAATTTCCAGAAGAACCCAGAGGGTCCCAAACTCGCCCAAAATGATGCCAACTTGGCTCTATCGCCAGTTCTCATTGAATCGCCATTATAACGTAAGGAACGGCGCGTTGCTTATTATTACAATTTTAACGAAATTAAATATTACTTAGAGTACTATAAATGCATTACACACCCAAATACTAATTATTTACACAAAATTCGTAACAGTAACTTGCAAAGTAAAAAGCCTTGAAAAAAGTCCAGTAGAAATTTTTTTTTTACTGCCAGAGATTTGTGACACTCAACATTAAGGTATTCCATTTTTTTTAAGTCACCAAAATTAAAAAAAAAAAGAAAAAATTAATGATAAGAATTCATATAAGTAATATATATATATATGTAATAGAAAAATTCTGTGTTTTAGAGAGAGTTTTCTTTTATATTAAATTTATTATGTTGTACTTCCCTTTGTGTGTGGACCACTAAAATTAGTATTAACTTTATTTGGATGAGTGAGTGAGTGAATATTAACGTCGCACTGTTCAGCTATACGAGGGCTTTTGGCGATGGACCACGTAATTTTGAACCATGTTCAAGTGACATGGACGACACCTGAGCTGGTACCCCCTCTCCTAACTACCACACCACACCAATGGGAGGACGTTTCAGCTCTCGATAGATTTAACGTGCATCGCTGCCCTACACGGCGGGTCTTTAGTGGTACTGGGCTCGAACTCGTGACATGCCTGGCATGCTCCGATACCTTGACTACTGGGCAACCCAGCAGCCCTAACTTTATTTGGATACAAAAAGAAGTCAGGAAGTAATTATGGTTGACCCATTTTTTCTTTAGATAAAAGCATGGCATTACAAACAATAGGATTCATGTTTTGAGTAAATTTGGAATCATTCAAGCCATATATTTTTTCTTAATCGGATTTTATTCTTCTTGAAATGATACACAGGAATAATAATAATAAAACAATTTTATGTTTTTTTTATTTGAGCACGGAGCACTTGATTTTGCGTTAAGCAATGCGAGACAAAAATGAATCAAATTATAAGCATCGGAATAATTTTTAAAAATATAACACATTCTGAAGAAAATATCACAAACCATTTTACAGTTAAAATCAAGTATTTTAAAAAAAAACATTTAGAAATTTCAAAAAATAATTTATATATATTTTTAAATAACTTTCTAGAGTTTGTACCTCTAGTTCCTTAACAGGAAGATGATATATACAGACTCTCATTTCTTTTTTAAACTCACAACTTTTGTTCCAGAATCTTGAAAATCAGAATTATCATATTTCTTTGAACCAAAGAACTGAAATTTCTGTAAATTTTTAATTTTATTGCCAAAATTAAGATTGAAAAAAATCAGTTTAAAATAGCCACACAGTAATTAGAGCAGATAATTGCATGACAAGATATTTTTCATAACAGATTAATTTATATTTAATGAAAAATAAACGATTTTAGAACTACACCAGAAATAATTGTTTGTTCTTACAAACAATTCTAGATTTAAACGTTTTGTTTCAATAGATTCTTTTCGAGGCTTCATTTATACAAATTCTTCTTTGTATTCTTTTGATGAAAAAGTATCATTGTTATTGATGTGCGAAATTTGTAAGCTTTAACTTGAAAATCAAGTCATCATAAAAAAAAAAAAAAAAAACACACACACACACACCCTTTTTTGTAAATTAGATGTGTTACTTTCCTTTGAAGTGCAAGCACGCGATATGGAGGGAAAAGAAACCCGACTTCGATGGAAGGAAAAAAAGGAATAAATTAAAAAAAAAAAGGGGGGGGGGCTTTTAGTGACATAAATTACCAGGGAGTGCTGACGTCGAGTTCGGAAGGGGAAATTTCCTTAAGGAAAAAGTTTTACACCCGAAAAAGCCCGGGCAACGCCAGTTCATGAAGCTAGTAAACTCAAGATTACCGTAAACAAAACTTATTTGAAAGTATGTTGATAATATTTTAACTAATTTTATAAAAATGCTTAAGGTATCCGACTAGGTTCGGAGATAAATTTTTCAAAAATTGATTTTCTGAATAATTTTATTGTTTTAAAGAACATAAAAAGGCTTAAAAAGTCATAACTATTAAATAACTATCATGTATCGCCCTTTTTTTGAAAAAAAAATTATTTTTAGGAAATTTTAGCAACATTTTTTAAGTTAAAAAACGTGATAAATAAAAATAAATTGCATATTATGCAATTTTAACATCATTGATATACTTCTTGATCCCTCTGAAGTGTCACAAAATTCAGGATAAAAAATATTTCAAGAAATAAATAATTTATTAGCATTTAAATTTGATAGTTATGATGTTTCATCAAAATTACTGCATGTTCTAAGCTAAAAATGGCTGTAAAATGTGATTAAATGTAGCTGTCTTAAAACCTACGGTTTGTTATACTCTGAAGGGCCCATAGCATACATGCAGTAGCGCACACAAAAATTTTTCAAGGGGGGTGTCCAGGGTCGAAAGTCCACCATTTTGGTATTATGTTCCGATACGTTGCCTAACATATTTTTTTGATTTTGTTGATTTTCATGAACAAAAACAATACAAAATTAAGTATTGAATAAATAACTAGCATTAATTAATAAAATTAATTATTAATATAACAAATACATAATTAAATTTTAAGTAATACATACATAGGATTACAACCAATCGAAAATAAAATCAAGGGCTTTGGAGGGTGTCCGGACCCCTAGGACACCCCCCTTGTGTGCGCCACTGCATACATGTTATAAATTTCATTGCATTTGATTGGATTATTTAGAAGATATCCAGTTTTTCGTGCACAAATTATCATAAAAGTTCATTCTTCAAAAAACGAATTAAAACAAATATTTTTATTAGTTAGATAAAGTAAATGCTATAAAAAGAACTTAAAAAAACTGTTTAGTTTTATGTATTAGTCCTTCCTCAATAATTAATTTCTTTTTTCCCTAATGACCCAAACATCAAACCCCTAAAAAGCACTTTTTCAACCTAGTCGGATACCTTAATAAATTTGCCTTGATCTCAGAAAACATAACCTTTCTTTAAAATTGGCTAAATAGTTTATGTCTCAAGGACTGATGCAATTCTTTTCATTTAATATAATACATTTCTTCTTAGATTGCTATCCATTAAATGGTCGATTGAATGACTATCAAATCTCACGCTTTGCAACAACATGAGAACTACTTGCGATGGGCCTCATACTTCTGAACCTTGATCATGAGACGAGGACGACCACTTAATCCCTTAAGTGCCGCGGGCGTGTATACACGTCCTACTGAGCTGGTGCCTTTAGTGCTCCAGACGTGTACACACGTCCTTCCAAAGGAAAACTTTTTGTATTGTGCTGCTTTCTTTAAAACTAGTCCCACGCGGTTTTGGAATACAATAAAATGACATTGCCTCTAGAGTATTTACTTATTTCGGAGAAAAGGTGGGGAAGGAATTTGAAAGGGTATATTCTAAGGAACGGTAAAATTCATAGCTAAGCAATTTTTCTTTTCCTTTGAGTGCGCTCTTTCAATTCCTACTATTAGCTCACACTTTTTATTTATCTAGGTGGAATTTTCAATCGTTAATAAAATAAATTTTAAAACGCTCAATGGAGCTGCAATTTTCTATAGATTTTGGATGATAATATAATTTAATTATAATTAACTTATTAAAACTAATTATTTAATGAATTACAAATGCAGCCACGTTGGCATCATTTTTGGCGACTTGTGTGTCAAAACTTGAAAAAGGTTTTTATTCTCACGTTTTAAAGCATTCAGTTGAACTGAAATTTTATATACACGATTGTTCTGAATGACAATACGATACTTTAATGATAATTAATAAAAATTAATTACCACTTAATGTTGTGATTCTGTCCTATGTATATACATATTTATATTAATTGTAACTATTTAATAAAAAGTAGCTAAAATAAAATGTTTCTTTTTTGATCTAAGTAGGAATTGATTTACATTTTTTTTATATTACTCGTTTTTATTCTTCATTTGCTGTCAATTTTACTAACCGTGTGTAATAAAAGCTTTTAAATTTTTTGTAGGAATGCATTGAATGTGATACAGGTTTATTTGTTCAACCATGTTTTAGGATGTATCGCACAGAACAGATAAAAAAAGTTATAATTTATTTTTTATTATATTCTAACACTACAGATTAAATTTTTCATTTTATAATTTTATCCTTTTCTTTTCCCCAAGTAAACCGGACTTCAAATCTCCACAGTTTAACGTGCATCAATCTCCATACACGACATGTTTTTTTAGAGAGAGGCACCAAGACTCAATTTCCAAGATTTGATAGATACAATACCAGCCATGAATTCGTAACCATGACAACTAGGCTACCAAATATCTTGGGAGTTAAGCTACATAAAAGATTGATTAGGAAATCTCGCATAGAATTACATACCGTATTTACTCTTAAGTTATTTTTTTCCCCGAATGTTTATGCTACTGCGATTTAGAATCGAAGGGGAAAAAAGTGTTGGATGAGGTAATTAGAGCAATTACAGGTTCATGTATGTATTTAAACGTTTTTAATATTGGTAAAATAACTAATTACTCACTTCTTCTTAACCCTCATTTTAAATTTATTTTAATTTCGTAAAATTAGATATCTCGATAAACCGTTTTACACTATTTTTCAATTTACACAAAAATTTGGGGGAGGGAGGGGGTGGGCGGCGGCTTAGATTCGAATAAAGACGGCGCGAGTTTCGAAACATTTTCAATTCTGTCAACATGTTTGAAGCTGTTTTCGACTATAAAATTTATTAGTATGTAAAACTTAATTGCATGGCTTTTTTATTAGGTAAAAAATGATTACACTTTTCTTCACACATTGTGTGTTGAAAAGAAACAAGATTTCTTTAAAACGTAGTTTCTCACAATTATTTTTCATAATTTTTTTTTTATAAACACTGAAATCCTCCCCACATTTAAAAAGTCATTTTAAAATAATAATAAAGAAAAATTTTTCATTAAAAATTAATAAAATTCAAATAAATTTCTTTCTGCATTTTCAAAATAATGAGTTTTTAACAGCAAAGAATATTTGCAATGAAACTGCATTTTGTAACTAATTTTTAAAAGAGTTAATTATTCTCTTTTACGAATATTAAATTTACCTTTTATCTAACATACTTATAAAAGTTAAATGTATAATATAAACTTACAGTGAAAAATTACTTTTTCACATTACATGAAATTTTGTACTTTTCATATAATACTTTTCAATAATACTTTTGAAACAAAACAATAATACTCTAAAATAATTAACAATTGCTTTACATGCACGGTTCTAATGAAGATTTCTTGGAATCAATAGCATTCTATGAAATACGAGGGATGATAAAAAAAAAAAAGAGGTTACAAGTCGCCGCAGTTGAAAACTATATATTGTGGAGAAATTTTGTTCCCCCAGAGTGGAGACAAATGGCGCTAATTGTCATACAACTGGTTTGCGAATTGGTAGTGAAAGTTCTCAGACGGTTCAGGAAGAATGAAATGGTAAGACTCTTAGGAAACTAATCTCGTTTGAAAGTGCGAGCCGTGATCCGATTTTTATGGACAAAGAATGTATCCGCATCTGACATTCACACAGTCAAATCATCGAAGTTTATGGTGAAGAAGCAATGAGCAGACAACATGTAGCGAAATGGTGTCACTCTTTTCAATCAAGCAGACAGGATGTCGAAAACCACAATATGGCAGGGAGCAGCTGGCCACGTTCTTCAACGACAGAAATCAACACGGCACGAATTGAAGAAATGATCGGCGAGTAACTGCGTACAATCTCGTCAGAGCTGGGAATGAGCTATGGTAGAGTGCAACATACCGTCTCTGATGTGCTGCGATATTCCAAGACAGTGCTGTGAAAACATCTGCCGAGACATGGCTTAATGACAGGGATCTGATTTCTACTAAGAAGGGTTAAACAAGTTAGACTTGCGTTGTGATAAATGCCTAAATGGACTTGGTGATTATGTCGAAATGTGATAGGCACATATGCTTCTCAATTCCCTTTTGTATTTTCTGTCTATTGTTAATAAATATTTCTTTATTCAATTTGTAACCCTTTTTTTATCCCCCCTTATATTAATTTGTATTTGAAAACAATAGACAGTGTCTGTTTTTCATCTTCAATTTAATTTCTTTTTATTTAAGAGAAAATATCACTTCAGAAGGAATTTTCAAATAAAATGAAAAAATTAATAAAAACTACATAATAAATTACTCAAATGATGACAGATCTTCAACACCAAGATGATGGTTACCAGTTCAGGACCATGACAACATCTTTTTGCTCAAATAAATTAATGGAAAGCAATAGTGTTAAATATTATTTTGGTTTTCATAAAACTTTTTGGTATATTACTGCAATAATTTTTATTTTTAAATTAAAAATTAAACTATTGCAATTTAATTTTTAATCTTTTGTAATAAATATTTAATCCTTAAATAATAATCATTCTGTAAATAAACATTTAACATAAAAAGTAAAAAGTTATTTAATTCTTTGTAGACAATGAGTATTCACAAATATCAATAATGACAAAAATGAATGAGCCTGGACAAAGCATAAATTAATATTTTTTACTCAAGAATAACTTAACTAAACTCAGTGGCACAACAGCTCAAGAGGGCCAAAACCTACTGTGCCCATCTCAGTTTTCATGACCTTGGGTGCTGAAGTGCATAAGCAGATGTTCTGGTTAGGTGGTCAGTCTGATACGAAACCTTCAGTGTTAAGTTCCCAAACAAACTTGGTACTCATTTACCGACCCACTGAAGGAATGAAAGGCTGAGTCGACCTTGCCTAGCCCTGGGTTTGAATCTTGGACCTGTGTGCGGAAGCATGATACACTAATCACTCAGCCACTAGGCTACTCAAGAATGAGGTTTATTTATATTACAGTCATCTGAAACAACATAACTATTGGCAATGGACCTTGTAATTCTGAATCATAGTAAAGTGATGACCAATTAAGGCCAACAATTAAATATAATTCTATACATACAAATTACACTATAGTTATTCATTTTTATTAATTAAGGAAGAGTAAAGCTGAAAGAGTAACTTATGATCTAATTACCTTTATTTTAAATCCATTGATCATATAAAACTGGCACAATAAATCCAAAGAAAAAAGAATCAACACAGGCAATTGTTATAATGAATCTCAAGAGGAAAGAGATCCAAACTAAACTGAATCAAAATAAAAGTTTCAATATGCTAATTAGAAAAATTTGAAAGAGCTAAGAAGAGGGGAGGGGAACCTAAAATGCAATTAACATAAACAGCAGAACTGGAGGGGGTGGGGGGGCGGGGGTGCTGAAAAAGAAGTTAAAAAATAACTGCATTAAACTTAGTAATCAAGTAAATAACTAAAAAATTCATAAAAGACAAAATAATAAACTTCAACTTTTGAATCAGCTACTTTTTTGATACTGTCACCTATTGTAATTTAACACCCAATTACAGCTTTCACTGTGAATTTTAGCTCATAGTGCTATAACAAATAAGTATGAAATGTTTTGACTTTCTAATGATATGTTTAATGGAGATTTATAACAATGTAAAAAGGACAGAAAAATTTACAGCACACACAAAATAAATATAAGCAGTATAATCCAAGTATACATTTCATGTCCATAAACTAATAAATCCAAATGTTAAGTGGAAAGTCTGTAGAAAAAAGTTGGAACATCAGAGGCAAGTGACTATGTTCCTCAAGAAGTATCTTTGAATTGGACAGGAAATAAAGAGCACAAAATAATAAAAAAAAAATTTGGAATACCTTTCAACTGAGAATCTAAAGAAAAATTGTGTGATCAGTATTATTAATAAAACTATCCTTTTGAAAGATATTCAACCTGTTCAGGACCGTGATCACATACATGTGATAAAGCATTTTTCCTCTCGCTGGCTCAAACAGGTTAAACCTGCTTTATGATTGGTTTCAAATATTTAAATGTTAAATTAATTTCTGGTAAAAGTTACAATTTTCTCTGTTACTTTAAAAAAAAATTCCAATGTATTTGCTATGAAACCATTCTAGACCATGATCACAAGTGTGTTATGTGATAATGCTTCTTTCTCTTTTTGGTGGTCCTGAACAAGTTAAATAAAAATTATACCTTTATCAATATTAAATTATGTGTTTCTTTTAAAATGCAGTTTTAACTTTGCATTTGAAGATGAAAATAAGTTTTTCTTGCATTCTTAGATGAGTAATTTATATGATTTTACAAATTTTATCACTTATTAAAGAAGCAACAAGCAACAAATATATTCCTCCTGAACACTTTGACATTAATACAATTGAAAAAGCAGGTTGGAAAAAAAAGAGACATAATCAATCTGTAGCGATAATCCAACAGCTGACACTCACCTATTTGAACTTCATATAATAATGAACATAAAAGCAGAACATCAGTTAAAAATTGGTATAAATGTTATGAACATGTGATAAAATTAAAGCTTGGCAAAAAACCGGAAAACTGTTATGCATCCATAGATTAATAACAGTATCCTAATAACCAGTGGTGCACACAAGGGGGGGGGTTCCTGGGGGTCCAGACCCCCCCCCCAAAGCCCTTGATTTTTTTCCAATTGGTTATAATTCTAAGTATATAATACATAAAATTTAATTAAATATTTGTTATTAATGATTAATTTTATTAATTAATGCTAATTATTTATTCAATAATTAGTTTTTTACTGTGTTTTGTTCCTCAAAATCGATAAAATCAAAAATAGCATGATACAAGAATGGTGAACTTTCAACCCTGGACCCCCCTTGAAAAATTCCTGTAAGCGCCACTGCTAATAACTGATTCTGATACTGAAAATTATTATTTGATCATAACAAATAAAAATTATTTTGATTTGTACCATTTTAGAGCAGTTAACCTTTTATATATAAGATCAAACTATGTATATAGAAACTTAGCTTAACTCAATGGCGTGACAGCTCATGATGGTCAAGGCCTACTGTGCCCAACTCAGTATATGCGACCATGGGTCCTGAGGTGCATGAACAGATGTTCCAGTCAGGTTGTCAGTCTGATGCGAAAACCCCAGTGTTATGTTCCCAAGAAAGCTTGGTACTCATTTTATCTCGACCAACTGAGCATATAGAAACTATCACCATATATTACAAGAAACATTTTTATTATTCTTAAAAACAACATATGAAATAAAGAAAAGCATTATTGAAAGTTATCTTGTATTCAGTACATACACACAATAAAACCTCACTTTATTTCGATGAACTTAACAGCAGTAAAAAAGTTAATGTTATCAATAATTTGGCAAGTTTTTGGATGAAAAATAGAATGTATCAATTTTTATTCATATACATGTCTTGATTTTAGCAGTTAATGTTTTGTATACTTAAAAGTTGTTCTAGAACCCTCCGACTTCGAATTCAACATACAAAAAATACATTCAGGGGAATTACTCTTA
>BMAV01009855.1:145084-157657 GCA_019973955.1 Trichonephila inaurata madagascariensis | reverse complement strand
GCCGGGTATAAAAATGATAGCTTTAAAAATAGCAAAAGATATGAATATAAAAAAAACTTTTCATCTACATGTATCAAAACACTGTTTATTTAAAAGAGACGACTTGCCTTACGAACTAAAAGAGTTGTAGTTCTAGAAGCATACTATTTTTTCAAAAGTTTGAGATAATACCATGAATAAATGATTTCAAAACATAAAAGCAATGTATACTAATGTATATTTCAGATTTCTTTGTTAAAAATGGGGTGTGCGTTATACTGAAAAATTAAAAAAATCTGCTGGAAGGTATAGGTGTGTGTTACACACCGATGCGCGTTATACGCCGGATTTTACGGTAATTTATATTAGTCACATAATTTCAAATACATTTATAAAGTTTTATACGAGGGTGAGTCGGAAAGTAAGTTCCCCTGTCGACTGTGGTCAGAGTTGTGTAGAAAAGTCAAAACATAGAATGAGACATTAAAGATAAGACATAACTTTATTTTTCCACATAAGTACCAAATACATCGGGATATTTGTCATACTACTTGATAAGCTTCACCCCCCCTCCAGAAAAAACTCAGGGCTTTGCATACAGAAGAAGCGTTTACTTTTGAATGGACTTTTTGGAGGTTGGAACCAGGGTGTTACAGTGCCTACATGGTATTGTGACACCCTGATCGAAATTGAAAGAGGTGATTTGGAAAAGCGGCCTGGGTTTCTCAGATCCAGCTTTCTGTCGTTGGATGACAATGCGAGACCACACTATATTGCAACACTTGGTTGGGAGCACCTACACCATATGCCAGTTCTGATCTCGCATCAAGTGACTTTCATCTGTTTCTGGCTTTGAAGAAGAATCTCTCCTGAAGGCACTTTGGAAGCAACTCTGAAGTCAAGCAAGTTGTTAAACACTTCTTCCATAGGCAAAGCCCTGAATTTTTCTTGGAGGGGTTTTTGAAGCTTATCAAGTGGTATGATAAATGTCACAATATACTTGGTACTTATATTGAAAAATAAAGCTATGTCTTATCTTCAATGTCTCATTCTATGTTTTGACTTCCACACACAACCCTGACCACAGTTGAAAGGGGAGACTTACTTTCTGACTTTCATGAATATATTTATGTTAATACGAGAGTATTAACATGAATATATCCATGAAAAATTTGAATGCATTCCAGTAATTATATTTTAAAAAATCAACCCCTCTATATAATTAAACCACTAGTAAATTGTTAAAAAGTTTGCAACTTATGCACACAAACAGTCTGAGATAAAAAGAAAATGGGGATTGCCAAGATAATCATCAACTCAATTTCTACCATTTGAACAAAGTGATGGATTATGATCATCAAAACAATTGATTCTTTGATGAAACAAACAGCTGATTCTTTGATGACCATGTTTTTCAAGTGATACAAATTCCATTTGTATCCATCTGTGAAAGTGGATGAAAAAACAGCAGACAAATTCTTCACATATTCATTAATTTAACTCCAGGATAATCTTCTAGAGTTTCTTGGGTGGAAAACATCTTTATAACATAGCATTTGTGCTATCCCAGATATCAGGGAATTGAATTACTCCCAAAGGATGCAATTCTCTAAAGAAATAAATGCATAGATTTTTATACATTACTTAGATTTTAAAGAATTTGGCATAACTAAATATCTAAAATAATATAATTAAAAAACACATCATAAAGATTTTATACAATAAAAGAACAATTAATCTAAGAGCAATATTCTTGAATCATTACATAAAAACAATTTATGATTCAAGAAATAATAACTTACAATGGATTAGAGTTAAAATTTCAAAAGAACAATTATATTTAAAAAATAAATTTAAAATTTGTATTTTTAAGCATTACTCTGACTGGAATCTGAAATTTATACTAAATGCATCATATTTACACGTTAAGAAAATTTGCGAATTGACCATATTTTTAAATAAGTATTACTGAAATTAATCACAGTTTTTCATAAAAGTAAACTTTTTTCAATGAACATAAAAATTATTACAACAATTTAATACAAACAAATGTAATTTTTGTAATACTTGCTCTGAAAATTTAGCATAATAAAAAATTCTGAAATAAAAATATTTTAAACTAAAAATAGTTTTAAAAAAATCATGTAAAATTTTGACCAATTCAACTTAAAGATGTGTGTGGTTAGTAAAACATATAAAGATAAAAAATTCTACTCACCTCAAAAAAGAAATAACCGATTATTTTTCATCGACTTGATTGTTGTTCTGCAATGTTATAAGTACCTTTCAGTAACCTACAAGCGGAAACTGGCATGTGCTCACGAGGAGGTAAATATGGACCATGTTCCCCTTCATAAACAAAACTATAAAATAATTAAGGGCAATAACAAATCTAAAATGTACCTAACTTCTTAAGAGAGCTAAAACATTCAAGATAGATGTACAAATTTAGAGACCGAATTACAGATGAAAGACAAACTTGCAACAAAACCAATGTTTTATACATTTATCAGCCAGTGAACATTATTTAATATTTTTGTAATAACTATGATCATAGTTCTTATTTCAAATGTATAATTTAAAAGTTCCATTTCTTATTGAACAATAAAATTCAAATAAATAAAAGTATTACCATCACAAACAATTGTATCAGCAAGTTGTAAAAGAAATATAAATTCTGTTTTAAAAAATTAATATATGCAAAAGATTATTTGCTTGCTTAGTGGAAAAATGGTTATGTAATATTTATCTATTATGCACTTGCTTTGAAATACATACACACATATTATTTCTTATCATAAATCATTGTGCATATTTTTTCAATTTTAAGATAGGGTGCAATATAATTTATGTATACATTAAGCAAGGTAAAGGATACGGTAATCTAAGAACCCAATATGCAGACTGAGAGAGCTTCAGAGGTTCACTAATAGTTGGAAAAAATATCGGGCAAGGTTCAGGAGCTGGTTGCACCTTTGGATGAAGAGTAATATGTACAGGAGCTTTAGGTGTAACAACATGAATTCTCATCAACTGAGCAATCTGAGGTTTTGAGGATCTATGTGAAAAAAAAAATTTTTTTAAAAACTTTAATAATTCTTTAAAAAATATGCAGTGCAAAATATAGTGTAAATACTCAGACCTGTGCAATTTATAAAAATAAAATGTATCAAAGCAATAAAGGTGTAATTAAATACATATAAAAATGTTAAAATTAATATAAAGAATTTCAGTTTCTTTAATTACCGCATAGATTAATAACACATTTTTTTCCTTGAATTAATCTCATAAAAACTATTATTTTCAATATAAATATTACAATGTTATAAAATATATATATATTGTTACGTAGATCCGAGGGTTCGGGGATTTTATGCAAAACAATCACAAAGAAAATAAACAGTTCTTTAAGAGCGATGCAAATTTATTATAAAAAAATCCAATCCTTTAAATACAAGATTCAGCAGCGATATTCACAGAGTAAATATCCAAAGGTCTTCACACCTTCAACAGCAATCAAACACAATAACAGTGTTTAAAAATACACGTAAGTAAAGTTTATTCACAAGCACAGCCGAGCTAATCAAAACAATCCTCACTACTCGCTGGTTTAATCCAGACTCTCCGCCGACCTGGCAAGCATCTCATTTATAAGCGCGACAGAAACTTCCAGAAATATAACAGCTCGTGTCATTGAACGTGACACTAGTGGAGAGATCTACTACTTTCTAGAAGATTCCCGAGGGTTCCGAACTCGCCAACATGGTCGCCAAAATCGCCAAATTGGTCGCCAAAAATGATGCCAACTTGGCTCTACCGCCAAGATTTCGCCAAGTTCTCATTCGATCACCATTATAACGTAAGGGTCGGCATTGCTTGTGAATGGTACAATTTTAACATGAAATAAACATAACATAGAGTAATATAAATGCATTAAACACACAAATATACAAATTATTTACACTATTTACACAAAATTCGTAACAATATATTTAAACTGAAATTTTTAAACCATGAGCACTGGTGAGAAGCTAAAAAAATGGTGCCAGTATGTGTTGGGGTAGGAGTTACTGTTTCCATTCGCAAACTGCTTTTTAGAGTTTAAACATAATGAGTTCAAAAGAAGTCATCCTGCAGTGGAGCAATACACAATTATAAAACTTTTGACACATGAAAGCATGAAACTAAGTGAAACTGTATACTTATTAGCAAAATAGCTTGAGGATAAGACATTATTGAAGACATAAGTATTTTTATTTGGCAGGAGGATGAGAACAAGTGAAAAATGTAAAGCATGACCACTGTACATCCACAACATAATTCCTGTTGATCTGTTGATTTCCTTCATTACAGACACATGATCAATGTTTTGCATTATTGGCAGCATTTAAAAGTGAAACTTGCTTATTGGTGAAAAAGAAAAAAAAATCTTGCATCAGAAATGGGATTTGGCTACATGGCAACACTAAAAACCTTATGGCATCTTTAAAACTCAAAAACTTGAATAAATTTACTGGAACAGGATATCTTTCTTAAATTCAAATTTGTAGCTACATGATTTTCAAATCTTTGGGTAGGTAGATGAAATTTTAAATTGGACGCAATTTAATGACAATGTGCAAGTGAAAGCATTAATGCGCCAATGGCTTCAGAAATAGCCATAATCTTTTTATGAGAATAACATAAAAAAGCTTCATAAACATTAGGAAAAATGCATCAGTTGAGAAAATTATATGAAAAAATAATTTCCAAGCTTAAGTTTATCTTCTTAAATAAATTTTTAAATAATATATATAATTCTGATTCTACCCACCCTTGCATTTGATGATGTTCTATGTTGAATCAAATTGTAACTTCCAGCAAATATAATCAACATTTCAAATAACTTCATACTTAATTAGATATTTATTAATACATAAAGTTGTAGAAAATGTATTAAAAGAACCTTTTCATGAAAATAGTTATTTAAAACCAATACTTCCATGTGTTTTACTATTTTAAAGCATTAATAATTAAATGCATTAAATAAAAGATTTCTAAAGAAATAACTATAAAAGATAGCATATTATCAAGGATAATAAAATTGTATTTTATTTCAAGAAAATTTCACTTTACAAAAATTTAATTTACCAAAAAGTAAAGCATAGATATACAAACATTAAAAAATTATTTTTAAGCTTTTAATTTTTTTTTAAGTATATATTTAATTTAATATAATCATAGTTCCATTTATATGAAAACCCAAATATAAAAACATTAATATTTTCATGTTCAAAAAATATAAACAAATATACCAACCTGCAAGGACACGGAAAATATAAAGGCATATCAGATCCGGTAATTTTTGAAGCATTGTCCTGAAATAGAAAATGTTCTTTAAGCTATTTTTATACTTCATAAAATTTAAACAAAAATTTGACCCACACACAATACTTTTATTTATTAATATAAAACTTGTATTAAACACAATGTTAAAATAAACTATCGAAAACAAAATCTTTATATTAAAAAAATTCTTATTTCTTTCTTTAACATCTTCTTACCTAACAAATTTCATTTTGTTTTTTTATTTAGAAGTGGAAAAATTTGTATGAAATACAAACAGGCTTATTCGAATAATTCTGAAAATCATGGTTTTTAAAATCATAAAATTTAGAAAATTAAACATTTAATCAGAATTGATATTCCTTTTTGATTAAATATAAATTTCTTCTACCAATTCCTGTATGTTATTTCTGTTCAATAAATGATTTATATATTGTGTTCAAACATTTAATAAAAGTAATGTGATGAGCAGTAACATTTCTTGTGGCCCAGATATTCGCCCAACATGACAAGCAGTTAATATAACTTTTATTAATTATTAAGATTTAATTCTGGTATTTGCTGCAAAAGAGTCAGTCAGAATTTTTTGCTTTCCTTATGTTATATTCAATGCAAGTGCACCAGAGATGAATTAAACTTGATTAATTAATCATACATGAATATTTTAAATCTAAAGCATTCTCCAACAATCCTTATCTAATTAGTTTTTTAAGTAGTTGGTATATATAAAATTACATCTAAACACCACACATAAATGAAAAGATAGACATATATATTACAATCAAAATTGTTGTTATAGCAACTTTTATACATTAAATAACTCATGCTATTATTTAATAATTTATGCTAAAATCAATTTATATTATATTAAAAATAGTTAAATATTATAATCATTATCAATTTCATAAATGAAGTTTTTATTTTTAGATTTACACACACACAGCCAGAGAAACTTTAAACATATTATGTTTTTGCAATAGACATTATATCTCATGCCACTTCTGAAAATAATTCATTTCATCTCTAATAAATTTTGATGTACAAATTACATATTAATGTCTGATATTAATTTGAAGTAATTTAATTTTTATATCACATTTTTAATACAGTTTTAGAGTAGTAATAAATAAACATGGCATTTTCAAGTTTTTGATTTTCTGTAATAATCGTTACATAAATATAAATGAAAAAAAAAACACCCTTACTTTAACATGTCCTGTACTTGTTACTCTAAGTACCCTGTCTGGTGCAGAGCACATGAAACGATGCCCTCTATAACATTCATATTCAACACCAATAAATATCTTTACATTGAACTGAGGACCATCTAAGCAAAATATACCAGTAATATTGAAATTAATAATTTAAATCATAAATGCATAATAAATTGAATTAAACTGATTACTTAATTATGATAATTAATGCTACTTTAAAATTAACCAATATTTCATAACAAAAATAGATAAATTTATTTAAAATATTGCTTAAATTTCTTTCTTAATCAAGAGTCATTACTTAATACAATTCAAAAGTACTAATAACAATTTTAAATAAGTTAAAAAATTGCCATTCTTCAGTTAATTCAAAATTTAATTTCATTTTAAATCAAGTTGTAAACAAGATTTTTTTCTTCATGTGACACACAATGAATATTTCAAATATTATACCAAATATTGCAAACATCAAAATATTACTTCATATATACAGATATTTTCATTTCCTTTTAATTTTATTCAGATAAGTCTTTTTGAAATATTATTATACACAAATTCACATATTTTTTTTAATCACTGTAATAAAATGTTTCAAGTGGTTATTCTGGGGACAAAAATAGAAGGAATGGGGTAAAATATGTGATTTCATAAAAACTACTACATTTGAGACACAACAACATCAATGTTTGAACAATGAGCTATTATTAACATTAAATATATAACATATGAAGAAGGAGGAATGAAGTGTGTCTAAAGTACAATTATTTACCTCTAAAAGCTTTCTTTGCCTTCAAATTTAAAGGTCTTTTACCTTCCCAAAGAAGGGGAAATCGCTCTTTATGTTCAAGCTTTACAGTTACATCCCAAGGTAATAAATAATTTGTGCCCATGATAAATCCTGGTTGATCCTGCAAACCTGTAAAGAAAAAAAAAAAAAAAAAAAATGGATTGCATACATTGCAATTATAAAATTGAATTATTGCAGCAGAAGGAAACAAATTCTAAAGTACACTTACCAATATTATGAGAATACAAACTAGATGGTCCCAAACAAACTAAAGACCAAGAAGAAAACATAGGTAAGAGACCTAGTTTACTTTCTGAATGAAGCATACCAGGCAAATATTCAGTAGTAGATGGTTGCCGAGTTAAAGTTCTTTCTGTAATATAAAAATTGAGAATTTTACGACAAGACAGAAACTTTCACAGTTCTCTTTAGAGAATGTTTTCAAATTATATTCTCAACAAAGTCTAAAACATTTCCCATATGCCAAAATGAAATTTTTTTTTCAATTGTATTGGCTATAATACTTTTACAGGAGAAAAATAAATGTTTTCAACTTTTTATTTTATTTGAAAATCACCAAAAGTCTATTTTTTTTAACCTTCTAAGCGGTCTGCACGTAAATCCTGCCATTCTAGAGATGCTTTGAAAATGCACCACAAGTATTTTTTGCCTTTAAATAAGATTCTCAAAAGCGGTTGAGCTGTATTTTTAAAAATACAGCTCAACCGCTTTTGAGAATCTTACTTGAAGGCAAAAAAAAGCATCTCTAGAATGGCAGGATTTTATGTGCAAACCGCTTAGAGCAGTGGTGCGCAAACTTTTTTCGACTGCAACCCCTTTTGTAGAGAGAAAATTTTTTGGCGACCTCTAGAGATAAATGTTCACAAATACAATGTAAATAGGTGCATTTCTTTCGTTTCATCAAATAAAAAAAATCACCATTTTCTGACACATATTAATATTATTTATAATTTGAAGAAAATATTTTTTTGTATAACATAAAAATCAGTATATTGCCTTTTAATGAGATGCATGTGGCTGCAAATTGCAATTCGTATATCATCTTCAGGGTTCAAACGAGAGCGGTATTTAGTTGTTAGTGAAATTAGTTTGCTAAATCCAGTTTCACATAAATACGTTGATGCAAATTGTATTAGTAATCTGATGGCATTCTTGCATAGAACGGGATATTGCTTTTCCACGGATAGCCAATATTTTTGGCAAAAGGCTGAGTCTTAAGTTGATTTCGAAGAGTATAATCACTAATCAAATCTATCAATTGCTCTTACTCACTAATTTGAAGAGTTGAACTGCATATGTCGTAGGAAAATGGATCACGAATCCAACCAAGATCGTTTTCAGGAAAATCCTCGAATCTTCTCGAAAAATTTTCTTTTAACTTTTCAATGTGATTGGAAATGATGTTTTTAAATGTAAATATATCTAAATTATTTTCCTTGATAAAATCGTTAAAGCAAGGGAACATGTCGGTGTTGTTTTTATTCAATTCAGTTTGCCAGAGACTAAGCTTATTTTTAAAAGCTTGAATTTTACTGGCTGAAGTTATGATAGTTGAATTCTCACCCTGCAAGCTCAAATTTAAGTCGTTAAGTTTTTCGAAAATATCAACTAATTAGCTCAGCTTTCCTAGCCAAACTTCATTGATATAATAACTTGCCAATCTATGTTTCTTTTCGCTTAAAAACATGTACACTTCATTTCTCAAATCAAATATTCGTCGTAGTGTTTTTCCACGTGAGAGCCATCTGACTTCGGGGTGTGTAACAGTAATCTCTCATACGTTGAGACCATTTCATTGCAAAGTATTGAAAAGAGACGGCTGTTAAGACTGTTGCATTTAATGTAGTTAATTGAACTAACAGCGTCTTGTAATATGTTGTGCAACTCTTCATCCATATCTTTTGCAACAAGAGATTGCCGATGAATCATACAGTGATTAAATACCATATGAGGCGCCACTTTTTGGATTAAGCCTCAGAGCCATTTGTTCGAATCTGTTAATGCTGCAGCACCATCAGTAAAATCCGCAACACAGTTTGCCCAGGTAAGGGACTTTTCTTCAAAATACTCATTTATTACTTCGAATATTTTTTCTCTATTTGTTTTTCCTTCCAAACTTTTGCAACATAAAAACGTTTCTGTTATATCTTCATTAAAAATAAATCTAACGTAAATGATTTGTTGTGACATTTTAGTAATATCGGTAGTCTTGTCCAGTTGTAAAGCAAATACAGATGAATTTTGTATGCGTTTTATGACTTCTGACTCGATATTTCGTGACATTTCGGAAATCCGCCGAGATATGGTATCTCTTGATAATGGTATTGTTTTTAGTTCATTTCCATATTTATCGCCATGCATAACTGATGTCATCTTAGTTGCTGCAGGAAGGATAAGGGATTCTCCAATTGTATGGGGTTTCATTGTTTTTCCTATTAGATAAGAAACTTCTAAAGAAGCTCGTAATGCTTTCTGAGGTATTGTTGTAAATTTCTTTAGATTTGCACTTTGAATTTTCAGATTTCAGCTCGTCTGAAAAAAATCGGCATGTTTATTTTGAAGTTCTTTATGTTTAGTTTCCAAATGCCTTTTTAATTTAGATGGTTTCATGCTCTCATTTGCTAATTTTTCGTTGCAAATGACACATATCGGGCGTTCTTCATCATCAACAACACAAAATGTAAAACAATAAATTCCTCATTGGATTTTCTTATTTTTTTAGATGGGGCATTTAGTTCAGAATTTTGAGACTCCTCATCAGTATTTGTTCGTTTGTTAGCTGAAGATGTACCTGGTGTACGTATTACCCATTTATCCATTCTGAATATAGGGGTTAATTTTTTTTAACTAAAACAAATAATAAAAAAAAATTATCTTTTTTTCGAGAAATTCAATAAAATTAACAGAGACCTTTCTCTAATGATAGCACATACCTGATAACAAAGAGCAGCAAAGCCCGATAAAAATATAAAAAATCATAATTACACAAATCACATGATAAAACTCGAGGAGAAACTAAAACAAATGCAGGTCAACTGTTACATGCTACAACTTTACATGGAAACGCGCAGTAAAACATTCAGCGATAATTTTTGGTCGTTTGGTTGGCCTTGGCTTGGTACGCATGTCTACAAGATGATTCCCACAGCCCTTGATTACCACTCTATTTCGTACGGTGCGCACCATTCGACACAGAACGTATAACATCAATACGTCGGACAAATATAGGCGCTTTTCAGTAAAGCTAACGAATTACCGCAAAGAGGGCGTCATCTACCGGAGAGAAAAACTTGCGTCTTCACACTTTACATACATTACGCATTACGGTCAAAGAAAGAGTGAACAGCAGGAAATTAAAATTAAACAGTAAGTGATGGCATTTCACTCTTTATATGTACACTGTATGGTATGCAGCATGCAGGCATAATGCATTTCATAAAAATTTGGCGACCCCCAAAAAACTTCTGGCGACCCCTAGTTTGCGCACCTCTGGCTTAGAGGGTTAATGCATCAATATTCTTCAATTTTATCCAAAGCATATAAAAAAAAGTTATTTGAATTTTTAATTTGCTTTTTGATCCTTCTGTGTTACATAAAGTATTCTTTAATCGGCACACTAAAAATAACGAATATTCCAGATATTGTAAGATGACAAAATAATGCAACCTGAGTAAGTCACTTACTCATTTTAAACAAATGAACATTTCATACATCCCCGAAATTTTAACACACAATTATAAAACTGATGAAGATTATTTAAAAGATGAACACCTAGTGTATATAAATAAGGATTAGGTTTTTTTGCATCGTAATATACAATTAGAATAATTTTGTGATTAAATTAGTCATAAAAATGATTTCCTCTTGCAATGCAAGTAACTGCAAATTAAAAACCATTTAAAAGTAATCATCTTAGTTACCTTTACTAGGAGTTATCTCATCTTGAATGCTAATAACTATTTCATCTCTTTCATCTTCAGCTTGACTCTGAGACTGTTCATCAGTTGCTAAAGGTTCTATTTCATTGGTAAGTGAATTTTCTTCCTCTGAATTACCTAAAAAAACCCACCAGAATTGAAATTCATATTAAATCAAATGTTTTAATATATCTTTTCGAAATACTACTATTTTTTTTAAAAAAGTTAATTTACTATGTTCTACTTTCTTTCCAAAATTAGATAACTCATTACTCAAAAATTACGGATATGAAGAAATGATCAAATAAATATTTCAGAACATATTTTCTAAGTTAAAAAAAATATTAAATAAAAAATGTTAGATTATTTTCTTCCATAAAAAATTCATGCATTAAGTAATGAGTTTATTTACAAATTGAAATGTTAAGAAATATACTATTGTTTTAAATCAAGAAAATTTGCATGTTCAGTTAAATTTCTCAAATGTACTGAACAAAGATAAAACAAATTTTTCCAAACAAAGATGCAACATTTAATTTTGATTACAAGTGCTCTTGGGCTGATTATTTAGAGCAGCGATACTCAACCTGCGGCCCCCTGAGTCTTTTTAAGTGGCCCGGTCATGACCCATTGCTCTGAGAAATTTACTTATTTAAGAACATTGAATTAGAAATTTGGTGGGAAATTCTATGTCAATAAATCAGATATATCACTTTTGCCTTTTGCTGTCGGTGTTGTATGGATACGAATTGATATTCTTTTTCGATTTGGAGTGGTTAAGGTTAGTAATAACAGACAACAGTGGAGTAGCGACAATTTTATGGGTGGAACTAATTTTTAACTACCTTTCATATCTTGCAAGTGAGAAATATTCGAAGAAAATAGATCGTTTTAAGATGATTGGGATGATGACTATTTTGTAGTGAAAAACAAACATGGATCAGTAATTGTTTGATTTGTCGCGAAAGTGCTGTGTTTAAAAATATCAATAAACAGGAATCATTCAATGACATTTTCTCTCTACGATTTCTTTCAAGAAGTGATAAATAGGCTTTCTTGAATAATCTTTGCAACGGCAACAAAGTGTTTTGTCAGTGGTAATATCACAGCGGTAACAAAGATATCCTATGAAGTTTGTTATATTATTCTTAATCATGTGAATCTGCTTACTAATGCAGAAATTGTGAAGGAGTGTTTCTTAAATGCTTCTAATTTAGTGCTAGTGAGAAAAATAAAAAATATTAATTAAAAAAGCAAAACAGGAGTATAATATTTTGGTCAATTTTCTACATTTTAAATTTCCAATGTTATCTTGGTCTTAAAGCATTTC
>BMAV01009855.1:120382-137042 GCA_019973955.1 Trichonephila inaurata madagascariensis | reverse complement strand
CTGTACCACCAATATTTTTCCATGTTTCTACTGAAATGCCATTACAATGTAGCAGGTGGAATATTACGAATATTACATTTATCATAAAATAAATACAACAAAAAGTAATATTAACATATTAAACTTCCAGATATGAATTATTAACACCATTTTAAGGTAAAATTAAGCATTAATTACACAAAATTCATAACAATACTAATACCTCAAAATAGGCTGGAACAGGATAGCGTCCAACATTATCATCAAATCCTTTGGTTAAAGCCAAATTTATATGAGGAAATAAAAACTTCACAAAGCTATGAGAGCTCTCACTTTCATTTGAAAATACTGAGTCACCAAGGGAATTAAAACCATTTCCCATTATGTTTATTTTATTCTTTGGTTTTGACTCTGTAATATCTGAAATAAAACAAATTTCATTTTAAATTAGCATATGGTTTATTCTAGAAGGCAACATTAAATTATCTGTTGTTTAACAAAGTTGTATTAAGTTAATAATCGAGCAAAATTACATTGCCTTTATTATTGTTATGCAATGTATTTAAATTACCTGGATACACATTTATTGCAATCAGATTTTAATATTATATTTAAAAAATTGCAAAGAGGGCAATAAGAAATTTTAATAAGGAAAAATCTAGAGTGTATGATATTGAATTTTTAAGCCAGCTCCCATCAACTAATTATCAATTACTGTCCAAGCAATTCAGGAAAACAAAAGCATGTTTTTGTTAAATAAGAAGAAATTGCAAGCACATAAAAGTACTAAAATAACTTCCAAGACCTTTCGTCTTTCAAATGTAAACAGCAATTAATCAATATAATTTTGATGAATCTTTTATTCTGACACTAAAGACATTCGTTTTTAAGATATTACTATAAATGAAATGAGAATAAAATTTAGAAAACATTAAAATGATTTTTTCCCTATAGCATTTGAAATGTTTGAAAGCTTTCATTGCTTATCTATCAGTATCTTATTTACAAAAAATAGATAGTAAATAATGAGCATTAATATATTTTTATCATACAGGTATAACAAATATGAATACTAACATATTAATAGTATTTAGATCACTCACATAAGTAAACAAGAGAAATACGATTAATCAAATAAAATGTAGGTTTTCTTTACCTGACTCTTTAGCCAATTGGCAATGAGCTCTGATTTGTGCTAAAAAAAATCCTGTATGATCTATTATGTAATGTTTAGATGAAAAAATGTACACAAATTCTTGATTTGCGGGAACAGCAAAAAGGGAATTTCCACTAAAATAAAAATATAATTAACTTTTATTAATAGGATATTAAAATTTGGCACATATTGTAAATTTATCAGAAGATTAAAATTATAAATAAAAGGAAGCACTAAACCAGATTCTACAGAAAATGCATTAATTTGAATACAACATTAAGAAAACACTTTTCCTTTTGTTTTTCATACAGTTTAAATTTAAACTGTATACTAAATTATTTATATAGAATTTCATGTATACATATATATAGTTATTAGTATTATAAAAACTATGTAAAGTGATAATTTTTTTTTCTTGCACTGAAAAGCATATATAATGATATAATCATGATGTATAAAATCTTGCAAAACTATTATTTGGGAAACCAAATAACTATTATTAAGTACTTAAACTTTTTTTAAACCAATTTTATGAAGTGCTAAAAAAATTTTTCAACAAATATAACTAAATAGGACATTACATTCATACTGGTTCAAGCAATATAAATAATCTTTAACTAGATATTGCAAGACTAAAATTATTCAGTTCATTGAAGATTTATTTTTATTTCCCGCAAAATAGGGAAAAGTAAAAAAAAAAGTTGAGAGATATCATATAAATATTACCAATATTTGTATACACTTGAACTTAAAAGTGTAGTATTCAAGTTTGAATTCTAATTGGGGCTGCCTAATTAAAACATTTGTAAGAAGTAAATAAAATGACGGAAAGAAATTAGTCATCTACATACACTAAAGTTAATACCAAATTAAACTAAAATTAAAATTTCATAAATGAATTCCTGAAAGATTTATTTGATTGAAATATGTCTATATATATTATTTACACATTTAAACTTCACAGTGATGATAAAAGGTTTAATAATCCCTAATTAATTACCCAACAGTTCAAGCATATCATAACAAGATAAGCCTTTCATAAAAATTATTCTTATTATAGTAATTATTTTCATAATCATAACATTTTTTTTTTGGTTCATGATGGAAGGTTTTGAAACAGAAATATTTTAGATCTCCCAAAAGCATTTCCTAACATTGTGAAATATTAGTTCAAACTTCAACTTATATCTTTAATTGTAATGCATATAAAGGAATTAACATTGCACTACAGGAACAGTTGCTCATATTAGTTGGGTGCTGTTTTTACTGTTCTATTAGTTGGGTACTGTTACTAATAGTACTGTTTTTTTTTCGGTCATGATAAAGCAAATGCTGTTCAATTTATAAAATATATTTCTGGACACTAGTCTATCAATTGGTCAAATAATTTTATATACAAGGGTCATCAAAAAAGAATGCTGTCATTATAAAATTATATTATGCAAAATATTAAACACATATGCATATAAAATTTTTACTACAATATTCAGGAAGGTACAAGATTTTATATCTATTTCAATACATTTTGATTTGTGCACCATAGGCTGCTTGACAGACTTCAAGAAAATAGTCTCAATATATCTTTAAATTATAACCATTATGAAAAATGTTTTGTAAGGTATTTTTTGAAAAGCTCAATCTGAAATTTTGATGAATATTCAACCTTTTAGGACATTTGATAAAGGACTGCTGTATGTGTTAATCCTTTTCTTCAGAAGTTCTATGTTACCCTGGAGATATTCCTTTTGCAATTCCTCTGGTTCTTTTGAATTGTTTTATCCATTCATTCAGATTCAGAGTTTATCATCTGGAGCTTTTTCTTCAGTATATAACATTTGCCTTGAACTACTTCCTTTTTTTTTCTTGGTTCATATCTCTCTGCTCATTAATGTGAATGAATAAATGAAGAAATCTGAGCTACTTTTTTCTTCTTCTATTGGCACAACAGTCCTTGGAGGGGGCCAAAGCCTTCTCCAGAACCTTCTTCTATTCCAATCTCTGCTTAGCAGTAGTTCTCAATATTTATGTATAATCACCTCCTCAGCTAAAATTGTGCCACGAAAATCCTCTTTCTTCAAACAAAACACGCAAGAATGTTGTTTTGATACTATGGCGCGATTTGCGTGGGGCAAATTTTGCTGCAGTGATGCTAATATATAAGTACCTAGTTCTCCAACTAGTCACTCTTAAAACTTTAAAATTGTCCTCCATCAGTCCATTTGAATTTGGACCTATCCCTAGTTCTAGTTCCAATATGTTTGTAGTTGAAAATTCAAAACATCAAGGATGAGGGGTCCATATGGCAGATGTGGCCCACAAGCATCAAATGAACAATCTAGATGGATTTAATGACATCTGCTTCCTTAAATAGCTAACACCATTCAAAATTATATTTTTGTCTCCATAATCCAGTCTCATTTCCAGCACCAAAGATATATCTAAAAACTCTTTGCTCAAAGATGGTTAGCGGTTCAGATTATGATTTAGTCAGTCAAAATTTCAAATTTAATTAAGTTAGTTGACGCATATTATTAATGGTATTTAGTAAAAGGAGGGAAAAATTTAGATTCTTTAACTCTATTTCAGCAATTGTTTGGGTAAGTTTAAGATTTATGTAATAAGGTTGTGAAACTTCAGTATTCTTTTTGTTGGCCCTGTATATTATATATGTAATTTCATCATTTATGGCTAAGAATTTATTTTAAAGTGAATACTTTCATTGAGATATGACTAGAGAATTTCAATTTACTTCACTGATTACTTACATATATTTAAAGTGTTATTAAATTCTACATCATATTTATAGTCTGCAATCAAATTATATAATAAATGTTATTAAATGAAAATAAAATTTTCCATTCATGTTTAATATTTCTCTTTCAAAACAAAGTTTTTTTTATCATATTACATTAGTTGTTTTACTTATTAATAAAATTTTACAAAATCATGCAACTCAACATATTGTATGACATCATATAATGATTCTCAATGCAAAATACATACATAAAAAAATAAAACAACTTTAGTAAAATTTTAAAACAAGAAACTATAAATGACTAAATAAAATTAGCAATAATATTAGATTCTTTTCATATGACATATTTAAAAAATTATAATTGAGGATTAATTAAAAAAAATTCATGAAGTATACTGACAACCTGACGTTGGTGATAACTCTGCTCTTGCGCAAAATTCGGTAGATCTGATCTTCTAATGAGTGTTCCAGTTTTTTCAATGGCGAAGGTTTCTGAAACAAATACACCAATAAATAATAAATTTTATGTAATGGGCTTAAACAAATTTTAATTTAAATTAATCTTATTACAGCTTTTTATAAAAATTGTTTTAGTTATAATTTATTTTATTAACTTATTTTTCAAACAACTAAAAAGTAAATATTTAATTTCAATTACGTAACATCTGAATTATAAAGTATCACAGCAGAGGTCCTTTATTAAAAAGGACAATTTTGTTAAGAAAAAGGAACTATAACTCTTCTGTTTGTTTTTAAGCCAAATTTTATATGAAGAACATTCAAACACATGTAAATTACAATATTTTAAGTCTAAAATTAAAAATACAGAATATTCCTATCTTCTCTTACATAATATCATCTGCGCTTAAAATTAAACAAAATAAAAAAAATGATATTAAAAACATATATTTAAATTAAGTAGGGGTGCTAAATTTTTTTTCAATCAAGACATTATGTTTTAAATTTAATTTTGTATATCAATTTAGCAACAATCTCATAAAAAGAAAGTTATATTAATTACCTTCTGCTTTATTCGACTTTCAGTCATATTGAAATTATTATCACTTAGAGGAGAGGATTCAAATACAAAGAGTACTCGAGGAGAACAAGGTCTACCATTTTGCAACCAATCATTGGATATATCAACAGCAGCTAATAATTCTTTAAACAGAGGAACAGCTTTTAATCTAAAAAAGAACAGATTCAAAATAATTAAATACAAAGAAAAAATTATTATAAATAAGTTTATAATTTATCATTTTGCTAGCATGCAACTATAACATAAATCACAAACAAAAAACAATTATCGATACATAACATTAACAAAAAAACACACACACACACATACAGGTTTATTAATACTGTGCAAGACCATGCCTACATTATTTAAATTTTTTTTACTATAGAAATAATTCCTCCCCTTTGATTTATATTTCATTTTGTAATATTTCCATATTAAAGATTCTCATACTCTCTTGGAACAAAATATCTTTTCCCTTTAACTCAACTTATTTTAAATGCTTTCATCAAACTGATTTTTCAATATTATTTTCAATGATCAATCATTGCATTTTTTAGAATTTTCATTTTTGTTTCCATTCATTTAACATCAGATTTTACATATTTATATATAAAAATATTTATACTATCACAGAAGGAAGAAAAAACTACAAATTTCGAAATGTAGAAAGTGATGTATCTTTAAAACATACAGTGAAATATGTTACATGCGAAAATGCTTGACGAAATATTGGTTAACACGAAATAATTGTACTATGTATTTTCATGCATTTTTTTCTTTTAACACGAAACAGAAATCACTTAACACAAAAAGATTTCCCTTCTGGAAATAAACAAAATACAGAAAATGTGAGCTGCACAGGCGAGATTTACAAGAAGTGTGAAAAGAAGGAAAGGTGGTTTCACATGCTTAAAAAAAGGAGGCTAACTCGGCTTTGAAATATCCTCAGAATAGCTCGTGACAAGCAAATTTTATTTATCTAAGCTACTTTCACTCTTCACTCCTACAAACACACACACACACAAAAAAACAACCCATCTCAACTATTAACAGTTGGCTTTGGAGTTTGGTGACGAGCACATCGCAGTATGATAAAAATCAGTGAGTTTGGTTTGTGTTTTATTTTCTATTTTAGAAGAATTTTTTTATGAGCACAATGCAAAGAGCTCAGGGGGGAAAGCAAACTTCTATTTTGTTTTAAGTGAAGATGGAGTTTCTTAAGGCTCTTGATCAAGAACAGAAGACAAAAATGGAAATCTGCTAAAATTTTGATATTGCTAAATTTTTTATTAAATTTCAGTAAATTCTTAAGAATGCTTTTATTTCATTAATTTTTATTACATACGTGCATATATACATATCTATTTTCATAAAATGTAATCTAATACACTTAATTTTGTTTAGTATATATATTTTTTGCAGTTTTTTCTAACAAGAAAAAATATCTCGTTCCCCTCAGTTTTGTGTTAAGACAATTTTATTGTATGTTTAAAATAGTGAATACAAGGGAAAAAAAGTATAAATTCAGAAATCCAAATTTTTTTTTCAGAATTAAATACTTAAGACATTTTTGTCTCATCCATTTTCTTAACATTTGAGGTTATAACAACAATAGGAATATTCTCACATTAAATGCTTCATATAAAATAAAATTGAGAAACAATTCAGTGAATGTTGTGATTGGTAAAAAGTGTGAGTATATTTTGAATTCTGAAGTAAAAAAAGTACATAGATTTAGATATAAATATGAATATACATATGACACAAATAAAATTACAAACATTCAACAATAATTTTTTCTTTGACTTCTGTTTTAATGATACAAAAATGTTAAAAGACAAAATGAATTTTAAAAAAATAATAAATATATTCAAAAAATTTACCTCATAGTATCAAGAGCTCTGAATAAATAAACATAACTTAAGTCAAACGTGGCTCTAGGATGAGTTATCTGTAAATCAAATCAAATGTTTCAATGCATGACAATTAAATAAAAAGAAAAATGATTGATACAAGTCACAAGTTTCTCTTGTTCAATATTTTATACTTAAACTCATTAAGAAATTTTTTTAAATGAGCATGAGAGAAAAAACTGTATAACTTTTACATAAATATCAATTTATAGAAAATAAAAAAAAAATACTCACAACTATTATATGAGACATACAAAACAACATTAGTAATGTCTTTGCAAAATCGTAATGAATCTCACTCCAAACTTCTAAAAAGCTCTGTATAAAAGAATGGAATATTTAAGTAAGTAAGAGTCAAGTGACAAATATTACTTAGAAATTGTACAGAAATAAGAGTAAAAAGAGGAGGAAATTTATAACACAAATACATTTCATTTATTTACATTTTGTTCTTAACCTTTTAACTGCTGAGGAAAAGTTGCTCAATTCCCTTTCCAGTGTAACTATTTTTCATACTGATGTGTGTAATTAAATCTTGTACGAGGGGAAAAGAAAAGGCAGAAAAAATTAAATCCTTTTCAAACATTGTCAAGGCTTTGGAAGAACACAGATAGCAGCACAATGCAAAAGTTCGTACTTAGGAAAGATGTGTATACACACCCAAGGCAGGACAATGCATCTACTGATGAAGGTGTAAATATACAGCCACAGCAGTTAATGTAATATTTTTACACATTACACGTTGTACTAAATTTATTCAGAAAATATAATGGTTTCTTGACAATTCAAGAAACTTTTTTCTATTATTTTAAAGTAGTACAAGTGAATTTTCAATGTTTTTATGCCAAATTATATCAATATACTAGCTGCATGGCCCAGCGTTGCTCAGGCTTTATTATAAATTTTCCCTTTCCTGCACAAAATCAGCATTTCTAATCCTCTTTTTCAAAATGACTTCCACCTCCCTTCCTCCGCTTAGCCCGGTGTTGCTCAGGCTTTTACCGAGTGTATAACTTAAAAATTCCCTGTTTCGAAATTTTTTCGCTTCTTTTCTGTCAAACAGGTTTTTTTCCCCCCCCCCCCTCCCGGCGTTGCATGAACATTTTTAAATGCATAACACATTGCCATGGAAATTCCCCTTCCTCTCTCGCTATGATATCTCTCGAGTAAGTGAACAGTGGGACTTTAATATTCACTCACTCACTTTGCAACTTTTTAGGCCCCGGAAACGAAAATGTACCTTTTTAAAAATAGTTGCATGTTGAGAAAAGTAGAAATTTTTATAATTACAAAATTTCACAACTGTATTAATGTTGAATTAAAATTGTGAGCATTTTTTGAAATGTTCGATACACAGAAAAAAAAGTTTCATACAATTATTTTTATAAATGAAGTTATAAAAACTTTGAATGTGATAAGTAGTTATTAAATATTTAAAACTTGAGTATATTTTAACTGATGCAACATATTTAAAAAATAAAATACTATACAGAATTAAAACTTATTTAAGTAATTCCCAGTTGAATAAAAATGTTACTTTGTCTTCTATTTTTTAAAAATATTAAAACTACCTTTTTTACTAATTATTATAATACTTTCTTGAAAGGTTTAGAATTATGCATTGGCAGACTTGTAAAACCTTTGATGTACATCCAGTATCAATTTTACTGTAGTTTTGTTATAGGTTTATAATATTCCTAATTATTTACCGTTCTTCAAGTTTAGTGAAACAGGTGTCCTACACTTGGCCTTTTTTAACTAAATTTGTTTTATATTTTGATATTATCTTTTGAACTGTAAATTTGTTTCAATATTTTTTTGAGCCACTATAAATAGTATTTAAATTTTATATTATTGCCTTGCTTAATTGAAACTATTATTACAACTTCGCACTCAATTGGGAGAATCGATCTTACGTTGAATTTAAAAGACATTCATTGAGAGTGAGGACCTGTTAATATTTAACTTACAAAAATAATTTCACTAACATCATTCAAACTATTCAAATATCGTTTTTTTCTCACATTGTGTAAATCAAAAAGTGCACCGAATCTTTGAATTCTGTGTAAGCGACCTTAAATTTCCATAACTAAAAACTATATAGCACGATTTAAAAAACAGTGAAAAGCTTTTTCTGAAAAATGGCATAAATTTATCTTGGTTCAAAATGCATTCTTTTTCAGGTTGACTGATTCCAGACGTATTCGTAGGACTTTTATAGAATAGTCGTCTGTGTTTTGTCTTTAGAATTTCAATGAATTTTTACTTTAATTAATACTGCATAGTCCATAAATATTAAGATTTAAAATTTGGCGAATGTAACATACTCGAACTTTTCTAAAATCATAAGCAAATAAACAATGTTCTTTTTTCGATTAAAATAGCATAAATAATTTATATCTGGAAGTGTAATACATTAATATTACTTTTTGTTGTATTTATTTTATGTTAAAATTGTAATCAGCCTCACATTCCGCCTGTTCAAGATTTCACAGTTCCTAGTGCCTGGCGTAGACAAAACAAAATGCAAAGGTTTGCTTCACACATAAAAGATAGATATTTGCTGTCGCGGGCTTTTTTGCAGATGGCAGAATTTTTTCCTACTTACTTGACAATTATTGTTATATTTTGAACACTTCACACAATATCCTTATAAATTATAGCCTATGTGTTATTTTGATGTATAAGCTATACTATTGTTAAGTTTCATTAAAATCCATTCAGTTGTTTTTGCGTATAATATATATCCTGATAATTAATACAATTAAAAACTATTTTTTTTACACTAAAAATAAATCTGAAGCCTTTTTAAAAATCCAAGTTGAAAATTTTTAAATAAAATATGAAAACAATGCATTTAACCAAGAATGATATACTTGATTTGTTCTAAATCTAATGAGTTCTAAAAAAAAATGTGCATATATTAAACATGTAAAAAATTTGTTAAGATGGAAGTATATTAAAATCAATATTTTTTTTCATACACTTTAACAAAAAAATATTTGTGTAATATACATACAAAAGAAAGAAAAGTATTGAAATATAAATAATTAAAGTGATTGAATATTGAGTTTAATATTACATATCATAAATGTATTGAAATAAATAAAGAAAATTGCTTTAATTTTTTTACAGCAGATATCTTTCAATGATTTAGGGCTAATATCCATCTTTAAAATATCAAACAAATATCTATATAATTTTAAAAAAATCCTCTTTTTTTTGAGTAATTTTGAACAAAGTAATATTTAAAAAAAAGCTACAATAAAAAAAAATTGCATTTAGGGCTTACTTTAACTTTAAGATCATTTTCCATTTCTTTACATTGGTTCACTAAGCCATTAGTATCCGATATGCCAGACATCAATAAAAACATTGAACGCTTAGTTGCATCATAATAAGCTTTGACTTCACAATTCTGCAAGAATAAATTTAATATATAAAATGTTCTGTTACAAATTACTTGTAAAATGCGAGATAAGATATTTAACAACTACTAATCTAAAAAATATTTCTTACCTTCTTTTTTTCTTTTTCTTCATTTTCCTGCAATATATAAAAAAAGCATAAAGTAACAAAAACATTTTCTAAACAAATAAAAAAATGTCAATTTTTAGAATACTCATATTTATATGAAAAAACAAAATAAACCACAGAATTATACCTTAAATATGCCGTCATCATTATTATTTTATGCTTTCTGGATACCATAAAGCTATATGCATGTATACTTTCGAATCATAATTTTTTTTTAAATGGGACTCTTTTAGAATTAAGTTACAAGTTGCCTAAAATATACATTTATTCAAATGCATTAACAAAACAACAAGCAAATCTACAAAAAATATGTAAAAACTTAATCACATGCATAAATTTAATGATTCAATTTATGCACCTGAAGTTTTTAAATACCAATGAAAAATCACTATGAGTTTTTTTCACTTCTCAAATTTCGAATAACTTTTCTGAATGAAAATATCCCATAGTTTTTGCATTATAAGTTGATGTAACCCAAGAACCAAGATAATTACATGAACTTTTGAACATTTATTCCATGTACACATTAAAATAATTTTTATTCAGGAGTTTTAAAGATACATAAAGCATTTGAAAACACAAATGTTTGAAAATATTAACTTAAAAAAAAAAAAGGATAATTTTGAAATTTAAAACAACAAACATTTTACATTGATTGATTGCAAAGTATGAAGCTGCATGAGGGCCATACAACCTTTTTAAAGAAATAGGCTCAAGTTTTTTATTAAAATTACTATTAATCCCACTGACCGGCTTCCCTTTCTCAAAGGTAATGTTAAATGCTTTGAACCCTATGTATGACTTTATGACTTTGCCCTAACTGCTCTAATTGCAGAGAACACTTTGTTATATCAAATTCTTTCTGTTTCAAATAACTACACTGAAGAATTTAAGCTTAAAAAAGTAAATATGGAAATCAAGCAGCAAATATATTACTCATAAGAGGTAGGCTAGGAAAAAATTGTGCAGCAGCACATGTTAGATCTCCAGATTAAAAATTATGGCATCTTGACTACTCTTTTGGCAATGACCAGCCTGAAGAGGAAAGCTGTTATATATAGTCAAATTCCTTCAGATAATAAATTGGTAGAAAGCATCCTGGGTAAATTTTATAAAAACATGAGCAAAAAAAACTATGACAATGTTCATAAGAAGGGGGGGGGGACAGAGCCCCCCAAATGGTTCATAATTGAACTCTTATTTGAAAAATCCAAATTTTTTATGATAAATTCTCAATGCAGGAGATGGGTGTGGCTCTTGAGGCAATGGGTTGTAGAAAATCTTCATACCCAGATGGTATTCATCGCCACATGGTCAGTCATCTCAGTCCTAAAAGATTGCTTGAAATCTTTAACATCTCATGGAACTGATTCATCTTCCACAGGATTGAAAGGAGGTCAATATATAATCCTTATTCGAAAATTTGGTAAAGATGCAAGTTTCATGGAGGGCTACAGGCCTATTTCATTAATATCTTTATATGCAAGCTCAGGAAAAGATTTATACAGGCCTAGTTGAAGTATTTTTGTCCTCCAATAACTCGCTCCTTAAGAAGGAATTTGGATTTAGAAGGAGCCATAAAACTATTGATAAGATTCTGTTTCTTTGCCAGGGATTCTCAAAAAAAAAAAAAAAAAAAAAAAGCTGACATCTCACAGCTGTTGTACTTTTGGATATATCTAGAGCCTTTGACAGAGTCTGAAGACAAAAGTTAATTATGTAACTTTTTGATGTACTTGGTATTAAGGGCAGAGCCCTATCTTGGATTTCTGACTTTTTACAGAATAGATCTATAAGAGAAAAATACAAAAATATTTTGTCCGACCATTTGAACAGAGGCATGACCTTCTGCAAGGGTAAATTCTAAGCTCAGTACTGTTCTCATTATATGGCGGAACTCTTCCTCTATTGGCATTCTGAAATTGAGTCTAACCTCAATTCTGCTTTTGCTGAGGTTTGTACTTCTGCTGAACAACATAAATGGACTTTAAAAACATCAAAGTAATTGGTTACCTATTTTACTACAGACATCTCTACAATTACTAACCATCTTCATGAATAGCAATTATTTAACTTATACAAAAAATGACAAATACTTGGGATACATTCTGGATCAGGAGATACTAAGCAATAAACATGTATGAGAAGACTAAATGTATGAGAAGACTTAATATCCTTAAATATATTTTCAGACATGACTTAGGTGCAGATGCTAATACTCTGAGAATAACCTACATCTCATTGGTCAGACTCTCGACCAAGGTTCGTAAAAAATCAGAAGTCCCAGCATTTACTAAACAAATGGCTCTGGAAAACAGTATCCCCTGTTTGGTGCTGAAAATGTGTACTGTTGGGTGTAAGGGTGACGTGGCATTTCTGAAAGATCAGTTGCACATTGAGACACCTGATAGCACAATTATCATTATAACTTAAAATGCAGGCTGCTGTTCTGTTTTTAGATCTGAACTCATTGCAAGCTAAAAAGGTCTTCTAATATATTGATGGGTATACAAAACTTCATAAACATTTAGATTTTAACAGACAGTCATGCCTTTATACAGCACCTTTCTTACTGGAAGAATTTAGAGGATAAGACAAGCCAGAATACTTTAGATCTCCTTTCATGGCTTTCTTCAAAGCCCTTTATATGTTTTCAATGTGTTTCCTCCCTTGTAAAATTGAATGATAATGAGATAGCTCATACCTTAAGACAGCCTTTGCTGATAATTTGCATGAAGACTTAATGCTAACCTATAATTAAATCTCCTTAATTAAAGAGATGGTATTAAATGCACTTTGGAGAGTCCCACCTATTAACTCATTGGAAGACGACCCTGTTGGTGTCACCAACTGAATAATCCAAGAGAACACAAGACAGAGAGTTCTCTAATGCTTTTTCAGTGATCACACCAAAGCTCTTAACCCTCTAACAAGGCCAGAGGCTTTTTACTAAATGTTCTTGGTACAAAGCAGATTAGGCTACCCCCACTTATATATTTAAATGTTTGGATTTCCCTGTTCATGAGATTTTAAAAGACCTTATTTTTGGGCTTCTTGAAGATATTTGGTTTTATAGAAACAGTGTAATGTAGATATATTATACCCAAGATTAAAAACAACACATATGTATAATACTGAGAGATTATCCATTAAATTTTTGGACAATTTAATTTCACAAAGTGAATATATATGGATATACATATATGTATAAAGAAAAGGTAAAAAATAAACAGAACAGAACTATCCATAACTAATGTAAAATTTAAAATACCTGAAATATATGTCTATTCAAAGCCTCAGCAATGATATGTTTTTTGCAATCACTACTATCCAAAGATGTCTTTCCAATGATAGAAACAACACAAATTTTTGTATTCGTGACTTTTTCACTTAAGAAATTTCTAAAATATAAGTGAAATATATGTAAAACAAAAAATTAATTCAAAAATTACCATTACAATAAGATACACACACATATAAGTTGAATAACTTCAAAAACAAAATATTTTATTACAAAAATTAAAATTAACTTAAATTTGCACATAATGCACTTTCATAACTTGAATAGTCATTCCAATTCTTTGTCAAAAAGTTAAAGGTATCAATTTTGCTCTTCCCACATATTTTATTCTCTTACTATGAGATATTTATCCATATTTTACAAGTTTTATCCATGAATTACATTGCAGAGCTAGTAGAATATATTCCTTTACTTCAAATTAACAAGAATTAAGCCAGGGTAATACAAGCTCATCCCAGTTATTGAAAACTTATTTACATGAATCAGATTTAATTTCACAAGTCTACTAATTCATTCTATTCTGTGAAGTGGTAAAATTGCAAAGGGTTTTCAGTATATATATGCATGTTATCTTACTGATTAAAATAAACAATAAAAACAAATAGTTTTAATATAAAATTATTTAGACTAATTTAATATTTTTATTGCTTTATACCTTGAATATTTACACTAGATAAAACTTTGTAAATAAAAAAACCTTAAAACAAAGTTAAGACATTTAAAACAGCCAGGACATTTAGGAATCAGTCAATTATGTTTACTGAAATAGCAAACCCAGTAAGAAAAAATATCACATACAGAATGCAGGGTCAAAAATTCCAACACTACTAAAAACGAGCACTTCGAATGGGGTAATAAACGAAAAATATATCCTTAAATAGGAAGCTTAGAGATAATTTAGGATTAGATTCAAAACAAAGGATGAAAAGATTAGAAAGTTTAGAATGAACATTTTATTAATACATAAATGGAAATACAACCACAATTGTCAGAATTTGAAACTCCTATAATGTTGCTATCTTGAAATATTACCCAAAGTATCTAATATATAACAAAGAACGTTTCTGTATTCAGCTAGGAACAAAAATAAAAGTTTAAATATTCAAAATTATTCGTGAAGAAAATGAAAATCAGCAAATAGGTTTCACACAACAATGTATACAATTTATAAATTTTTTCAAAAAGATATCAAAATACTTAAAAATTAAATTTAAAGCCAAAAAAAAAAGTTTTTGCATATAATTTAGACACTTTATGAATTGTTGGTATTTATATATTATTGCAACCTATTGGTGACATTACATGAAACGAAGCACATGGTTGCCAATTCAGCATATATGGCACGTAGGAAATTGGAGTTGCCAACTTGGATAGTTATTAATAGAGTTGGTGATTGTTGCAATAAAATAAATAAGTACTGAATTGTCTCATTCATGTTTATCAGATTAAATTTAATGATCAATACTCTCCATTAACCTTTATAATCTTACTTAAGCGTTGTGACATAAACTACTGTTTTTAATTATTTCAGATATTCAGAATAGCACTTTTTAATTGAATCTTGTTCTTAAAGTTACATTTTTTTAGTTCAAATATATTTTTGCTTATAAATGTTTGATGAGATTCAAACCAATGAGACTGAAGTGAACTATGAAGCTCCTAAAAGAAGATGATACACAACACTTATTAAATCTCAGAATTGTAATTAGGATAATTTTCCTGCTGGAATGTAAATGTGGTTCTAAAAGATAATTAGTTTTTTACATTAGTTAAGACATTTTAAATCAAAGTGTCAAGATATCATGCATTTATATAAAACATGTAATCTTGTTTAATAACCAAGACAGATTTCCTACCAAAAAGGTTTCAAGGTCTTATAAGAAAAATAAAATTGAAATTTAATGACTGCTTTATGAATTTCATTTCTCAAAAAAATCTGTATATTTAGAAATTTTATATGAGATTTTTACACACACACACACAAAAAAAAAAGATAAATAAATACTAACTAAAATTATTCATGGAAATTTCAAACTATCGAGTATAGAAATACAGCTGGACCCTGATTTAACAAATTCCTCCATTTGTATAATTTCAAATTATGGATATTTTTTTGTGTGTAGTTGCTAATTATAGAATTTCCAAAAGGTAAAAGCAAAAATTTATATTTTGTTTGGACGCCGATATTACGAATAACTCTGATTTAACAAATTCATCCAGACCAAACATTTTGTTTGTTAAATCAGGGTTATTCGTAATATCGGCGTCCAAACAAAATATAAATTTTTGCTTTTACCTTTTGGAAATTCTATAATTAGCAACTACACACAAAAAAAATATCCATAATTTGAAATTATACAAATGGAGGAATTTGTTTAATCAGGGTCCAGCTGTATTTCTATACTCGATAGTTTGAAATTTCCATGAATAATTTTAGTTAGTATTTATTTATCTTTTTTTTTGTGTGTAGTTGCTAATTATAGAATTTCCAAAAGGTAAAAGCAAAAATTTATATTTTGTTTGGACGCCGATATTACAAATAACCCTGATTTAACAAACAAAATGTTTGGTCTGGATGAATTTGTAAAATCAGAGTCCAAACAAAATATAAATTTTTGCTTTTACCTTTTGGAAATTCTATAATTAGCAACTACACACAAAAAAAATATCCATAATTTGAAATTATACAAATGGAGGAATTTGTTTAATCAGGGTCCAGCTGTATTTCTATACTCGATAGTTTGAAATTTCCATGAATAATTTTAGTTAGTATTTATTTATCTTTTTTTTTGTGTGTATGTAAAAATCTCATATAAAATTTCTAAATATACAGATTTTTTTGAGAAATGAAATTCATAAAGCAGTCATTAAATTTCAATTTTATTTTTCTTATAAGACCTTGAAACCTTTTTGGTAGGAAATCTGTCTTGGTTATTAAACAAGATTACATTTTTTATATAAATGCATGATATCTTGACACTTTGATTTAAAATGTCTT
>BMAV01009855.1:71952-88365 GCA_019973955.1 Trichonephila inaurata madagascariensis | reverse complement strand
TTTCTCCATCCCCTTGATGCAGCGCTAGACATTTACTTCCGATCTCTTTCGGAGCCGCTCAGAGTGTCTGTGTGTGTGTGAACGCATCCATAACTTTTAAATGTTTTTCACTCTATTTTTAGTGACTTAAGAATTTTAGCTATCTCAATATTCCTTTTATTATATATTTCCAATGAAAACTATATTTAATCTATGAAAAGGAAACTTTTTTATCTACGGGATAAATTTAAAGAGGAAAAGGGGATATTAAAGGTATTTAAATTATTCAATTAATCCCGTTTGTGTAAAGAAGAAACTGGAAACTATCATACAAAGATTATTTTTTATTCTAAAAATGAATTCTTACGCGTATCAAATAATATAAAGAGATCCTAATAAAGAATTCGTAATATTAATGCAGTGGCTTGTGTGATTATGTAGTTTATATCTTGTGTATCCCTTTATATACACGAAAAAATAAATCAAAATTAATCTTCAAGCACAATAAAAAAAATTTCCAACAAATAACTAACTAAAGAAAGGAATTAAATATACAAATAAGCTAATTTCAAAATACTTTAAAAAATAGTTTGTATATAAATTTCTTCATCATTAAATTCCCTTTTTTTATTCAATAATCGAAAAAACATCCTGATGTATATTTATAAATATTATATAATCAACGATCTCCTTTCAATTTCTATACAAGCATGAAATAAAAGTAATTTCATCAAAAATAATCTTACTAAACAACGTTTTTATACATAGTCGAAGTAGCACTCTCCTTATTTTTAATGCTTAATCATAATAATAATAAGCCTCACTCAAGATTATACCTAACCCCAAGTAGCACCGTATTACCTCTAATACAATGTAAATAATCCAGAACACGTTTCAATAGAAGGGCTTTATGAAACACGTCAACCATTTCAACCTTTGACATGATTGTAAATAGCACTTTCTTATTAAAACAATGTTCTCGGTATAATACCCGCTCTTATTAAATATTTTAATAATACGTATTATTATAGATGTACCCGGTGTAAATTTCTCCGAGGGTTCAAGGGGATCATTAAATCCTCAAAGACTTTCTAATATTGTAACAATGCAGTATGTTTAATTACTACATGAAAGAATTCGCTATTAAGGCGTCTTAAAAGTTTGTTATTAATATGTCTGGAAATCCTCAGGCTAGAAAAGAAAGATTGAGTTCAATGATCCAAAGGGAGACAAAGAACTGCATAGAATGACATTTTATATGCGATACTGTTTTTAAACTGAAGCATGTGATATTTTGTGAAAAGAATTCTCTCTAAAATAATACCGTTGACTCTAGCTAATTTAAACCTTTAATACTAACCTCTCGCTCATTCGAAGTATATGCTCAACCCAAGAAAAACTCTGGATATTTCAAACTAAAACAATACGTTTTGGTACACTCAATATTTCGAAGTAAAATCTGTAGCTGTCCAGACTGCAACACGCGATGTATATAATTCAAAGTTATCTTACAAAACTTTCAACAATTCGAACACTCACAATCATTTACAGTCCTGTAGCAAACAGGTTGGAGATTACAAGTTTTGTTGTGTCTCCCCTGAAAATTCTAAAACTGTGGCTTTGGACCACAATAATACAGAAAGTAATGAAAACGAATTGGAGGAGTTGACTCCGATAACTCTGACAGAAGCTTAAAAGTGTCACTAAACAAACTAAGCAAATTTTTCTTTCAAAATCATGTTGACGCAGACATTTTTCAAGCTTCATTTATTCTTGAAAAATCTATTGACAAAGTTAGATTGAAGGCCATAAAACAAAAAAAAGATAAAGTAATTTTCATCAAAAAAAGATTAAAGATGTACAATATGTATTATTTTAATATAATTGCTTTTCATATGTGTATTAACTTCTGTATAATATTTATACAGTATAACATATACTATTTGAAAATATTTTAAAATAATTTTATACATATGTACAATTGTTGTTTTATTACATAGTTTCAAATTTAAATGTGTTAGAAAAAAATTTCTCTTTGTGTATTTTGGGAGTTTTTTTCCCCCTACTCTCTCTCTTAATATAATTCGAATTCTTTATAATTATACATTTTTAATTGGTCAATCCAACTTCAAATTATAGAGAGTCGACTGTATATTATTAAATTTTGTCATTGACCTCCCGCTGTGTAATGTGGTGTACCTTTAGATTCCCTCTCTCAGAAGCTTTTAGAAGCAGCGGTAGCTTAGTGGTCCCGGCGCATTATGTTCTGGCCCTAATGCCACTGAAGACCCATCGCATAGAAGGGCTGGTGCATGTTAAATCCATAAAGGCTCGAAGTCTTGCCTTTGGTGCGGTGTGGAACTTCAGAGAAAGGGGTTACAAGCTCTAAGCTCGTCTTCGTCACTTGGCCATGATTCAAAATTTTGAGGTCCATCCATTGCCAATAACCTTTGTGTTGCTTTAAAGGGCGAGATGTTAATAAACACCTGTGGTGATGCTTATCCGTGGGACATAACCCGCGACGCTCGGATCCGTAGTAGCGTAACGTAATCACCAGACAAAATTGATCGTATCTGTCCGGAGGCTGTTACTGTGTGGTACCGCTAAAGTACTCCCCTACTAGTGAATCGTTAGATAAATGAACGATATTTTGTTGTGGCGAACGTGTGAGTTGTTGCTGTTAATTAGTGGTGTTGCGACAAGTGAGTTTTGGTTGCTGTGTCAAGTGGGTCGCGCGCTCTCTCTCTCTCGAATTCATACAGTTTGTCATAAATCTTATGTTATATTGGGTAGTTGAGACAATTTTCAAAAATGATTTGATAAAAATACTCATTCTGTCATTTTATAAAGATTATTTTTCACATATTATTTTCAGAAAATAATTGAAAATAATGATGTTTTAGGTTTAAACTATTCTAATCCATTTCTGAAGAAATATGTTGGTCGTCAACAATTAACATCTTAAAAACGGAATACTTTTAACTCTTTGTGAAATTCAGCCGACAAAAAAGAATAAAACAAATAAAACTGAAACACTAAGTGCCAAAAAACGATAAAGAAAAATTTTAAAGTCCATAAAATTTTATAAGTAATTCTACAGCTTTCATCAACTGATACAAATGATTTGAAGAGACTTTAATGTTGAGCTCAAGTACATTATCTATCGTCTTTATGATGCAATTAAATTCATCGAATTTAGGCGATTACACACGGGAATTTTTTAGTTATAAATAATGTGCAAGTTTAATTTCTCAAATAAATGAAAGTGAAATAATTTGTAATGAGATACTGGATTTGATGTATTAAAAGTAAATACCTCTGAAGATGATTCTTGAATATAAAGAGGAAAAACACATGGCTGTCAGTCTTTCACGATCATTCGAATGTTTCACGGTAAGAAAATGCAATAATGTTTTTTTATTTCTAATGGAGTGCGGATTGGAGCTTGTCCATTACAGACCTAGTACATTACCCGGAAGCTGGTATCTCTTTTTAGTGTGCGGCACCATATCAGTGGATACCAATCGCCACAGGTAATTTTGACGCCCAGTTTTCTCCCTAAAAAGAGGCACCTGAGCTTTGACGATGCGAACCTGTACTAGGATTTAATTTTGCCGAGAGCACCCAAGCCAAACAGACACTCAAAGAATTTTTTTCATGCCGCATAATCATACGACATGGCCTCTGTCGATTTTCTGCATCAGGAAAATCCACCAGCTTTGGACGGAGTCGAACCCTCTACCTTGGGTGCAGAAGGCCAGCGGCAAACCACCCACATCACCCAGCCGGCAAAAAAATAATGTATCAGGCAATGCAAAAAAAATTGGACGACGGATTTGATGTTAGTTACCTTAGCAACGTTAGAACAAGCTTGGAAAAAAATAACAACTAAGTTATCGTCATAAAGTTAGTTAACATTTTCACCTTCGAAAATAGATGTAATTTTATTTCTTTTGCAAGATGTTTTAATTATGGTGCAATAAATAACACCTATTGGTGACTTCTCGAACTGTTTACCTAAAATGATACTGATTTAGACTGCTATTTATAAAAAAAAAAAAGGATTTTACTTTCTCTTGTAATGATGCGATCGCTTTTTGTCAATAGTTTCAGCTTTAAAATAATTCCAGATTTCAGAATCTTCCGTAAAAAGTACCTGGAATAAACTGATTACTTGCAAAATGTCTGAGGTGAGGCGGCACACTTTGGCATTAACTCTGTGTGCGCTAAACCTTTTGTGTCGAAAAACAACATAAACGTTATCTTTTCCGTAGATAGGAAGTAGTAAAAGCGAAATATTTTCACTGGAGAGAGTTGCGTTTCGTTTCAGGATCAGAAATGGTGAACCCGAGTCTCATCTGTGTGGTCGCAGTTTCGCCCTAAGACTTATTTCCTTCCTTTTAACAATGTAGCAAAATTTTAAAAAACTTATATTAATGATTAATTGCACCTCTGTATTTATTGTTAAGTCAAAAATATCATTGTCTTATACAGTGCCGATTTAAGCTCATTTCAGGTCTTGGGCGTAGAAGATCTACAGGCCTACTTCGCACAGATGGATCCCCTTGCACAGGTCCTTCCGGGCCCCTGGGTGTCCAATAGATAAATCTGCACTGGTCTTTCAGATAAACAGAAAATATTAAGTTCTTGAGAGACGAGATTATAAATACGCATTATTGCCTTTTTTAAAATCTTCTGTAGTATTTTATTACCTGTTACTAGATTAAATGCATCTCACCATGAATTTTATCAGGCTTTAATTCAAGTGCATGCAAAGATCAGTTATAAAGTTCAATTATATGAGCTTTCAACCAGTCTAGTTTTCCCTTGCAAAATAATTACAAAGCGTACTGAAAAAAAAAAACTTTTCATGTCCCCTACGCCTTTGAGTAATTTATAACAAATGTCCTCGAACATTTACATAGATTAGTTATCAGAAGTTTATCTCTGATGATGGTAAAACCATTGACAACTTCCCTTCAGTTCGTATTACAGTGATTAAGTTTGATCGCAATTTACTCATTGATCGCTCAAAGTTCCGAAATTACGAAGCCCATCGCCATTAGCCCTCGTGCAGATTTATAGTATGACGTAAATATAACTCTCATTCACTGGCGGGCTGCGGTAGCCCAGAGGTCAAGGTATCGGATCATGGCAGGCATGTCATGAGTTCGAGCCCGGTACCACTAAAAACCCGCCGTGTAGGGCAGCGATGCACATTAAATCTGTCGAGAGCTGAAACGTCCTCCCGTTGGTATGGTGTGGTAGTTAGGAGAGGGGTGGCAGCTCAGGTGTCGTCCACGTCAAAGATTTTACCTGTCTGAGCTCCTGCTAGTAGAGATGTTCAGAAAACAGTTCCTGGAACGTTGTAAAGCTCTTGTAATGATTTGCACTACAATAAAGATTTTGTTATAATATTTCTTTATGTATATACATTGATTTGTCTTCGCGTAATCATCTGTTTGTCTATTAATAAATATGTTAGTACTGCAACGATTATTATTATGACACGACATGATGACGTCGGAGTCGGAGAACGGATGGTGTTACTGCCTGAGATAGTAGGGGAGAAGGGTTGCCCTTAATCCCTTTCTCCTACGTTCCGAATAGACTCCTCTAGAAAAGGACATGCGGGAGAACCGGTTTGAGGGTCCCGGGGGGAAGCAGAAGGCAGAAACGTGCTCTGGATGTAAGATAGCGGTTTAGAATGTTCTGTAAATAAAATTGTATATATTTATATCTCTAGCCTGACTGTGTGTTTTCGTACTCAATACGCCACAGTATTCAAACATTTGGAGTCGTTGGCTGCTGTATCCCCCCTCCCGCAAATTTACAACAATATTGACTCTAAATACTGATAAATATTTGTACATTACCGTAACTTAGAGGTTTCTGTGCCAATTATATTTATGCTATGTAATTTCACTTTTTGATTTATACAATATGAACTAATATTTTTTGAAGAGTATAATTTTGTAGCTGTTGACAGTTTTGCTTATTTAGGTTCGGAAATTAACAACAGAGACGATTGTATTACTGAAATCCAAAAGAGAAGTACTATGCCTAATAGACGTCTTAATGGAATACGAAAATATATGAAATCAAAAGAAAAACAAAAGTTCTATTGTATAAAAGTATTTTAAAATCAGTATTAACTTATGCACATGTTAAACTTGGTCTATGTCTCGAACAGATGAGAACATGATAAGAATCTACAAAAGGAAGATATATTTATTATTAAGATTTATTTTTGGAGGAATTCAGTAAAATGGAACGTGGTGAAGAAGATCGAATTTCGAGCTCTATCAACCCTATAAAGAATCTGACATTGTTAACTTCATCAAAATACAATGAATGAAATGGGCAGATCACATTGTCAGAATGGACGAAAACCGCACCACTAAAAAAGTCTTCAATGCCCAACAGATTGGCACACGATGAACGGACAGGTCAAATCTTAGATGGATTGATGGCCTAGAAAAAGATCTGCTAGTTCTGAGAACTAGTAATTAAAGAACACTAGCAGGAAGAAGGCTGACCTGGAAAAGGTTACTTGAGAAGGTCAAGGCCCAACCCTGGGCTGTCGAGCCACTGCGGAAGGAAGGAAACTAATATTCGTAAGAACCTATTGGTATTTAAAAAGAAAGACTTGATTATATATATATATAAAATCTAGAACTGATTAATGTGAATTTCTTTCAAAATGTAAATTAACAAATATTTGATATAAGACGTATATCATAAGCATAGAAATTTGAAGATTTTTATTAAATAAGTAATTTCTTTCCCAATTTTGGTGTTCAAATTGATATTATTTTTTTTTATAAAAAGTACGGAATATTTTTGAAAAATTTGTTGGTTGTATTTATTTTCTTTATTTTAAATTCAAATAGTAAATATATTCATGAATTTCTTGAAGAACTCTTTTCTGGCAATTTGAATTTCAATACAAAACTCAGTTACAATAGAAAAACTGATTAGCCGTGAAAGAGATCTATTGAATCGGCTTAAAACTTTTCCCAGGGGATTTTTTAGCAAAAAGTAGAACATTTTTTCTAATTAAAGATGTTTTTCCCTCCCTTTCGAAGAATGATTTTTTTTTTCATGCAATCAATAGCAGAAAAACACCCTTTTTTCTTTTTTTCTTTTTTTTTTTTTTGTAAAATAAGAAATTACGTTGTACGAAAAACAAATTTTTCTTTAACTAGTTTAGACAGCAAATCATTGAAAACTTTTACTTGTGTAAACTGGAAATTTATTCCTTTTTTTAAAAAAAAAAAATTTAATTCTATTTAATATTTTTTTTTTAAGAATAAAGAACCAAGAGTATTTGAAATTGGCATTATAAAGTATTTATGCTTATGGTTCTGAAAATATATTCATACTTCGGGAAAAAATCAATCTATTTTTTTTATATATAATATTGTTTTGAAAGGATAACATCTTTAAATGCTCGGGGCATTTAAAAATTCAATCACATCCTTCTTTATATGTCTGATTTCAAACATAAAGGAGCTTAAAATATTGTAATAATCAAATATGTTGCCCCAATCAATTGTTTTTCGTAGCAATTTCAAGTTTTATTAATGAAAATTTAAAGTAAATTTATGAAAATACACAATTTGGAAATAATATAATAATGCAGCTTTAATAGCTATAATTTACGTTTACCATTAAACCATTCAAATTTTCATTGCTTTCTTTCGATAAACATTAAGAACAATAAACTTATTTAAAACGAATTTCTTGAAAGATTCCAGTTTTTTTTCTTAAGTATTAAGAGAGAATGCTTTCTTTTAAATATTCATTGTAAAACAATAGGAAATTATACATGTAATGCATATTTGTCTTTTAAAATCAATAAGTTTGTGAAGGGGCTTTCATCGCGTTTTGTTTTAACAGTCCTCTTGGGGTTCTTTGGGGGCCAGAATGGCAATACTTTCCAACCAACTCGAGGAGAAGAACGTGGTTATGCAAATTAGGAATCATATATATAATAGAAGTTTAGGGTTCGCGGGGTGGCTATGTGAGATCTAAGTGTGGAAGTGATTAAGATAGCGTTTAGAAGAATACCCAAGTCCAAGGATTAACCTACCCGTACCTGTATATCCAAGCTAAAGGTGGATACGAAACCACAAGGATTAGAGCCAGATTAAAGCCACGTCAGTTAGGATAAAGAAAGTAGCTGTTTAACTAGGATATAGCGGTAAGCGACTTTGATTAAGCTATAAGGAAAGTGCGCGTATTAGTGAGATTAGAGTTAATTTGTAAAGTTAGATATAGTGGTCAATTACGCGATGGTTTGGTAATACGAGTGGTGTCTTCTCATTCCAGATCTGCTTACTTTGATTGTTATTATTGTTGTATATTGTGATTAAGTTAAGATCTTAATAAACAGATATTAAGATGAATGATTTGCGTGGTTCTTCGTTCTTCCCTACAGAAACAGGTCGCGTAGATAATGTAGAAATGAGGTGCCCACGAGGTGGGGGGGGGGCCTCACAAGTTAAAATATTAATGTCCCACTGGAATTAATGAAAAATTTATAATTATAAAGATATTTGCCGATACCCGCCCGTTTCGTTGGGTATTTTATTATAATGTATGACTATTTATTGTTATTATTATTATTATTTGTATCCAAGTCCTAGCATCCATATGTACAGAAAACCTTTTTATAGACCTCGTCTCTTGAGTGAAAGAAGACAGGATTTGAATTTCTAAAAGGAAACCATATTTATCTTTAATCCCCCTCCCCCCAATAACGTCCCTTCTAGTCGATTTCGCTAAAACTTCTTTTAGAGGATCTCTGTTCAACAAAATAAAATTACTAGCCAAACTTCAGGTCTGTGGGTGTAATACCATGGGATTTTTTTTCTATCACCCCCTTTCGGGATAGATTTCCACTAAGTTCGATCGGCACAGATCTCTATACAACAAAAGAATCATGCTCACTTAATTTCTAGTCAGTAGATATAATATTTCAAAAACTGAAATTTTTGTCATTAATGCTCCCGCAATCCCCCTTGGGAGTCGAAATCCACAAAATCCATTCTTATCAGATCTCTACTCAAAAAAAAAGAAACTTGCCTATATATACCAAACTTCAAATGCGCACGTCTATTAGTTCATGAGACCTCGTGATAAGTGACTGAGTGAGTCACCTTTATCCGAAAAAGGAATAGATTTTTAAGACATGTATAATAGACTTAAAGTCTTACTAAGATTTTTTTTAAGAAATTTTATCTTTTTCGTTAAAAAAATCAGGGATATTAGCATTTTTTCTAGTTTTTATATTTAGTAGTAAAAAAAATTCTTTGTGAAAATCCAAAGCAAGTATGTGAAGAGGCTTATTCCAGATATATTTACATTAAACACATCAGTTTTTTTAACTACAAAGAAAAATTTTCTTCACAAAATACACATTTTCGTCCTACATCATCACTGAATATAATTTTTTAATTCCTCTGATTATTTTAAAGTAGAAACTCATTAACAGAATAGGAAGTACCCAGAAAATAATTATAAATAATTTAATGAAACGAAGTACTTGAGATGCTTTTGTGTTTTTTTCTTTCCATATATTTTTTTTTTCAATTTAATGAATAAAAAAAATGGTGATATTCTTATGAAACTATTTTAAAATATTCAATTGATATTACAAATAAATTGCACTCTTTTTTACCCAAATAAATGGCAGCAGGAGGTTAGTGTTTATGATCATGAACTCGTGGCAAGAGTGACATGAGTTCGACCTGTGGTACCACTGAAGATCCACCGTGTAGAGGGAGTTGATGCATGTCAAATCCGTCGTAACTCAAAATCCTCCTGTTTACGTGATGTTGTAGCTTGGAGGGGGTGCCAGCTCAGGTGTCGCCCTCATCACTTGACGGAGGCTCGAAATTATGAGATCCATCGCAAATAGTTCTAATTTGACATACAAACACCTGCTTGAACAAAAAGTAGTTTTACTCTGTTTATTAATAAAAACTCATTGGCATTTCTGTGTTAGAAAAAAAACTCAGGGATTTAGAAGAAATTCCTTGAAATTTTTATAGTATGCTATTTTATTAAACATTATTATTTAGTTTATATCAGCCATTGTTAAGAAAATCGTTCATGTTTTGCATATGGTAGAAAATTGTTTATCAACTTCGAAATAAAAGAATCTCTTTTTTTCTCTTCCCACCCCCCTAAATGGGAAGAAAAATTGTTTTTTAACATCCATCGTTATCTGGATAGCTCATTCCATATTATAAGTATTGGCATAATATAATAATATAAAATTATATTTTTCAATCTTCCTAGATCTATTCAGGCCTTCTCTAATCTATTATATTTTTCATGAACCTATACCCGTATCGCTGTAATCACGTATTTGTATTTTTGTCAAGAAAAGAAAATCCTTTCAACTTTTTTGCTGCGTACAAAATAAGAAGTTTCTTTTGCAATTCCCAAATAAGCTATTTCTTTTATTCTTATGGACTTATTTCTTCTTTTCTCAAAACATTATATTTTACTTTTTTCTTGGGTATTCATGAGATGGAAACGAATTCATTATAATTGGGGAGAGTTGTTCTTAATCACAGAATCACTTTATTTGATGAGATTGTAAAAATGGATAAGGAATGAAAAAAACCTCTTTTTTATTGTAAAATATTTTTAAAAGTGTTCACATAATACTTTCATTTTTAATATCGTATACTTTTTAATTACTGTGAATTCCATTGCCATGTAAAATATTACCCACCGCTTCTCTTTCTCTAGGTATTTCAATGTTGTACGGGAATATGTTAAGGATTTATGAGGTCCAGTGGACGAGTAGTAGCATGTAGCGCTTCCACACCACAGACCCAGGGTTCTATCCGTGGGCTGGGAAAGGTCGACAAAGCCTTTCATTCCTTCAGTGGGTCGATAAATGAGTACCAAACTTTCTTGGGGACTAAACACTGGGGGTTTCTCTTCAGACAGACCACCTGATCGGGACATCTGGTCATGCACCTCAGCACCCAATAGTCACGTATACTGGGATAGGCACAGTAGGCCTTGGTCGACATGGACTGTTGCGCTACTGAGTTTAGTTTAAGCTATTGATTTCTGAGTCCTAGAATTAAGCTTTCGATTGTGCAGAAAATAATCTTGTGGCCCTTGTCTCTTGAATTAAAAAGGTAAGAATTTGAGTTTCTTAAGAGAAAGTATATTTATCGTTTACGCTTCCGGAACCCCCTCTGAGTCAATCTCTTGAAAGCCCATATTTAGCGCATCTCTTCTGAACAAAATAAACATGCCAGACAAATTTCAAGTCTGCAGGTCTAATAGCCCGAAAGTGGGAGTTTGGTTTACCTATAACGCCCCGTAACTCCCTACAACCCCTTTTGGGAGTCAATTTCCACAAAATTCCTTCTTAATGGATCTCTACTCAACAAGAGAAACATTTTTACAAAGTATCTAAGTTTAATAATTCAAAAACGGGAATTTTGTAATGTATAACACTCTCGAGAGCCCTCTTGGGAGTCAATTTCTAGAAAACCCGTTTTTAGAGAATCTCTACTCAACTACAGAAACATGCCTGCCTAATTTCAAGTCAGTAGGTCTAATAGTTCCGAATATATCGTTATGAGTGAATGAGTCGCTTTTCTCCTTGTATACAATGATTAACTACCCACAAATTCATTGAATTAAATACCATGTCTTAGGGACTTAACCGTATAGTTTCCAAATAACTGAATGATGTCCTTTAAATGTTCTGGTACGCCGAAAAATTTCCATATGTAAAAAGATATATGTAGAAAGATAGTAAACAACAAAAATAAAGTAACAAAATTAAGCTCTTGAAATATTTAGGTCGCATTTTGAATTCTCTTAAGAGAGCCTTATCTCACAGCTTTTGTAATAGATCTTTATTAAATTAAGCTACAGTAACTATCCCGGTTCCACACATATCGACGCCAACGTAATTTTAATGATAATTACCTATTTATAGTCGGATTAAAAGCTGAATTGTCAATGACCAGAGCTTTTCAAGCTGGACACGTTCAGGGATATTAATATAAATGGGGCAAGTAATATGCTCTATTATCAATCCTCGTTAAACTACTAGTTAGGTTGTAATTTGGAATCAGTGCAACTATAATGGGGTTTAGTTACTCCTCGTTCTCGATTCATACATGATTTGTTTGCGAGAATTTTGAGGAACTTCCGGAATTATTTGAGGTTTGCTCCCACAGTGAATACGCTTAGGTTATTATAGGAATGACGGTTTAGATAAACGTTTTGCTTCATAATGATGCTTCAAAGTTTCAATGAATAGGGGGAAAAAAACTTTATAGAGAACATCATAAAACTTTTGAGCACATACATGGAATGTCTTTCTAAGGTTTAAAAAACCATCATAATTAAATTGTCAACAAAAACAAATGCACTGATTATAAATACGTTCAATCTGTTACTTAAGATACAGCTGCTCATTAAAATTGCAACACTACGAAAGAGGGGTGATTCAAGTGTCAAATTCACCTGAAAGAATGCCAACGATTAGCAGGCTGGAATATGCAAAAAGGTAGGCTTTTAATTGCAATCGAATGACGCAGGAGGAAGGAAGGACATTTCAAATTCTTATTAAAGCCAAGTTACGTAGCGGGTTTCTCATTAGAAACGTGTATTTGAATGTTGGATGGCTATGAGGAGATCGTGTTACGCTTCATATAAGGAAAAAGAACTACAGGTATGTGTTCAGAAATCGATACCTTGATCGTGACCAATCGAAATGGCGATTTATTATTCCACGATATTGAACTCGTATGAGTCGAAATCCAACGATTGTTCAGATGGAATTGAAGGTGGGCCATCCTGAACTCATCACAGGAACTCAACAGATCCCGCTTTTAACCCCGGACAGAACAGACATATTGTCAGGTTGGTCTTGTAGGATGGTATAGCCACATCACTGACATTGAATCAGAAAGTGGATTTGTATGCGTATAACAAATATATTTTCAAGGACAGCACGACTTCATAAGAGCAGCACAGACTGTCTGCAAAGCGACCATTATTGCTGTTTCCTTTGACAGTACAGCGTGGAGATGCGCAGCGATAGTGGTGTACCCAGCAACAAAACTGTATACAGAAGTGCAACCACTTCGTTTTTTTACCCGGTCCTGGTTCTCCTGGTATCATAATGATAGGCGTATCCATGTCTGGAGAAACCGAGATGAACGCACGTGGCATGTTTGCATTCGATATCCTTATGCGGGTCTGCTTGTATAAAATTACTAGATCCATTACCAATAACCCTCTCGTTGCATCAGAGTCCAACTCTATTAAAAGCCAAATCAAATTGTACGTGCGTGCACTATAAAATCAAAAATATCCGGACAAAAATATGTTTCGCTTTTCTAGCCGTTAAGTCAAAAATCAGTATAATAGTTGGCTCATTTTCCCTAATTTTTGGAAAATTTCAGTAGAAATTTCACAGCATTCTCACAGAATAACACTGGTCATCTCTTTTACCGCTTTGGTAGTCGCAGTCGATGTTCCAGTTCTTTCCATAGATCTTCGAATTCAGGTTTGGGCTTTAAGCAGAAGCCTGTCCAATTCCTAAGCATCCATATCAGCAAACCACTTCTACACAGACCGTGCAATATAGACATGTGCGTGAATCTATTGAAATAGGAATTAACTTTTTTCGAACTGTTGCCATAGCATAGGCAACTCAAAATTGTCAAAAACATCGAGGCAGCACCGTAAGAATTCCTCGCACAGGAACCAAAGAGTCAAAGTCAAACCTTCAGAAACACTCTGTGGTGGACCATTATGCCTACACCTCCAAATTTCATTTCTGGCACAATACAATTAGTTTCAGAGTGTTCGTCAGGTAATCTCCACACTCAGACCCTATTGTATTGTAAGATAGGATACCTTAATTTGTCTCTCCAAAACACGTGACGACATTGCTTGAGGATCCAGTGTTGTAGAATTCTGCAACACTGTAAGTGACGCTTGCCATTAGTTACGGTAAAGTTTGGTTTACAAGCAGCAGTTCAGGCACCATTTATCCTGCGGTTTCCTCCCAATATACATTTCTAGATGTGAATTTACAATTGCAAACATGGTTGAATTCTTTTGTACTGGGCTCTGATCTAGGAACTCGACATCTTTGGCGAACTCTGCTATTTTGAGGGGTGAGTGAGTGTTTATTGACGTAGCCCTATAAACTTACACTATAAGGGCTGCTGGCGATGGACCTCGCAATTTTTAACCATGGTCAAGTGACGACGCTTGAGCTGGCACTCCCGAACTTCGATCTCCGATCTTCCACACTATGCCAATGGGATGGCTTTGAATCTCGATAGATTTAACGTACATCAGCCCCTCTACATCGCTGGTCTTAAGCAGCACTAGACTCGAACTCATGACACGTCGACCATGAGTCCGTGACCATAACCATTAGGCTACCATCATCATTTTTAGGGGTGTCCGCATACTTTTGATCATGTAGTAAATCTATTAGTGGCAGGAAAATGATGAAATTAGGAATTTCATCAAATCCCTAAGGGAGATAATCAATTGACGGAGATGTTAAAATAACGTCTCTTCAAGGTCATTGCCCTGATGAATGTAAAGGATTTCAACAAATCCCTTATCTATTTCAGTGAAATGATGAAATAATATTGTCAAGAGTTTAAAAGTGTTTATTTAACAAATAGGGTGGATTATTAAACGTAGAAGTAAAATTAATACTACAATAGATAATGAAATACAAATTATTTATTCGAAACTAATTAACAAATAATTAGAAAATTAGGCTGGTATTTTTTTATGTGTAACATCTTTCCTCTCGGTTACTTACACCCTAAAATATCAATCCCTATGTTAATCCTATGGTGCCATTATTTTAAAGATATGGGGTTGATATTTAGGGGATCGATAGTACTACCTGTATGGTTATGAAGTACAAGGACTCGACCCCCCTCCCTCCCCCCGGACAGCATTTTGCCAATGCAAATCCTGACTAGTTCAACATTTCACTGAAACAGTTCAGAGATTTGATAAAATCACTTACTTTAATCGGGAAAATGACCTTGAAGAGACGTTATTTTAACATCTCTCGTCAATTGATCATATCCCTTAAGGATTTGATGAAATTCCTAATTTCGTCATTTCTCTGCGACACATTTATACACACATTAAGAGAAACATCTTTCTTTTATCTATCGCTTTCATTAAAATTGTTCTTCGCTATTTTTAATTCAAAACTAACATTAAAAACACTACATTCCAAAAGATGTAAAAGCGAGTACGATAAAGAGAAATACCAATTGAAATTAAAATGAAAGCGTTTATTTTCTTTAGCAAAAAAAAAATCCGTCGCGCATAAATATTTAATTCCACAGATCAATTTCAATAACGTTATTTTTAAAATGATATGACAAAGCGATGCGAGAAATAGGAAAAGAACATTTATTTACTAATTAAACACATTTTTGAAACTGCTTTGGGAGAGAATGCAAAACTCGTCATAAATTAATAAATTAGTATGTATGTTTTTAATACATATATACTCGAGATTTAAAAAAGTTACACATTCCATAATTTTTTTTATTCTTCACAATCGGAAATGTTTGTTTTTTAACTTTTTCTTTTAAATGAATGAATATTTTGTCAGTAAGAGTATACAAATAATTCTTGAGGAATTATATATGACAGTTGATTAATTTAAAAATGTAAAGAAGGTATCTATCTGGAAGGGGAAGCTTTTATCAATTTATAAATTTATTCAATTAACCACGGTCAAAACGTTTATATTTAATCATGGAGAGGCCTTCGACGTAATAAATTCACATTTTTTCAACCTTTTTGATTACCTTCTTGCGCCGTGGATGTTTAGGTTTTTTTGAGTAACAATTATGATTTAAATTTATTTCGAAGCAATTATGCATACCTATAAAAACTTTTTAATATTCCTTTTCCAGAGTTTTTCTTATCAATATTATTAAGCTTCGTTTCCGATTGTTAAACGGAAAATGGAGACAGTGGTGTACACAAGGGTGGGATATGGGGATTCAACTCCCCCTGTCCCAAAGGCCAGCATTTTTTTTTTTTTAATTTTTACCATAAAGATTACCTGCTTTCGTCTACATATTTTTTAGAATCTAACCCCCGCCCCCCTTCCCCATAAGAGAGATCTGAATGGGGAAATTGTTTACTTATTTTTATAAAACTGAAGATGCTTTACGTGAATAAATAATTTTCCAACAACTAACGCTTTCATATAAAAAGAATATACAAATAGGTTATAGTTAGCTTTATAGTTAAATTAAATGGTTGGCTTTTTGTAGCATCTTAAGCACAAAAACTGTTCTACGTAAAGCATACACATAAGTTACAAACAGAAAAAATTATAAAAACCATTAAATAAAGATTTATATATATATA
>BMAV01009855.1:42638-65255 GCA_019973955.1 Trichonephila inaurata madagascariensis | reverse complement strand
CCCCCCCCCCCCCGGAAAGCATTTTGCCAATGCAAATCCTAACTAGTTCATCATTTCATTGAAACAGTTCATTTCGTCATTTTCCGGTGACATATATTCGTGAACAAATTTTTTTCTCACATGAAATATATTTTGAATCCACAAAGTTGCTTAAAAACTGAACTTTCATGTATCATATTTAAAGTCACACATTATACCTCTGGCATTTCAATATTAAATAGAGCTTTGCAGGGACAAGGTTCGCACATTAAAATTTTAATTTTCAGAGTTTACTCCTTAAGAATCGATTTTCATATAAAGCTTCCGGTATGGAAATTTTATGAGTGAAATTTTGTACATGCGTTAACAAAAAGCGTTACGTTCTGCGCAAGCGCCAAGTCGCTGTCGGAAGGAAGCAGGCAAGAGTTCCTACTTTTTCGTCGTTTTTAAAATTGCGATCCTACTTTTTTTACCGAAATCAGAGAAAGAATCGGAAAGATCATTTATTTCGCCACGATATAGTAAAATTGTTCTTACAAAATGACGATATTTTGCATTTTTTACGATTTTTTCTAAAATAGTCAATATGGATGCGTTTTTACGAAAAGAATTTTTCAATCGTTCTGAACGGATTTTTTTATCATTGTAATGCATCAACATTCTGTACCAAAAAAGTTCATACTTTTGTCTTTTAGAATCAGTGATTTAAAATATAAAATGCAGAAAACTTTTTTTTTAAGTTTTTTTTTTTCAAAAATTACTCAAAATTCTAATTATACATTTAATAACTTCGTCATTTGTAAAAATAGTTACACTAGAAACTTTTTTTCATAGTGTAAAACGTTATTATTCGTGTTTTGTATAAAGATTGAAAAAGTTACTTAAAAATTACGGATTTCAAAAAAAGTTGTGTTTTTCATCAAAAACCCTTTTTACAAGAATTTATTTACGCAGTATTTTTTCCTCCTTTTTTTGGTTTAAAAATTACCGCTGTTTGTTATTGATGTGTGAAATTCGGAAAGTATAACTTAAAAATTAAGCCCTCAAAAATAATTCGCAAGCTATGTTTACTGTCGTTTCGCCGACTTGCGTCATTGGGGTCGAAAACCGGTTTTCTAGCCAAACGACTTTTTCGCGAGTATAATGGCTTATACTCCGTTCCGCCTTAACTTGGCAGTCCAAATCACATCCGCTGCTGGGTTACACTAGAAGAGGTAGACTACACCAAATGAAAATCACCAAATTTGGCGAGTAAAGAAAAATGCGCGCGAAAATTTGTTTTTGTTATCCTTAATTCTATAAGCTCATTTACAACATCCATTAAGAAAACAAAAATTTCTATAATATTTGTAAAAATCTTAATCGCTTTTACCCCGTTAGCATTACTTTAATTAAGTTTACAATAATATAAACAATTATTTACAATACATGTAAAAGTCATTTTTGTATGTTATCTTAAGAAATAATGAAGCATAAAAATAGAATTTTGAAACTCATTTAAAAATTTATCAATATTAAAATCTACTATCCTTAGTAAAATTTTTAGTTTACTTAAAAAATATTTCGATGCATATTTGAAAAATTACGTTTTACTGACATAATACGCAAAATTGAACTCACAGAACTATTCCGTTCAATAAGCATAACACTTGAAGAAAAAGTGATCGATTTTAAACTGTTACTTAAAACAATAATAATTGTTCCTTATTTTAATATTTAGCCTTACATTTATTCTAAAAAATTCCATTAATAGTTGTATTTTTTTGGACATTTAATCTTTTATTGGGGTGAGGGGTTTTTTTGCTGCTTTCAATAAACTGGGTTTTCGTTTTAGTGCCATTTCTTAAGCAAACAGTTGACAAGAGAAATTGAAAAAAATTATTAATATTCAATTTTATAATTCAAAACCCTAAGAAGGAAATTATTATTATAAAATAATGAATGTTTCTTATAATACATTTTACATCAGATACGTTTCCCTTTTTCCATAAAAATTTCTTCCGTTTGTCAACCATTCTCTTAATTTATGAGGTATGGAAAGAAACAATTGAAAAAGAACCTAATGTTGAAATGTTTCTATCAATTTGAATGTTTTTCTTATATAGGGAATGTACATAATGAAAAAATTTGAAATCTATTTTATTACTTTAAATTCTAAGAGTATTTATTGTTACATATATATATATAAATAAAATAATGAATGTGAGCTTTAGCATATACAGAAAGTGGTTCTAAACTCTACTAAAGAAACAGTATCATGTACTTTTACTCATACTTGGTGACAATTTCAACGTTGATTTCGATAAAGATTTGAGATTAGTATAATTTTTAAAATCTGAGGTTAATTTAGATTTTGTTTCTGGTAGAGAAATGGGGATGACTAGGTATGGTACAACCACTGATGCAATGTTTTCACGATTCGTAAATCCTGTATCTACCAACGTTCACCTATCATACTTTAGTCTCTTACCACAAGACTCTTGGCACAGTGATTAATAATGATGAGAGTATCAATGTAATTATACTGAAAATGATATTAATAATGAAGTAAATCAATCTTCTTAGCAATGTACTCATGTACTATAACATAATTGATGTATATATATATATATTATTTTATTGAATTAATATGAAAAATGTGAATAGAATAAAGGAAATACATGCATGCTTTCAGTATTATATGAGATTTACTCTGTTTTCCTAATATATAATCAAAGACAACCATACTTAAGGAATAAACTCCAGTCATAGGTCAGAGTCGACGCACTTTTTTTTTTCATTGAATCAAATTGTTTCAAATATTTCCTACTGTGTGGCACACTGAATCATATTAGTATATTGGTATGGCAACACCACACAGCTATAAGGTTGCCAAGCCTTGATTAAACAAATTTTAATCTTATTATAAAAAAAATGATTTATGAAAGACATGGAAATTAGTACCAAACATTTTCAATAATCAAAATTTAATGCCAAGGTAATGTTTAACTTTATAGCATTTTACAGTAGTTGTGCAATTGTACAAGTAGAGACAGCCAAAATAGTGTCAAACCTCTAAATCATATGGAATGTACATTCTGCCATGAGTATTGAATTAACAAGGCACTTTTTGACAAAAAAGATTATATTCTCAGTTCTTATACATATTTTACAAAATACAAGAAAAAATTCTGTATAAAAAAATAAGTACACAGACAGTAATATTAAGATTCTCAAAATAATGTTCCAAAGCTCTGCTCATATACACACTGAAATTCAATAGGTCCTTGAAATGTGTAAAATTATACATATTTATGTTGTGTGTATACAATACAAAAATACTCTTCAGTAATTTTTAAAAGGAAATTATAGCTAAGTCGAAAATCCTATCCATTTAAATAGATAAGAAAATCAGATTTACAGTTTTTTTTTATTTGAAGAAATGTTGTAAATACTATGAAAATATGAACAGCAGTTTCTTCCAAGTGTGTTTGTGTATTAGCAAATAAAAGAAAAGGGAATGTACATTATACCATCTTATGTATGAATGTATATCATCTCGCATCTTACCTTAATTTGCAAACATTTCAAAATCATAAATATAAGTTAACAATTTGTCTTTCAGAGCAGGAATCAACTAGCTAAACTTTTAATACAGACATTGGCAGTGATACAGAAACAACATTATCAGAATTCATTAAAAAAAAACTTTCCAATTTTCTTCAAATAATGGTTACTTTGCAATACCTCTATGGTCATATATATAATTTTTAATGCAAATTTAATAATATAGTTAATGAGAAGTCAAACAATTAATGTTTATAATTTTTGAATCTATTTTAAGCTACACACAAATGGTTAATTATAAACTACACACACAAAAACTTTTCTAAAAAATTGCAAACACAATGATTGCAATTCTTCCTTCACTTATTATAGGTATAATATATTACATTTTTCATGTTTATAAAAATATATCACTTATAAATTGCTGAGGGAAAATTTGGGCTCTTCTGTTTTAAATGTTTGTAGAACTCTGCTCTAGAACTTTTTAAGTCTTAATAGTGATTGATATTAGTCATCCAGAACAACTTTAGTTTTACAAAAGGTTTTTAATTTACATAAATAAACAGAACTCGCTTCAAAAAGGTTTTGTTCAAGCGAGAATAGTTAAAATTACAAAAGAATTTTACTCTAATGTGCTTAAACACAGCTTAGAATTATTCACTAATGTCCAGTGCAGTCAACAAAAGAAAATTTAGAACAGAAAAAAAAATTTGTGTAGGGGCTACCACTTTGAGTAAGAGCATGTAATAAGAAAATAAAGGGCTTCGTGTAATTGTCATAACAATTCATTATAGAACAAAATATTACAGTGTTTAAGAAACTATTTTGGAAATCAGATGCTTAATAAAATATGACATGAAATAATATCCAAATACAGATATAATTCAGTATACAAACTATCTAATAACTTAATTATGTTACAGACTTCCTTACATTAAAGAAAAAAATAAGATTTCAAAAAGACACTTATTTTAAATCAAAATAGTTCAAGTAACCTTATGATGAAAAAATGCAAAAAAAAGAGCACAAGTTATTTCATAAAAGCATAAAAAGCACATGAATGAATGACACGAAAAGCATTGCTTTTTGTATCAATCCATTATCAATAATATACAGGACAATATAAAAAATACTCAATATATATGAAACACTATCTACTTAATCATATAACTAAAATTGAATAAAATTTAATAACTTAATTATAACAAAATATGTAAACAGGATTATTCTCATCAACATAACACTTAGTTACTGAAACAGTTGAATTCATTTATATGAAAATTACCATCCTAATATTGAACCATCACAGTTAAATCTCTTTAAATTCAAAAATATGTGATTTTGTTATGTTTGAATTCATATAAGAAAAAATATTAGCTGTTTCTTTTGAATTCAATGAAACTTGGTGCTAGATTTTGCTATTTTTTTACACAGAAGGGAGAGAACTAATTTTTAGAAATGTCACAAAGAACTAAATTTTAAAATTGAACCAATTTTGTTTCCAATCTCTTCAGATCAGAATAGGACCCACAATAAGTACACTTCATAAAATAAAAAATGTTCCAATATTAACCCAATGTCATGTGGTTGCAAAACTCAACTCTTTACCCCTTTAAGATTAGAGAAATATTCCATAAATGTACAACATACTCCCCTTTTAACATTTAAAACATATGCAGTAATAAATATTAATCCTGCATGCCATGAATGAAGAATTAAATCAAAGTCAGCAAAAAAGAGCAGTATATAAATTTTGGAGATTTTTGTTCTTTTTTTTAACTATACAAAAATAGCTTTGTAGCAAAAAGGGTAACGCCTTTAACAGACAGTACTTCTGAAGAAAATTTCAACTTTAAAAAACTGCTTTTCTTTTTATATAAAACTTAAATATAAAATTTAGTCAATTGTGTGAACAAGTAACATAACAAAAAATGCAAAATATATTAAGTATGCATTGAAAAAGTTATGGCAAACAATTATTTTTATGAAAACCTTATACTAGAAAATGTAAAAATTTTAACTGAAATTGAACTTGATAATTTTTTAGGATACAAAAAATAATCTGCCATAAAATTTACTACACAAAATAAATTTGTAAATTTTACACAACAATTTGAAATGCATTTTCAAAATAAAATTGGGCAAAAAAAAAAATTTTTAAACAATTATATTTAAAGAAATATATCAGCATAAAAAACAAAACATTATGCATATATATTTAGAAATAATAAAACTAAAATGATCGTTTTGCTTTTAATAACACTTCTATTTTATTGATGTTTTCTTATTTCTTGAAAATCACTTTCTTCTAAGGAATATTTAAAAAATTATACAAACAAATATATCACATATAATAATTAGCTTTAGTTCTGGCAACTTAATAAGGATTTTTTTATAAAATAAATATCATAGCAACTAAACACATTTAAAAAGACTAGTTTTAAAAAAATCTTTAGTACATTTATAGCTTACAGACGTAACTGTGAATGTATTAGATCATAAATGGAATGCTATATCTAATAAATAATATATAAAGTAAATAAAACACGAATAAGTTGAATATATATATTTGTTACAAACAATAAATGTCAATACAAATTATAAACATATATAAAAAAAAGTCACAGAAAAATAAATAAAATAAAAATACTAATTGATTTTTCACCAAAAGTATGTCAAAAATATTCATTAATAATTAATGAAACTTTTACAATTCAATAATTATTAATGAAAGGACATCAAGTAAATGAGATTTCTAACTAATCAATATAAATATTTTTAAAAAATAAAAGAACTGAACAACAATCACTTAAAATATTTGGCAAAATAAAGAAAAATTCATACAAATTATTCGTTTGTTGACAAATACAGAATTAAACAAATATTATTGAATACTTCAGTACAATACAGGTTTTTTGCATTCTCATAGGCCCAGAAATTAAAAACCAATTTCAAACATATGTATGTATATGTGTATACTTTGTATATACTTACACATATAATGCAATGTTTGCACATTTGAAGACAGTTTCATTACTTGCATTCATTTATCAACTTCAAAATATAGGAACTAAAAAACTATATGAAAGTATCTAACTAAAATCTTTACGAAAAAAAACTTTGGTACATTTGGCACAGTTTAACTGAAATAAATTACAACCATTGACTGTAAAATAAGAAAATGAGGTATGCGAAATTCAGACAACAAATCTCTTATGATGTAACTGATTAATAATAACTTTAATATTACATATCACAGACTGTTTAAGTTCTTGCTTAAAAAAGAAAAATTCAGTCACCCATTAAACATTCATGTAATAGCAATGCAATCTGTAGAGACTGGGGAAGAATTGCCACCGGTGTCGGAACACTGAGATGCATGGGAAGGATAGCATTCCGGACTATTGCAAGCAGATGATAAATCCATATCAAGTGCCCTGAAAAATTAATAAACACATAAATTTACAAAACTTAACAATTGGATGGATAATTTAAACAGAAAAATATTTGTCCTGTTTCAATTTTCAAATTACATACATGGAAAATTTTATTGGGCAGTTAATTCGATTAATTCATAGACTCCTATACCAGGGATGGTGAGCTGATGCCACACCACACAATATTTTGGGCACGCCACTGATCAAATGGTTTACATTTTAGTTCAAAATAACAAAGTTCACTATGAAGTAATTCTCATGAGGACTCTCATTCGCACTTTTGAAGCTAAACCACATGTTTTCATAAACAATATTATTAAAAGAAACTAGAAGTACTTTTCAAACTTGAAAACAAATATATTTAGATATACATGAAAAACCAGAGGAAGAAAAAGTTATTGAAGAATTTATTTCCATAATTGATTTTTCAATCAAGGAATTTTCAGTGAGATGTTCTCAGTACAAATAATTATTGTAAATGTTTAAGTTTATTATGCACCCTGATGTGACTTCATTTGATAATTTAAACTTATTCCAATTTGACTGGTTGCAAATTGAAGAATTTAAAATGTAACTGATTGATTTCCACTGTAGTTCAATATGGATTCAAATATTTATTGAAACAAGGAAAAAGTTGGAATTGATATATAGTAAAAATGCCAGTAATGAAATTTTGGAAACATGGAATTCTATTCCAAGTACATTTAACTGTTTGAAGAAGTTGACTTATGCTAGGATAACCACATTTTTATCTACCTATGACTGTGAGTCATTATTTTTAGAGATGAATAACATTAAAGACTTGCATAGAAACCATTCTACAAATGACTCCAATTCAGCATACATTTTATACTAAGTGTAACATCCTAAAATCCTATTATAAGTTATTCTTCATCTAACCTGCAACAACAGAAGTCACACTAATGTTACTTTAATTTGAATTACATGTTTAACAAAAATATTTACTATTATACTGTACAAAATGTATTTTTTTTATAGTAAATAAAGATTTTTGAGTTGTTAGTATTTAGTTTCATTATTTTCCCAATAATCACAAGTCAAAATTATTTGATTGCACGTCTATATTTCATAAAACATTTTTTTAGAAAAAAAATGGCACATTGATTCAAAAAGGTTTGCCACCTCTGTCTTATATGACCAGCCAAACTTACACTTATTTAGATGTTTTTTAATCAATTTTCAAATTAAACCGGGTTTTTTTTTTCAAAAAAGTATGCTTTTAAAATATTTGTCACTATTTACTTGCATTTCTCATTATTCTATGCCTCTTAACAGTGTCTTAAAAAAAATTATAATTTTACTATCATAAATTTCAAAAAGATTATGTACTTTTTATTAATACATACATAATAAGATATCTAGATTTTCTTTTTTATATACAAACTAACAGCAATTAAGCTAAAATTGTTTTAGAATATACAATATTCACTTTAGATTAGACTTACAAAACTGATTTAAGTAAGATTTTTTTCCCCCAAATATATCTTGGAATAAGCATATTACCCAAATATAAATAAATGCACTATTTCAAATAGGTGTGGCAAAAATTAACCAAAGGCAAAAAAAGTACAAACTAACACAGGAGAACAAAATCACAAATTTACTGATAATGGAACCAAATTTAAAAGCTTTGAAATAAAATGAATGAAGTACCAAAGCTATATTTTAGAGCCATCAAACACTTCTGTGAATAAGAAATCAACTGGATGACTCCAAAAAATAGTTGTTTTAAATTATTTTGAGTCCATGTCATTCAACAGCAATCTAATGAGCGATTGATGATCACACTTAAATTCTATCTTGTTCGCTTTTCCAAACCACAATCATGAGGCTCATGTGAATTTAACATACACCATCACCTTACTATTATAACAATTTTCAGGGGAAACTCAAAATATGGATTGGTCAGCTAATAGATTCTACCAATGGAATAGGTACTGTCTTGTTTAAGCAGATAAAAAAAATGATAAATAAGGATTTAAACAAATTTGCATATTAAAAAGTACAAAGTGACTGATGAATCTTGATAATTAAAAGAAACATGAATTATTATTAAGCAAAATTAAAATATCAAGTACTTTTGATTCTTATCAAGTGATGTTGCATCAATATAATAAAGGGAGGAAAAAATCGATCAAATATGTTATGGAACAGTTAACACAACTTTTTTTTCAATATTACATCCAATCATTCATTTTTAATCAATTCATCCATTATACTCATTAATTTATTTTTATGAAAATTTTTAAAAAATACAAAATGGATTAGAATTCCCAGGCTTTTTAAAATATGAATGAATTAAGACAAAACCACAATACAAATTCTACATTTGACAAATTGGTGAAATTCAACAACTTTCCATAGTTCAGAAAAGCATATACCTAAATTTTATGTGTGTTAGTTAAACTGATTACTAAAAAAATTTATAAATATGGCTTTGACTTAAATAGAAAAGTATTAAACAAAACAGAAATAAGCACAGAGCCTAAAAAACAGCAAAAACCAATTCACTTTAAAAAAGACCCCAAGAAATTTATTACTCAAAATGCACTTGGTCATGCTATTAATGTCATGAGATATCAATTTTGGTCAAGTATGGCATGTCAGCAAACTGAGCCCATAGGCTAAAATAATAAAGTTCTTTTTTAAATGTACAACCCTTATTTCAAGAGATTAACAAAAAAGAACAATGATTAACAAAAGGAAATATTTAGCCCCATTTTGAAATAACGATCTCCGATTTGTAAATATTTATATACATGGAAAAGGTTCAAAACTATGCTTTAAAAATTTTATGACAAGGGCAGTGAGGCAGAAAAACACTAAAAATTTTGGATGAACAAGAAAGTTATAGAATATAATGGAGAAATTTGCTGTTTGTATTTTACTAGGAAGTAATTATACTTACAAGTATCAATTACACAAATATATTCAATTTGTGTGTTATATTTACTAAAAAAAATAGTATCAATTAAAAAAAACAGCAAAATAATAAGAGACAAAGTAAGATATATAAAAACACAAACTCTTTAAGTTTAAGACTGATAAGAAGGGTTTCAAGGTGACAACATTTCTCTTTTTTTGCCTATATTACTTGGGAAAAATAAGATTTAGAAGATAAAATGCAGTTAAAAATAATGACAAATAAGAGACAAATACATGCAAAAGAATTAAAACAAAGAAAATTGTAGAACTAAGAATTTATATCTTTAATGACAAGTAAAAGTATGACTATCATGAAAATAATCATCATTGAAAGTATTAATGACACTTATTTCTTTTTTTTTTGAAATGCCAAAAAAAAAAAAAAAAATATTTAATATGCTTGAGGAAAAAAAATCTTCACTGTCATTAATTACAGTTTTCTTGTAGTTTCTGTACCTCCTTTTTTTTTCTTGGTTCTTTTCCCATTACGATATTTTTTAAATTTTATTAAAAATACTAATATAAAAATATTCATTTTGTTTAATTACCTATGCTATGTTTTTGCCATTACAATAAGCCCATGATTAAAACTTTTAATATAGTAATTTTCCCACTATAATCTATAATGTTACACAAGGAATAAATTTAATATTAATTTTAATATAAATCAAAATGTCTTAATTCTCCTTTTTCTATATCAATGAAATTTTTTAGTCAAATCTATGCTAATTAATCATGTTATTAATGGTTTGACCAATGCACAGTCTGAATCTGTTAGTATGTAATAAAAGTTAGTTCAAGTTATAATATTAATATAAATTGAACAATATAAGTTTCAACTTTGATAAGAATTTTACATGTGATTTTAGTTTGTCATGAAAATATTACCTTTATTTCCTTTACCCACTTAAAACATGTAAAGAAAATTGAGTTTGTTGTTTTTTATCAACTAATCATCAATGGATGATTGGTTTTTTAGTGGCATTCTGTTTCTTCATAATTTCTTGCACAGTAAAGAACAACCATGAAGAGAGACGTAAAAAATCAACAATGGAATGGAGGAAGTGGTCAAAGCAACAGTGACCCTACTAAGCAGGTTGCCATGCGACACAGAGGGAGGAAAAAGTCAGGAAGGGAATCGATCGCCTGAGAAATCTTTGATGTAAGCGGGGGAGGTGACAACACTGACCTAGTTTCAGATACAGAAGAGTATTTGGTGCTGTTAATTGTATGAAATTTAATGTTTTAATGTTGTGTTGTAGGGGTTTGAGAGAAAGTTGCCATTTTGTGGTAGAGTAAGCATAATTTAACTTAGAATGTGGATACGTAAACAATGTTTGTGCTTTGATAATTGGGTTGTCATCATTTTCAATGATTCTAAAAACATTCCTAGCTAACTTAGTGATGAAACAAGATATTGGCTCTACGTGTAAATCGTTGTGAATCACATCATTTCTAACATACCAAGGTGCGTTAGTCATGATGCGAAGTATTTTATTCTGTACAACGAATTTTTTTCATGTGGATGCTGGCTGCAGTGCCCCAGACTGGGGCAGCATAAGTTATCACTGGGTGCAAAATTTGCTTATAGAGGATTACTTTATTTTCCAGGGATAGAGAGCAGACTTTCTCCCTACAAAAGAGATAGCTACATGAATTCTACCCCAGAATTTTTCTGAGATAGTCGACATGTTTTTCTTCATGGTTGTTCTTTTTTCCTCACACTGAATATAAGCGATTTGCACTGGCACTCGCGACAATTCTAATTTTCGTTTTTCCATGGTAAACCTTATTTTTTCTGTGTTCTAATTCAAGGGTCTCAGATAATCAAAATAACTTTGAAATAGGTACATTGCTTATTAAAATGTGCGATTAGAATCTATTTTGGTGCATCTTCATCTTTCTCATTACCAGATACTTCACCTTTCACTTACAACACAAAAAATCTCTAACTCTTAAATATCGACAAATACAAATTGGTTGAACGTACAGTTGATTTGACTGGATTACAAGATTTTGAAAATAATTTGACCTAACATATAAATTCCTCCACTACAATTTTTCTATTATGTGTACATTAAGAGCTGTTTCAATATACATTCAAAAGGGTGCAACTTTAAATATCCTATTTGAATTTTACCCAATTTTTATCACAGTTATAACTTTTTGCATCTTGATTTATACTTATGTTACACATTTACCTCATTCAAATTTACAAATTTTATAATTCCTAAAAAATATAGTTTTACATTTTACAAAAAGAACAAATTGAATCACAACCAATATGTTCACTACCTACCACCTTAACCTTTGATCACTACATCTAAACTACAGTTTTAAATTTCTTATGTTTTGAGGAAACTTATGGGAAATACCTGAATAATATCATCATTACATAATCAATCATTACAGTATTATTCAAGATTTTCCTTTTAGAGAATTAAAAAAAATTCTTAATGTATCCCCTATTATAAAATAGTAGTTCCATGACATTTAATAAATTTTCCTGGCTAAACTTGCTTTAGAAGCAGATCCAAACTCAGATTAACTGCATAGAAAAGGCTTTAGACATCTTAAGGATCAAGAATTGAAGGATTATTGCTAACCAAAGATTGGATTGGAGATTGTTTGAAAAAGTTAGGGCCAACCCAGGGTTGTCAAGATAATGTAGAACTTCTGACAAAGTTACCTTGAGATATAATGTACTTATTAAAGAGCCTAACATAATCACATTTACTATTTTTAAACTTATTTACAGTACTCCAGCTGTACCAGCTCCCCATGTCTGCACTCACAACCATTTCTCATGATATTCACACATATTGTAGTTACATTTCAAAATCAAAACATGGACAAAATCCTCAAGCACACCAATAATACAAACCCCTAATTTCTCATATGTAAAGCTTTCATACCCCAGTCTCTCAAATCAACAAATAATAATTTGTAATTCTACATACCATCTACTTATTAACCTCATTCCTAATTCTTATTCAATCATTTCCATGTATTTAATAGTTTATGAATATTTATATTCATTTGAAATGCAGAAATACTTTTTTTTTCAGAGGTAAAAATGAATTTTTAGGAGAGTAATAAGAGAAGGGGAAAGAGCACCACATTTCTTCACCATTCAAACTTACATTATTTTTCAGGTTCATTTTTTACAACGGAAATAAACTATAATGATTTAAAATAAAATTATGTTGCTTACTTCATCAGTTTTTCAATACATGGTTTTAGCTGAAGATATTTGTAACAAGTAACATTTAGCAATTGCTCAGACCAGGAAGGAGTTATGGATAAACATATTCGTGTAGATGCTATACATGATGCAGCCACCAAGGAAGGAGTAAAATTATTGAATATAGGGTCTGAAAAGTATTTTCAAAAGAATTTATTATACAACAGAATATTTTTTCCTCCACAAATGAGATTTAAAATTTTAAAAATCTTTCAATAATCTAATGTTTTATTACCAATATATAAACTTTCTTATTTAAATAAAACATGCATATTTCTATTCTGGAAATCAAATTAGTTATGATATAGTTTCTGATGAAAACCAGAACAAAATTTGAATAGTAATATTGATTTTGTTTTATTTGAGTTGATTCATTAAAAAATTTCTAATTTTGACTAGTAATACAAAAATATCTTGGTAATGAATTAGTTAATGAAATTTAAAGCATTTAAAATATTGCTACTCTGGGGATACTTTAGCCACAGTGTTCTTGAACGATATTTCAGAGAGAGAGAGAGAATTGTGTAAATTAAAATCTCAAAAACACTGGATTTAATATATTGAACATGACTAAATTTAATTTATTGAATATGACTGGGTTCAATCTAATGAATATAAAGTACTTTACATACCAGAAAATTAACCTAGCATTATTTATATTTTTAAAAAATTACTTTGACTCAATATGAATTATTTGATAACACAATTTTGTTAAAAAAATCATATCCTTAATAAAGAACATAAACGATATAAACAATTAGTGGTAGACAAAAATGATCCTATAGGTCTATATGACCACTTACCTAATATAGATACTTCCAAGAAATAGTCAATGTATTTACGTATGTAGATCTTAATAAGCTCGTAATTGGGCAATGGCTTGTCACCGAGACTATCACTTTGCTGAAGAGCGTATAGAGCATAATATTCTGCAAAATGAGCAGCTGTAGGATGTAAAATGTCCCACTTGAAAAAACTGAGAATAGAAATTTCAACATGGACAAATTCAATAAGTTTGTACTTGTTTTCAAGAAGTATATTGAAATAACTGTTCTTTGGTATGAGATGGTCCCTCTCTTCAAGCTTTACTAAAAAATATATAAAAAGACTTAATATACAAGAAAAGTATTTCTCAAGCGAATTTAAAAATATTAAACAACATTACTCCAAGTGAATTTTAAAAAATTATATGACTAGAAATGGTAGAGATATTATACAGTAGAAAATTTTTACACCTCATTTTTTTAAAAAAAATTTTTACAAAAAAATTCTTAGAAATAGGAATTAGAAAAGTACCTAATCTTAAGCAAATTTTGTAAATATATTAACAATGAATTAGCAAAATAAGCCAAATAATAAATTCTGTGCAGTTTAAATCTTTTGCAAAGCACATTCATAAAAGCATTCATTAAACATATCCACAACGGTTCTGAAGTACACAATGTTCAACAACTGTGCAACATGTTCTGTAGTAACATGAAAAAGAGAAGTAATAACTTAAAAAGGGTGCTAAATAAGACTGGGAAAAAAATAGAAAACCACGTTCTATGCAATAGGCTTCAACCAAACTAAAAAGTGAATTTCATAAACTAAAAACAATTCCTTATACGAGAACATAAAGGAATATTTTTAAGAAATAAAAATTATACTTCTTGACAAAGGCTTAGTAAAAGAAAAGCTATATGAAAAACAAATTAAAAAGGAAGGCTATAGAATAAGCTTACACTAGATAACTACTCATTATTACCCTGATTCTTATGTGGGAGAGTATCCAATGAAAAAAAAATTGAAGTTTTGAGATTTTGTTATGGATAACAATACTTTTAGAGGTTTGTAAAAATGTCAAAACATTCAAAGAATTCTTAGACAAAAAAAAATTTCTTTGTTTTGACTTGAGATGCATTGCAATGCTTTTTCATGACAAATAATCGAGCAATAAAAACAAAATATACAGAATGAAGTTGAAAAATGTTACATGATTTACTAATTAAATAAGAGACATAAACATTGTTTATAGACTTGAAACCACCATCTAAGTATGAAAAAAATCAAAGAATTAATGAACATAGTCATTTAAAATTATTTGTCAACATTTTTTTGCATAGTCCAAATTTAAATATTATTTAAACAGGGAATTAGCAAGAATTTTTTTAAAGAATTTTAAAACTCAAAAGTATACTCTTATTAAAAAAGAAAATTTACAGGTGTTTACATCAATGAATGGTATTGCATTGTGCTTCCACACCACAGGTTTGAGGTTCAAACCCCGGGCTGGGCAAGGTCAACTCAGCCTTTCATCCCTTCAGTGGGTCGATAAATGTGTACCATGCTTGCTTGGGAACTTAACACTGAGGGTGTCACATCAGACTGACCACTTGACCAGAAAATGCTCATGCACACCTCAAGGCCCAAGGTCATGTATACTGATATGGGCACAGTAGGCCTTGGCACTATGGGCTTGGTACTCATTTATCGGCCCACTGAAGGGATGAAAGGCTGAGTCCACCTTGCCTAGCTTGAGGTTTGAGCCTCGTACCTGTGGTATGGAAGCATGATGGAATAACCACTCAGCTACTGGGCTTATATTCTTTATTCTAGTTTTCACAAAAATTAAGAACATATAAAGCTCTCTTTTAAGTGTTAAGTATGTGGTTACTTTTGACTTACTTATTAAAAATTGCTTTTAAACAGAGTCCTACATTTTATTTTTGGGTGAAAATTTCAATCTAAAAGCTTCAGTAAAGTACAAACATTGTACTATTGTAAAGGGCAAAGTTAATGCTTACAAACAAAATTCCATTTCCAGTTCTAAATTAGTATTTTTAATACTAATTTTAAAAGAAGAAAAAGAAAATTTGAAAAATTTTAAGCATGACTTTGAACATTAGAACTTATAATTTGAAGCAATTTCATTTTATTATAAGCAAATCATACAGCTTCATATATGTAAATTTAGATTAAGATGAAAACAGAAAGGAAGAAAAAATATCGGAAAATCAAATGCAAAGAAAATAGCTACAACATTTGTGAAACAACTGAAATTGCAAGTGTGGTTGTCAAAAATAAATAGCATTGAGTTACTGGAATTTTCTATATTTTATATAACCCAGACAATTTCTCAAACATAGATACGAGTATGATGATACATTAGTACCAATTTTCCTCTTTCATTAAGAAAAAAGTATTGATGAGCTTAAGAACTATTTTACATGTTAAAAAGTACACACCTGCAACAATCAAACATCCAATAATAACCATACGTAGATGATCATTATAAATTGTATGATTATCCATAAAAATATCCAACAGATATACAGCTAAATGTTGTACAGTAGTGCAAAATTCCATTTTTTGACAGACCATGTCCATCCACTCAATCATACTTTTTCGTAAATGTAATTGTGGGGATTGCCCAAGAAAAATAAATCGACTGCGCTCCTTTGAACGGAGATGATGATGGATATCTTCAGCATAGCTTCCAATCCACCACTCTTCTTCAGTTGTCATCAGAAATTAATATCTGAAAGAAATTTAGAAAAAACTTGTTATATGATCCTTTCAGTTTAATTCAATTACAAATCAAATATGTTGAAATGCACCTCAAACTAATAAGAATTTTTATTTTCTAAATTAGAATCTTATTACATAACATAATTATAAAATTCAAATATTAATCAACTGATAAAAAAAATAGTTCATTTTATTTTTTTATATGAATTTATTTTGAAAATGACATCATTGAAAGAGCATGAAATTATTCCTTATGTATTACATAAAAGCATTCAAAACTAAACAACTTGACAAAAGAAACTTTGATGGAATTTTCAAAATGAGTATCAAATGAATTATTTAGACAACAAACCCAAATCAAATATTAAAATATCAAATTCATGAAGAAACACTCCAATTACAAGGAGCTAAAAACTAAAGATAGAAAATGAGTTATAATAGCAACTAAAAACATTCTGTCTGAAATAAAAATCTTATGAAACAAATGATTGCTCTCACTGATATTTTTTTCATGTCAAAAGATGCATTTATATACATATGTGGGTACTTTCCCATTTGGCCGGCACAGGTGATTAAGTCATCAAAAATTATACAACTAACACCAAACAGAATATTCCTGCTAGCAATCTTTTATGACAACATTTTCAAGTTGAGGACTTTGCTTATCGTTAATGTTCTTTTCCTAATATGCCAAAAATGGATGAGAAACCAATGAAAATTTGGGACTTGGATTTTTTTTATGTGTAACATCTTTCCTCTCAGTTGTTGGATATTTGTTGGGAGTGATTTTGTGAAAAGGGACAGATGTGGGTAACAGGATGTGACGTAAACGCGCGCTACTTGATTTGACCAATGAGAGTGCATGGCTGTGTCTTTTTGCTACCCTCGCATGGGGTCCAACTCTAGTAGCCATCAAGCACTCAAGCGCTTGACTCTAAATCCGTTAGTCACGATATTGGTGGACACAAGTAGGGCAGAATGCTTATTTGAAAATCGACAAACAGTGATTTCGGTGGTTGTATACATTTCTTTGAGTCAAACGACTAAAAAAAGTTAAAAGATTTCCTGCATTTTGTACTTTTACCATATAACGAAGGTGGTTCTGCTCTTTTAAAAAAATTATCACTCACTTTCCCTGATTTTGAATGGTGATTTTAACTTTAACTTCAGTTTGCCAAAAGCTGAGCTGCTCATAGCTTTTATGAATGATGAACTCAAGCTCGAAATGAACACAAATTAGAATGTTTCAACTGCTAACAGTGGTACTGTTATTGACGCTGTTTTTCAACGGTTTTTAAATACTTTCAAATCACAAGTATATGAGTCATATTTTAGTTAATAAGTCTATTGTCTCTGCTCTTCCCCAAATTGAACAAGAATAATTATTTTTGATAAAATATTGCATTACTCCTTTTGTTAATTAAATACAATTTTCATTAAAGATATAATTATTCGATAGAAAATTATTTCCAAATCATACCCGATTCATATTTTTTTCAGGAAAAAAGTTAATATTGCGTATTTACCATGATAACATGTCAGATGTTACACATCATATGCAACTACTGTAAGACTAGTTTCTTTTTTTTTTTATGTGTATATTGTGTGTTGCCACCAATAAAGTCTGCTTGGTGAGATTTGCTCAGACGAAATGGAAAAGTACCCAAATATCATTTCCTGGAATGAGCACTTCATTCATTACTATCACACAATTTATGTACTCGCAATATTTTAAGTTAACATCAGTTAAGTATTGATGATTACTACTTCAAACCAGTTTGATGGAGATGTAATTTTTTACTTTTCTCAGCAAAAGGAGTATACACAAAAAAAAACTATTCGAAACAGTGATTATATTCTTTCAGCATCTTTCAGATTGAACAAAGACAGACATCTGTGAAATATTATGAGAAACATTTACACATCTTTCATTTTATGGAAATATTTGCTTTATTTTTCATTCATGTGTCCTTGGTTTGTTGCACAGTCAAGATTTGCATCTGGTTAATTTTACTCATCGAGGAGGTTACACCATTGGCTCCCCAGAGCAACAATTCTTCACAAAAGTGCGAAAAGTTATGCAGTGTATTGGGGAAGAGTGTAGCTGTATTAAACTATTATAGGTACTTACATATTATCACAGCCGTATTCGTGACATTATATGAAACGAAGTGCATGGTTGCCAATTCAGCACATATGACACATGTAAAATCAGGGTTTCCAACTGAGTTATTTTGAGCATTGGCATTATTGTGATAGTATGTAAGTACCCTATAAAATTATTATTAGTTTCTATAAAGCAACGCAAGGGCTATTGGCAACAAACCTTGCAATTTTGAGCGTAGGTCAAGTGGTGAGGCTGATGCTTGAACTTGCCCTTCGCCTCCAAACTATCAAACCCAGTGTCATAACGTACACCCACCGCAGTGCAGAGGGCCCAGGATTCTAAGGGGCCCAAACTCCAAGCTATGTAAAGATTTTGCAATCTTTTGTAAGATCTGGTTTGAGGCCCAAAACCAGACATTGCAGAGGGCTCTAATATTTTCTATTATGCCACTAATCACGCTACACCAATGGGAAAACTTTGAGCTCAATTTATCATGCATCAGCGCCTTCTACACGGCTGCTCTTCAGTGGCCCCAAATTTGTGGCCATAATCACTAGGCTAACGTGGCCCACACTATATTGCGAAAAAATAAAAAGCATTAACGAGTGAATCCTTCACTCAAAAAAGTATATCCTTAACAAACACTGTAAAGGTCATTGTACTTTAGATCTTACATAAGATAAATAATAATCATATAATGAGCTCCAACAACATTTTTTGGTAATCCTCAACCTTCTGACAATCCTCATCCCTATAAAAGTCACCAATTTATTGGCATATTTAAGAATGTATGAAGAATATTTGTTCAGGTTACTTTAGTGCTCCTGGTTATGTAAACACATAGCAAGATATATTTCAAACATGAAGATTAAAATTAAATGTTATGTGGTAGACCTACATAAAGATTTAAAATTTTCACCCTAAGAAATTTATATTTAATTATAGCCTGTAAAATAATGTCTCAGAAATTTCATTTAATTGGAAAAAACATACAGCTGTCTCGAAAACAATTTCTGATTCTTGTTCTAGACATTTTACTAGAAATCTAGGTGAAATTGTCGAATCAGCCGCTTCTCCGCCAAATTTAGAAAAATCTCGTATTTGGCGCGTTTTTGTCAAAAACGACTTCTGCTTCACTGGAGAACAAATTCAGAAGGGTTACCAGATTTAGCGCATTTATCGATTTGGCGAGAAAACACTTGGCGCGAGAAGCGGCCGATTCGACAAATCAACCGAAATCTATAACATTGTAGCTTTTATATTAGTTCTTATGGTATTTTCATACTATCGCAACAATGCCACCATTCAAGATAAGTTGGCACCTTAATTTCTCGTGTTGTACAAGCTGAATTGGTAATCATGTGCTTCATTTCATTTAATGTTGCTAATACGGTTACAATAATACGCAAGTACTGTTCTTATTTAACAAGCATAAATTTAACCAACTTTCAATTTCCACAATTCAACAAAACACCACATTTCACAAAAAAATTAATTTTTATTTTTCATCAACCAGTATTCCAAAATTTCTCTAAAATTATTTACAATCAAATACAGAGGACAGAGGAAAACGCTGATCACAAAAATCGTACATCAAAGTTTTCTTTTTTGTTGCTGTTTTACAACCTAAAACATAATTTTTTACTAGCAATTCCAATTTAATTAGTTTAGAGAAAGTGAGTTATCGATTCAAAATGAATAATTCTGCTAGTAATTTTAAAAAAAATTAAAATGAATTTATAATTTTAATACCCTTTTTGACAAGAAAATCATTTTCATTTGCAATTAATTCATCCATCCATCTTATATATTCTTTGTGTTTTTACACTATTTTTCAAAAAAATTATATATTTTTTAAATTTATTTTGAAATTTAAAATTTCAAGATAGATTTCTTTGAGTCTGAAAACATTATTATTAATTTCAAAGAGTGGAGAGTAACACAAATTTCCTTTGAAAAATATTGCTTTTTTGCGTAAAAGATTCCAGAAGCATGGTTAGTTAATACAGTATATTTCATTGGAACTTCTGAAACTGATAAGACCTTACTTTTTTGAGACAAAAAATATATTCGTTTTATCTAACGTGTAAGAGGAAAAGAAATTTACAAAATTTACTCGAAAAAGGCTAACATATTTCCTTTTGAGAATTATAAAAAAAATACATTAATTGCTGTCACTAGCAGAAATTAACAAATTACGCAAGAAATGCAAATAAAATTGTACATATATTTGGAGTAACACGGTTTTAATATATTATTTCCAAAAATTGTATAATATTCTCAACGTTCTGAGATATAATGCACATAAAAAAAAGGGAATTTAAGCCGCTTACCTTACAGAACAAACATTCACATATATAAAAATAGCAAAATATTACAGTATCTCGACTTGCATTGTTTATATCGCGAAACAAAATATTACAACATAATTACCGGTCGTGATAGCAAATATGATTTCTAGTAAAGATAATCAAAGCAATGTGCAATGGACTTTTGAATAATATTTCTAAAACTTAGATGCAGAAAGAATTCTAATAAGTATTGTGAGAAAAATGTTAAATATTTTCATCTATCATAACTCGGATGTGTTGATATAGAAGAGATGTTTCATTTCATATAATGTGTATTTTATAAAAAAAAAACATAACAAAGCTACCGGATACAAGAAGTGTAATGCTGAATTTCTTAGATGGCAACAAAAGATAAAATGTCAATGAAAAATCCGCTATTTTTAAATTAAACAATAAAAAACACTTTTAATTAAAAGTAACCAAAAGTCTTTAATTTGGGCAATTCTCCAAATAAATTTTTATTTTTTTGTTGTGTTATGACAAATGAACAATTTTTAAATTTAGTTCAAAATTTTGTTAAAAAATTTGAGCATTAAATTTTCTAAAAATACGACGCTAATATTTTAGTACCATTCATCAGTAATGCAGCATATTAAAAAGTCACAATTTTGGTTAGTAGTATTAAGTGAATTAGAAAAAAGTAATAATAAATGCCGATCTGTACGTACTACTAAATAAAAGTTTACCATTATGTAATACATTGATGCAAGTTTGAGTGTTTTGTGCTTTCGGTTAATTTTAATTAATCTCAAATTCTTATTAACTTATCGAATTAAAAGGAATAAGAACGAATATTATATAATAACCGAATTATATCAGGTAAGAATAATGTGCGTAAAAAAAAATATTAAAGCAGAGGCATTTCGAAAACATAGTGGAAAAGAAGATCGACATGTGATATTTAAAAAACTACCTTTTCCTAACAGATGTTGCTGATTACACTTTGAATATGCGAGATAAGAAAAAAATTTAGAAAGAAGTGGTAACCTTTCATTTAATAACGGAGTGGGATTTAGAAATAAATGACGGAAGTAGTCGGCTATTAGAATGTATGCACTCTTTAAAGAAACATTTAGTAATGTATTAACATATAAACGGCCAATTTTACTGTAATGAGGCAGTGACAAGCCAGTGGGAGAAAGTGCAGTTTAAATACCTGCTTCATTAACGGATGACGAGGAGAAGATAAAAGATCATAATCCTAACAAGGAGAAAAAGCGATTTGATTAGATTTGCTTCTCTCTGTGAAGAAACATGAGAGCTACTGGCGAACAAGCTTTCGATTTCGAGCCATGGTCAAATGACATGGATGACACCCGTGCACAGGCACCAGTTGTCGCCCTCTCCAAACTACCACCCTACGCCAACAGGAAGACTACGAGACTTGACAGATTAAAAGTACACCAGCCCTTTTACACGGTGGGCTTCAGTGTCACACCCGCTACTTGACAACATAAACCGCAATCTCGTAACCATGACTATTCAGTTACCGCATGC